>CM065689.1:32748954-32753954 GCA_017654935.2 Phymorhynchus buccinoides
GATAAACTGTTTGACTGAGGAAAAATACACAATCGGCTAATACATTATCTGTCATAAATTATTTCCCTACGGACAGTATTTGTCAATATTGCCGAGTAGTCTGCATCGAAGATGGGGAGGGGGGGGGGGGGGGGGGTAAGGTGGTCGGAAAGAGGGGGGACAGTGGGAACGGGGAGTGGGGGGGTCGGGTGGAAGCAGGCAAGTAGGAAGGGGAGGGAGGGGGCAGGGAAAGCGTGGAAGAGGAAGTAGGGTTAAAATAAGAGGAAGATGGCGTTGTAGAGCGAGAGCGAGAGAGAGAGAGAGAGAGAGAGAGAGAGAGAGAGAGAGAGAGAGAGAGAGAGAGAGAGAGAGAGAGAGAGAGAGAGAGAGAGAGAGATGCATGCATGTTCAGGTCAATGTACAGGAGAGGAACTGAGTGAAAAGTAGAAAACAAGATTCCCACGACTGAGTTTCCCACACTAAAGGAAGCACACAGTTCTGATCCGAGGCACAAAAAAGGAAGAAGAAAAAAGAAGAAGATGGCGTTGGGTGGTGGTGGTGGTGGTGGTGGTGGTGGAGGTGGTGGTAGGGGAAGAGATGCTGAAGAATGACAGTTCTGAAAGAATAATAACAAAAGTGTTCTAATTATTTTACATTGATAAAGGATGAAATCACGAGAACACACACATTATTCAGTATTGTCGTCATTTTGAAAGCATGCGAATTACTCTCGATGCATACTAATTTGACGCGACGAGCTCTTAAACAGTGACATAAGGGCGATGTCACAATGTTTGTCCAAGCACCGAAGTTGTGAAATGAGTGATTAAAGAGCGTAAAAATCACTGGTCAAAATCAATATAGCTTTATTGAATTTTACGGAAGGAATATCAAACTTAATTGTGGTGAGAAAGTACAAATTCGAAGAAAGCCTTTATCAAGTTTTAGACAACTTTTGTATCATCGAAACGATTTTTCGCCTTAATCTCTCTTTACATCCTTTATTAGTTGAACAACCAATCAAAATTACACGAATCGATTATTCAAACAAGGCTAAGTTATGTACAGGAGATAAAAGCTGATTTAAAATAACGAAGAATTTGAACTCTAAATAAGAGAGAGAGGGGCAGACAGACAGACAGACAGACAGACACACACACAGACATACAAACAAACAAACAGACAGACAAACACAAAGACTCACAGACATACAGACCGACAGACTGAAAAAACTCAAAACGGAAGAAAAGCACCAAAATCAATACTCGGTATTACATTGCCTCTCCAGTGTCTCTCCATAAAGTAATAAAGCCATTTCCCAGACAGCTCTGCGAGGACCGGAAATGACGCATATACCGGGGGTGGGGGGGGGGGGGGGGGGGCATGGCGGCCTATGAATGACTGGACTGGGTAGGCCTCTAGGCCTCCTTCCACCACTAGTCCTGTGGCCCTGGGACCTAGCTAAAGCAGTTAAGATGGAGCACGTTTGGAGTCTCTTTTGAGCAAACTCGATTAGTTTTCCCCTTTGAGAAATGTCGTTCTCACCTTTCACTTCACCGATAATCTTCCACTTCTTCTCTCAACGGGATCAGTGCGACGTTCCCACGTCTCTATGTGCCGCCCTCATTGTGTCCTCGTCTCTATGTGTCACCTTCATTGTGTCCTCGTCTCTATGTGCCCGTCTGTATGTGTCCCCGTGTCTATGTGTCGCTCTCTTTGTGTCCTCGTCTCTACGTGTCTCTATGTGTCCCCGTCTCCATGTGTCAACGTCATTGTGCCCTCGTCTCTATGTGTCACCCTCATTGTGCCCTCGTCTCTATGTGTCACCTTCATTGCGCCCACGTCTCTATGTGTCACCCTCATTGTGCCCCCGTCTCTATGTGCCGCCCTCAGTGTGCCATCGTCTCTATGTACCCGTCTCTATGTGCCCCCGTCTCTATGTGTCACCCTCATTGTGTCCTCGTCTCTATGTGTCACCCTCATTGTGCCCTCATCTCTATGTGTCACCCTCATTGTGCCCCCGTCTCCATGTGTCACCCTCATTGTGCCCTCGTCTATGTGTCACCCTCATTGTGTCATCGTCTCTATGTGCCCCCGTCTCTATGTGTCACCCCTCATTGTGCCCTCGTCTCTATGTGCCCCCGTCTCTATGTGCCCCAGTCACTAGGTGTCCCCGTGTCCATGTATCCCCTCGAGTTAGGGGGGTAGGGTTAGGTGTAGGGATAGGATTTGGGTTTCTGGTTAGGGTTAAGGATTGGGATAAGGTTCCAGATTAGGTTTAGGGTTTGGATTAGGCTTACGGGTTAGGTTGTTGTGTCACATACAGACGGACAGATATATGACGGGGGGACACACACACACACACACACACACACACACACGCACACGCACGCACGCACGCACGCACGCACGCACGCACGCACGCACGCACACACACACACACACACACGCACGCGCACGCACGCACGCACACGCACACACGCACGCACGCACACGCACACGCACACGCACACGCACGCACGCACACATACACACACACACACACACACACACACCACACACACACACACACACACACACACACACACACACACACACACACACACACACACACACACACACACACACACAGAGACGTAGACGGGGACACAATAACGAGAAACCTGGTGACAAATAGAGACGGGGGAACAATAATACGTAATCCTCTCAACTGTTAACACACCCACACCCACACCCTCTCTCTCTCACACATACACACACACACACACCATCCTTACCCCTTTCTGTTCTGTGCACCCTCTCTCCTCCCTCCCCCTCCCACCCCCACCCCCTCACCCCCCACCCTCCTAATTCATAACCTTCAAGGTGGCTTCTCTTTCCCCATCTAGCTTTGTACGCCATTCTGTCGTTTGAAGATTATGATATGTATGAATGGGACTGTTGCTAATGAGATGATTATGATATGTATGAATGGGGCTGTTGCTAATGAGATGATTATGATATGTATGAATGGGGCTGTTGCTAATGAGATGATTATGATATGTATGAATGGGGCTGTTGCTAATGAGATGATTATGATATGTATGAATGGGGCTGTTGCTAATGAGATGATTATGATATGTATGAATGGGGCTGTTGCTAATTAGATGATTATGACATGTATGAATGGGGCTGTTGCTAATGAGATGATTATGATATGTATGAATGGGGCTGTTGCTAATGAGATGATTATGATATGTATGAATGGGGCTGTTGCTAATTAGATGATTATGATATGTATGAATGGGGCTGTTGCTAATTAGATGATTATGATATGTATGAATGGGGCTGTTGCTAATTAGATGATTATGACATGTATGAATGGGGCTGTTGCTAATGAGATGATTATGATATGTATGAATGGGGCTGTTGCTAATTAGATGATTATGATATGTATGAATGGGGCTGTTGCTAATTAGATGATTATGATATGTATGAATGGAGCTGTTGCTAATGAGATGATTATGATATGTATGAATGGGGCTGTTGCTAATGAGATGATTATGATATGTATGAATGGGGCTGTTGCTAATGAGATGATTATGATATGTATGAATGGGGCTGTTGCTAATGAGATTGTATATAAGTTCAGGAACAATACAATCAAGTCTGTATCATTGTTAATTCTTCTGGTACCTAATGGTTGATCGATTTTGACGTGATTTTTGTCGCTCTATGTACCGTGTTTAGCTGCTTTATGTGCATTTTTGTTTCCTTTTCTTAATTAAATATGTTGTTTATAGCATTTTTGTTTCTTATATATATTTCCATGTGCCCCCAGGGGGTTATTTTTGGAATAAACCAAACTTGAAACTTGATCATGACTTATAAATAGCTCAGGAGTAAGCTGCTATTCGGAAGGGCTTGGTTCGAATGTGTTTATGTATGTCACAGTAGAAACTGGAATCCAGTTGGATTCGGAATGCTACTAGTACTAGTACTAGTACTAGTACAAATCGGAATTCCGATTTGTACTAGTAGAAATCGGAATTCTAATTTCTACTGGGCTTTTTTTCTAGTAGAAATTGGAATTCTGATTTATACTAGTACAAATCGGAATTGATTTGTACTGACAGCCAGTAGAAAATGGAATCCAGTACAAATTCGAATCAACATATTGTTTCAGTTGTAAGAGAAGAAAGACAAAACGAGGGTGGAGTTGATAGTGTAAGAGCAGTAATCATTGAATTCTAATCCCTTTGACTGCAGCACTAGAAAAGACAATCTAATCCCTTGGGCTGCAGCGCTAGAAAAGACAACCTAATCCCTTGGGCTGCAGCACTAGAATAGACAGCCTAATCCCTTTGGCTGCAGCACTAGAATAGACAGCCTACTGGATTCCCATTTCTACTGTGACATATATATATAATTTTATGAAATTATATGAGATGTCATACCCAAGGTACATACCCACTCATTCGACCACTCTCATCTGTCACTCTCTACGGCTCTGCCTCTTCCCGTTTGCTCACTCTCATCGACTATCTTTCTGCCTTACTGGTCCTTTCTCTAGGTTAGGCTAGGTGCATTATAGTCACAGAGGCGTCTGTGAAATTCGGGTTGCTCCCACCTGGAGAGCGCGTCGCAGCCAGAGGCGCGCCACCCATTTTTTTTTTTTTAAATTTTTTTTGCATGCGAGTTTTTGTGTGATTGATGAGGAAGGAAGGGTGGGGGGGGGGGGGTGTAAATTTTGACCAAATGACAACTTTTTCATTGCCACTGGGTTTCACGTGTTCTAAGAACTAACATCCAGTGCAAGCGCCTCCTTGTTTGGGACTGCGAAAGATTATTAGCATCAAAAGGCTGACCCTCCCCTTGGGGATACCCGCGGGTCTTTTGTACATTATTAAATAGTTCCCCTACCTTCTGGACGTTATGTGCTTCTCCTTTCCACTAGTCTGTCACTCTCTACGGCTCTGTCTCTTTCCTTTTGCTCACTCTCATCGACTATCTTTCTCCTATACTTGTTCTTTTCTCCAGCC
>CM065689.1:32758954-32771454 GCA_017654935.2 Phymorhynchus buccinoides
TCCCACGCCGCTCATTTCGAATCCCAATTCGCAGCCACACCTCCGCACGATCAGGTCGCAGAATCCGAGACCAGCAGTCCAAGAGGAGCGAATCTATGTTAGGCCGTCAGTAGGCAACCAACTGAGGAGACACTGCACTGCTGCTGAGTCACTTCGGTGGAGTTCAGTAGAGCCTGTTCAGGACACCACCTACTAAGCCCCCTACTGACGACACTATTCTCTTCGTCGCGGAGCCAGCGTGAGTGAGGTCCTCCTCCGAGGGCGCCACCACGACCGCTTCTCTCTCTCTCTCTCTCTCTCTCTCTCTCTCTCTCTCTCTCTCTCTCTCTCTCTCTCTCTCTCTCTCTCATTCTTGAATGTACATGTCAATAAGTCTTTGATTAAATTCAGTCAAAAACATTTACACTTGCCCAGCCCCTTGCTGATACCACACAAAACCAAAACCTGTCAAACACAATATGTCCTTTACCTTTGAAGCCCAGCATTGCTTACCTGATTTATCAAACTCTACTAGCATCAAATACGCTTTGTGTGGAAGCCTTTCAAAGTTAATGTGTAAATTCCGTAACCAATAACGAATGCATGCAACATATAAGTTGATATAAAGTGGAAACCGGCCACATTATCCATAAACCATTTTGCTGGGGGTTCTGCGTGGCACACCTATGAACCTCTTGCATGCTAACATGTATACCTTTTCTATATGATCTAATCTGTTTAAACTGATTAATAAAAACAGAAAATAACCTAGGGCTCATAGCGCATCCCTGTTTTAGTCCGACGGGCTCTTCAAACAAATCCGAAAGCTCACGATTTACTCGAACACAAGATAGTAATGAATTGTACATAGCCTTAAGAGAAACAAGGAACTTACCCTTCACATTATATTTTTCTAAGCAATGTAAAAGTTTATCATGTCTGACGGAATCAAATGCCTTTTTAGAGAGAGAGAGAGAGAGAGAGAGAGAGAGAGAGAGAGAGAGAGAGAGAGAGAGAGAGAGAGAGAGAGAGAGAGAGAGAGAGAGAGAGAGAGAGAGAGAGAGATTGATTGATTGATTGATTGATTGAATTTTATTTATAGAGGGTAATAGAGTAAGCAATAACATGTTTTTTTACATCCAGCCCTCTGGCCAGAATACATTTATAAAGAGAGAGAGAGAGAGAGGAGAGAGAGAGAGAGAGAGAGAGAGAGAGAGAGAGAGAGAGAGAGAGAGAGAGAGAGAGAGAGAGAGAGAGAGAGAGAGAGAGAGAGAGTTACACACAATCCTACCTGAAACATTTGTCCAAGCTAAACATTTAAGTCCCTGTGGCTCCATCATTCTGTCTTGCTGTCAGAGAGAGCTATCTCTCTCTCTGTCTCTCTCTCTGTCTCTCTGTCTCTCTCTCTCTCTCTGTCTCTCTGTCTCTCTCTCTCTCTCTCTCTCTCTCTCTCTCTCTCTCTCTCTCGCTCTCTCTCTCTCTCAATATGTCCGTTCCTTCTCCTGACTCTTCCACCATATCAACCCCACCCCCACCCCCCTTTGCGCATCACCTCTCAACTACCCCTCGCACATTATTCGTTCTTACCTCCCACCCCCTGTGCTCACGCCCCCCTCTCCTAACAACAACATGTCTTTTGTCTGAGTAAACATCTGGACCTTTTCTGAACACCCCCCCACCCCCCACCCCCTCCTCTTTCTTTCAAATACCGAGGGCAAAGTGAAATCAAAGTAGCCCTAAAACTGATCAGTCAAACCCAGCCTCATGCTGTCCAAGTTAGTCCTGCGAAACAGGTTAGGAAAATCACGCAGGTTAGGGACCCGTATGGGCAAAAGTAACTCACAGTAAAAATGGTGTTAAATCAACTTTAAAAAAACAACCTTGACATCCTGTATTGCTTGACTAAACTGGACGTTCTGAAAGGGTCTTTAATTAACCCATTCAAGGCTTCACCGCCTTAGGTAAACTCCATTACTGGCCTGGGGCTGCCTAGAAACAATGTTGATAACAATTAAGAAGCGCAAGAAAACTCCCACTGTCAATGAATCAGTTTTGACAACATTACTGGTTGATCCGAGGATATTTGTCGCTGTAAGATCGTGGTTAGGGCCTACTTGTATTAAAATCAGAATCATTAGTGTCCTTATTACTATCACAACCGTATTGGAGTATTTTCTTAGGCTTGTCTAGGGCCGATTTTGTTTGACATGTTTAACATTAGACAGTAAGATAGACGTACCAAACATAAGTAAAACGAAAGCTGGAACAGTGATGAAGAGATGTAACTCGAAAAACGTGGTTTGGATTATTTTAAAAAAACATGGATTTAGCCAGGTTTTAGACTAAGCATGGATTTAGCCAGGTTTTAGACTAAAAATATCGCTGTTCCGAGAATACTCGTAAGAAGGTATTCTCCTGTCCCGAGTATACTCGTAATTCGTCCGGAATGAGTTACAAAATAACGCATGAACAACGAGAGTGGACTTTGTATGGTGTATGGTGGCTTCAAAAACGCAACTGGAAATAGGAAGCTTTAACGTGATTGTGCAAACCTCCGCTAAAACAACACTACAGGGCCTGTATTCACATTGATATAGTTGAGACTTGTCGTCATGACATCTTAGAAGTCCTTCTAAAGTAGTAGGATTTAATAGGACTTTAGGAGGACTTCTAAGATATTATGATGCTAAGTCTCATACTACCTCAATGTGAATACAGACCCAGGTTTCAATTTGTTTTCAAGCTAGCCGACCACATAGGCTGAAGACCATTTGTTTATGTTTTCATTCAAAGATATATGATATTTAGTCCAGATGTGTATGTACATATATGTCTGCCAGACTGTCGTTTCCGACTATGTCTTCCTGATATTAGAGGAGACAGCTGCTACTCTGGATGATTTGGCTAAATCCTGTTGTTATGGAGATTCCTTGTCTATCAAGATCTATAAAGGGAAGGTAGGACATTGGCATTGGGAAACAAACATGAATATATATATATTTTTTTATCGGAATGATAATCATAAAGTGTGAGAAGAGGAGGAGCAACAAAAAAAAGAGTGTTCTGTATGTGAGTTATGTTTCTGTAATAGATGGTTATTTATTACAGAGTATGTTTTTTGATCAGCTTTGATTCAGAGTGCTATGTATGTCAGTTATGTTTCTGTATTAGATGGTTATCTATTACAGAGTATGTTTTGTATCAGCTTTGATTCAGAGTGCTATGTATGTGAGTTATGTTTCTATATTACATGGTTAGTTAGTACACAGTATTGGGGGGGGGGGGGGGGGGGGGGGTATATAAAAAAAGAGCGCTTCTGGCCGCCAATTTATACTGCTTGTAGACAGAAAAGCCATTGACAAACAGACAAAGGTTAACACAAAAACACGCAACTGCTTAAAATAAGATGTTGACGATGTTGGTGATGTAGACGAAAGTAACTAAATGACAATGACATGCACCAGTATAATGGCGTCGTTAATGTTTTTGTTTGTGGCTCAAGCCACAAACCCATAACTCACTTTGTCGGTCGGTCGGTCTGTCGGTCGGTCGGTCGGTCTGTCGGTCCAAAATTGTCGCACTTCAAATCGAGGCTATTCTTCTGGCCGCTCTTTAAAATGATGTATTTTAAAAGCGTACAAAATAATAAACATATGTAATACAGACACTACAACAGACACGACGAGTATGCGGTGCTTCTTTTGATGAGTATAAGTAGGATACATAGTTTTTAATGTTTTCCAAAAGATATAAAAAGTTACGAAAGGGTGCAGAGATAACATTCTGGTTTACAGATTAAAATGATTGAAAAGTCAGGGGAGGTAACTCATGATTGGAGTGGTAAAAATAGACCGCGTGCCACAAACTATTGCGATTTCGCGCTTGTTACCATTTGTGTCCCACAAAACCTCTGGTTTTCTTATGACAATAAAAACGTTGTTCTTGTTCTTGTTCTTCGCACTCTTTGGTAGAAAGAGTCGAACAAGGGATTACGACAAAGTGTAATGAGAACGAAAAAGGACCTAAAGGAGTATCAGGACTTTACGTGTTAGACCTTAGGTATCAGAGATGGAACTGAACAAAGGTTATCTAGTACTTTGCGCCCCCAACCCTTGCCCCTCTCCCCTCTAATTTTCGCGTTGAAAGTTTGCACTAACAAGCAACAGTCTGTTTTTTTGTTTCGGGAAAGGGATTGGGATATGATCAGCCTATGATTATTGTTGTTGGATAAAGCTGACAGAAGCAGACTCTGATATTGAAGGTTTATAAACATGAGGGGGTGTCTAAAGTACAAGTTTGCCGAAGAAAAAGAAGATAGGGTTTGGAAAGATAAGGATGGGGAAGGGGGGGGGGGGGGGGAGAGTTGGTGATGTGGTGGCACGATGAGGAGGAGGGGGGGAGGGGGCTCAGGGCTAGGAGTGTGTGTGGCTAGGGGCTTTGGAACATTAGTCCGGATGATTGAAGTCTGAAGGTAGAAGTTGTGGAAGTTTGCAGACGTGATGTTTAACGTGGGCTGGAACCAGTCAGTCTGGCTACTGGACTGATGCCACAGACGGTGTGTGGGAAGACATTACTGCTACAGGTGACATGGAGAAGAAGAAGGAGAAGAAGAAGAAGACGGAGAAGAAGAAGGAGAAGGAGAGAAGAAGAAGAAAGAAGAAGAAGAAGAAGAAGAAGAAGAAGAAGAAGAAGAAGAAGAAGAAGAAGAAGAAGAAGAAGAAGAAGAAGAAAAAGAAGAAGAAGAAGAAAAAAAAAAAAAAGAAGAAGAAGAAGAAGAAGAAGAAGAAGAAGAAGAAGAAGAAGAAGAAGAAGAAGAAGAAGTAGAAGAGGGAGAATGAGAAGAGAACAACAACAAGAAGGAGAAGGAGGACGAAGAGGAGGAGGAGGAGAAGAAGAAGGAGGAGGAGGAGGAGAAGAAGGAGGAGGAAAGGGACGGGGGCAGACGAAACCCGAAACACAAGAAGACAAATAGCTGGGGGGGGGGGGGGGGGAGAGAGAGAGAGAGAGAGAGAGAGAGAGAGAGAGAGAGAGAGAGAGAGAGAGAGAGAGAGAGAGAGAGAGAGAGAGAGATCCAATCCAAAAACTTTTATTGATTAGGCCTTTCTGCCCGTATCAAGTAGGGAAAAAAAGGGGGGGTGGTAAAGATAACAACAAATATATGGTGATGAAAAAGAACAAAAATACATAGGAAGATGCGTTGGGGTTGAATGGCGGAGGGGGATGAGGTTACTACAAATACATACAACAACATTTCCAACGTTCACAAAGATAAATATAAATGTATAGTGATTACAGAACATAGAAAGGCATAGCAACAGCAACAACTTGCAAATATGTCAAAATCTTCGAAATATGAAGTGAAACAAATGTGAACATACTACAATGAAAGCAGATTGTACAAACATTTTATGCAAAATAGAGAGAGAGAGAGAGAGAGAGAGAGAGAGAGAGAGAGAGAGAGAGAGAGAGAGAGAGAGAGAGAGAGAGAGAGAGAGAGAGAGAGAGAGAGAGAGAGAGAGAGAGAGAGAGAGAGAACTAGAAAAATAGACAGACATAGAAAAGAAATGGAGAAGACCATACCAATAAGAAAACAAACATTGGTAATTGTTTAGTGTACAAAATAGATATAGCTAAAGGGGAAACAACACGAAGAACAAGACAATGAGAGAGAGAGAGGGAGAAAGAGAGAGAAAACTTGAAAACTTAAATCATATTTTTTCAAGGATAAAGATATTAGGCAACGCCTAGTCTTCCAATCTGTCCTTGATACATATTATACGAACATAGAACACAAACGTGGCAAGGCATATTATTACACATACAGATGCGAACATAAAGGTAGAATTATATACAAACATTGGTTGAACTATGGATTCATAAAACTTGCATACGCACAAGCATAACTTTTAATACTCGCGCGTGCATACATGCGTGTGACCATACACGCACCCCCCCCCCCCCCCCCACCCCCTCCCCGCACGCAGCATACATGTACATACGCACACAGATAAGTTGAAGCACGTATAAAGAAACGTACATTGTAAAACAGGGCAAACAAATGCGGCGTAACATTTTGCAATAAAAATGAGGACAAATTTAAACATTATTTTTTGCATATATCAAGCACAATGTTGGAGAGTACTAAACAAATAAAATAAAGTGAATACATACTGACATCGTCATAAGTGATATAGCGCATCAGGAGATATGACCAAGGAAAACAATAAAATTATGGAGGGTCGAATGTTAGTGTTTGTCGAAGACTCGTTTTGAAGGTTGAGATAGAGGAGCATAATTAATTAAATGTCGGACGGGAGGGAATTCCATATGGAGGAACCCGAAAAAAGTAAAACTTGATTTGAATTTTTCTATTCTTGTATGTGGTAAGATATAGCTACTTGAACGATAACGATGCGAGGCTTGTGTAACTAGAATGTTCAGGTATTGTGGGGCTAAGTCGTAGTGTACTTTGTACATGAGAATGGCTTTATTATAGCTCAGCTGTGATTGCAGTGGAAGTATATTTAACTGGGCTTGTTGTTTCTGATGTAGGAAACTCGGGATCAGGGATAATTATTTTAGAGAGAGACAGAGAAGTGTGTGTGTGTGTGTGTGTGGGGGGGGGGGGGGGGGGGGAGAAAGAAAGACAGATGAAATAGATTGACTAACAAAAAGACAGAAAGTACCACACCACAACTTACAAAATCGAACTTATTTTTAGGCTCTTTTATTTCTTTAGAATGAAACATTACTTTCCAATAATAGTCCTCACAGCTTTTTATTTAAAGCATTTTGTTGTCCACGCATGCTTACTTTATACGAGTAATTGATTAATAAAAATAAAAAGTGTGTTTTCATTAGATCCTGTGCTGATATTAGTGTTCATGTTTTGTTTTTATGAAAACCTTCAAGAGTTAAGGAAGAGAGCCCCTCCTTCATTCGTTTTCTGTCAATGTCAGCACAGAGGAACCTCCCTTATTATTAAGACCCACCCTTATAAGACTCCCTCCCACTTACGACTAGAGGTGGGGAGAAAAACCGGTTTGAACCGAAAAACCGGTGCTAAACGTTCGCGGTTCGAATAACCGGTTCGAGTTGCTGTGAACCGGTTTTTTAACTGCAAACTGAAAGTAAGTTTTTCTTAGAATAACGCAATCTTTTCGAAGAACAACACTGATTATCAGCGCAGATTGGGTGTTTGTATGCCAAGAGTAGCTGTTTCTAGTTTGTGGTGGTGTCTGGCTTTGACTTTGACTGTGTGTGAAGATTCTGACAAATAAATATGTGTTTGCATAGGTGAAACTAGTGATGCGAGTATTGGTTAAAAACCCGGTTCGATAAAACCGGTTCGAAGAGGGAAAACCGGTTTAAAACCGGTTCGGATTGTTGAACCGGTTCTCAACTCTACTTACGACCCGCTTCTCTGAGACATTGCCCTTCTTTGTAAGTATTAAAATTACCTCCCTTATGCAACTCCCTCCCGCTTAAGACCTTATTTTGGACGATTATTCAAGGTCTTAATAAAGAGGCACCCTGACGGATGAGTTTTTGTAAGAAACACGTCGAGATCACCAGGAAAAAACCCTTTACAGAGATTGCAACACTCACTTTGCTCTGGTTTCCTAGAAATCAAACCGTCAAATCGGCCATTCCTCCTCGGCGGAGGTGCTGGAAGTCAAATTCTTTCACCCAAAGAGAAGGCGTGTGCCGTCTCTTTTCTAATGGCCGCCAAATCGTTTGCACGACATTTTTGCAATACAAGCCTTTTTTACTTCTTTTTTTTTATTTCAGTTTATCTAACGGAGTTTCGCTCACAACAAAAGAAATAGCTCCAATATTTTTCTTTGCTGCACTACAAAAAAAAGCAATCTTCAACCACAATGAGTGTCCTCCACCCACCCCTTCCAAAATGGCTACTCTCTTCAGCATCTCCGCCAAGGAGGAATCGCCGTTTTGACGATTTAATTTCTAGGAAACCAGAGCAAAATGATTGTTCCGATCCTTGAAAAGGCTGTCTTTCTGGTGATTTCGACGTGCTTCTTGCAAACTCACCCGTCAGGGTCCACCTTTAAAAGGGAGATTCCACTGTAATACAAGACATAGCTTATTTTCCACCCATGCACTCCTTCAACTCACTGACATCAGAGCACGGTTGTTTCAGATTTACGGGGTGACGTCCTTCCTGTTCGTGGTGACCTCCATCGCCGGCTTCTGCCTGGAGACCCTGCCCAGCCTGAGGCCCACCATCTCCAACAGCTCCTCCCAGCTGATCTGCGACAACGAGAACGTGGCTGAGGACCTCAAGAAGAATCCGCGCCTGGCACAGGTCATGACGTCCCAGGAATACCTCTACGTCTTGGACGTCATCTGCACCGTCTTCTTTTCCCTGGAGTTGGTGATACGCTTCGTGTTCGCCCCGAACAAGCTGAGCTTCGTCATCAGCCTCATGAACATCATCGACCTCCTCGCTCTGGTGCCGCTCTACGTTACCGTTATTTTCCAGAGCTCGGATCTCCAGGCGTGCTATCTCAACGAGAGGTTCGTGATCGAGATCATGTTCATCTTGAGGATCATCCGAATGTTTCGTATTTTCCACCTGGTGAAGCACTACCAGGCTTTGAAAGTGCTGGTGTACGCTCTGAAGGCGTCGCTGCAGGAGCTGCTGATGCTGTTCATCTTCCTGCTGATCGGCACGCTCATCTTCTCCACCATGATCTACTATGCAGAGCGCAAGGACGCTACCAGCCCTGGGGACATGTTCACCACCATCCCCATGGGGTTCTGGTGGTCCATCATCACCATGACCACGGTGGGCTACGGGGACGTGTACCCCACCTCCACCATCGGCTACATCGTGGGCACGGCCTGCTCCGTGTGCGGGGTGCTGATGCTGGCCCTCACCATCCCCGTCATCTCCAACAACTTCACCCTCTTCTACAGACACGTGCGGTCCCGATCCATCACGCCGAGATCTAAAGGCGGGGAGGCGGACTCTGAGATGGACATCGCGGAGACGTTGAAACCCGCCCGCAAGGCGTCCTTGGCCTCCAACGACGGAGGCCCCATCCTGAACGGGCACGTGTCGGGCATGAGCCACATGATGGTGCCCATGTCGCGCTTCACCCAGGCCACCTCCATGACCAACATGGTGCTGCCCAAGTCCCAGTCCGACATCAACCTCATCCGCTCCAGGACCATGCACAAGGCGCGTTCTGACGACGGCGTGAAGTACGCTGCAGAGGCCTTCGTCTGACAGCCCTCACTTTGCATGCACTTCTACTGGATTCAATGTGCTGCAGAGGCCTTCGTCTGACAGCCCTCACTTTGCATGCACTTCTACTGGATTCAATGTGCTGCAGAGGCCTTCGTCTCACAGCCCTCACTTTGCATGCACTTCTACTGGATTCAATGTGCTGCAGAGGCCTTCGTCTCACAGCCCTCACTTTGCATGCACTTCTACTGGATTCAATGTGCTGCAGAGGCCTTCGTCTCACAGCCCTCACTTTGCATGCACTTCTACTGGATTCAATGTGCTGCAGAGGCCTTCGTCTCACAGCCCTCACTTTGCATGCACTTCTACTGGATTCAATGTGCTGCAGAGGCCTTCGTCTGACAGCCCTCACTTTGCATGCACTTCTACTGGATTCAATGTGCTGCAGAGGCCTTCGTCTGACAGCCCTCACTTTGCATGCACTTCTACTGGATTCAATGTGCTGCAGAAGCCTTCGTCTGACAGCCCTCACTTTGCATGCACTTCTACTGGATTCAATGTGCTGCAGAGGCCTTCGCTGCAGAGGCCTTCGTCTGACAGCCCTCACCTTGCATGCACTTCTACTGGATTCAATGTGCTGCAGAGGCCTTCGTCTGACAGCCCTCACTTTGCATGCACTTCTACTGGATTCAATGTGCTGCAGAGGCCTTCGTCTCACAGCCCTCACTTTGCATGCACTTCTACTGGATTCAATGTGCTGCAGAGGCCTTCGTCTGACAGCCCTCACTTTGCATGCACTTCTACTGGATTCAATGTGCTGCAGAGGCCTTCGTCTCACAGCCCTCACTTTGCATGCACTTCTACTGGAATCAATGTGCTGCAGAGGCCTTCGTCTCACAGCCCTCACTTTGCATGCACTTCTACTGGATTCAATGTGCTGCAGAGGCCTTCGTCTGACAGCCCTCACTTTGCATGCACTTCTACTGGATTCAATGTGCTGCAGAAGCCTTCGTCTGACAGCCCTCACTTTGCATGCACTTCTACTGGATTCAATGTGCTGCAGAGGCCTTCGTCTGACAGCCCTCACCTTGCATGCACTTCTACTGGATTCAATGTGCTGCAGAGGCCTTCGTCTGACAGCCCTCACTTTGCATGCACTTCTACTGGATTCAATGTGCTGCAGAGGCCTTCGTCTCACAGCCCTCACTTTGCATGCACTTCTACTGGAATCAATGTGCTGCAGAGGCCTTCGTCTGACAGCCCTCACTTTGCATGCACTTCTACTGGATTCAATGTGCTGCAGAAGCCTTCGTCTGACAGCCCTCACTTTGCATGCACTTCTACTGGATTCAATGTGCTGCAGAGGCCTTCGTCTGACAGCCCTCACCTTGCATGCACTTCTACTGGATTCAATGTGCTGCAGAGGCCTTCGTCTCACAGCCCTCACTTTGCATGCACTTCTACTGGATTCAATGTGCTGCAGAGGCCTTCGTCTCACAGCCCTCACTTTGCATGCACTTCTACTGGAATCAATGTGCTGCAGAGGCCTTCGTCTGACAGCCCTCACTTTGCATGCACTTCTACTGGATTCAATGTGCTGCAGAGGCCTTCGTCTGACAGCCCTCACTTTGCATGCACTTCTACTGGATTCAATGTGCTGCAGAGGCCTTCGTCTCACAGCCCTCACTTTGCATGCACTTCTACTGGATTCAATGTGCTGCAGAGCCTTCGTCTCACAGCCCTCACTTTGCATGCACTTCTACTGGATTCAATGTGCTGCAGAGGCCTTCGTCTCACAGCCCTCACTTTGCATGCACTTCTACTGGATTCAATGTGCTGCAGAAGCCTTCGTCTGACAGCCCTCACTTTGCATGCACTTCTACTGGATTCAATGTGCTGCAGAGGCCTTCGTCTGACAGCCCTCACCTTTGCATGCACTTCTACTGGATTCAATGTGCTGCAGAGGCCTTCGTCTGACAGCCCTCACTTTGCATGCACTTCTACTGGATTCAATGTGCTGCAGAGGCCTTCGTCTGACAGCCCTCACTTTGCATGCACTTCTACTGGATTCAATGTGCTGCAGAAGCCTTCGTCTGACAGCCCTCACTTTGCATGCACTTCTACTGGATTCAATGTGCTGCAGAGGCCTTCGTCTGACAGCCCTCACTTTGCATGCACTTCTACTGGATTCAATGTGCTGCAGAGGCCTTCGTCTGACAGCCCTCACTTTGCATGCACGTCTACTGGATTCAATGTGCTGCAGAGGCCTTCGTCTGACAGCCCTCACCTTGCATGCACTTCTACTGGATTCAATGTGCTACAGAGGCCTTCGTCTGACAGCCCTCACCTTGCATGCACTTCGACTGGATTCAATGTGCTGCAGAAGCCTTCGTCTGACAGCCCTCACCTTGCATGCACTTCTACTGGATTCAATGTGCTGCAGAGGCCTTCGTCTGACAGCCCTCACCTTGCATGCACTTCTACTGGATTCAATGAAGAAAAACAAAAACAAAAAAACTCTCCAACATCTCGGGATGGAAACGAATAAACGCTTCTGACCGCACAAGCGGATATCTCTTTCCTGTCTTGTATTTATTTTATTGCTTCCCTTTGTCAAATTATAGGCAAAATCAGAGAGCAAGAAAGGGCGACAGAGAAAGAGAGAGAGTGAGTTTGGCGTTGCTAAGAAACGACATATAAATGAAACGCCACCTGATCTCAAGGGCGAATGGCTGTAATTCCATCTAAGCAGCCCATTGTTGATGTATTGGATCTTAGTCATGTGCAGTTTAAACCAGATTCAACACGCTTTATACTGCTGCTGTGGATGTTCCGGGATTGACGTCTTTACTAAGGTTAGTTCTGTGTCAGTGCTGAGAGAACGGTTGTTCTTAACTATCAGCACCGGCACCCGACACTGCGTTGGCGCTGAGACATGGGTTGTCTTGGAGTAGTATCACCTCATCTACATACAATGTTTCAACAGGAAGTGTTTCCGAATTCAGCGCGTGATCTGCGTTAGTACTGAGACGTGGGTATTACCCCGGATTGTAAGAAACACACAGGGTCTCTAATAACTACCGTGCTGAAACAAGGGCAGTTCTTGGACTGGGCACCTGTTGGGGGCACCTGTTTCTGTGTTAGGGCTGAGACATGGGTTACTCTGGGCTGTGAGAAACACACAGGGTCTCTAATAACTACCGTACTGAAACAAGGGTAGTTCCTGGACTGGGCACCTGTTGGGGGCACCTGTTTCTGTGTTAGGGCTGAGACATGGGGTTGCTCTGGGTTGTGAGCACCCGACGTGTAT
>CM065689.1:32778954-32781454 GCA_017654935.2 Phymorhynchus buccinoides
CTCATTAATAACTGTAGGGGCTTAATAATGTATCGTTGAAGTGGCAGAATCTGAAGTTGCAAAACGACTATAAAGTTCATTTTACCTTTTTTACCTTGTCAATCATCTATTGAGAGATAAACGTATTGCATTTCATTCAAGTTCAAATGTTTCTATGTTTGTCTACTATCGTTACTTGTGAATAGACATTAAATTAAATTAAACTTTTAGAATTGAACCGAACTGAATTGCGAATATGCATTTTGATTGCCCCCCTTTTTCTGTACCTCCAACACATTGGAGGATATTGGCCAGCATGCAAAGGGAGTGTTTAGAAGCCGCCATGCTTTCCTCTGTGATCACGATGGGCATTTGGTTGGTCAGGCCTATCTGCAAAGGAATTATCCCAAGAAACGCAGTTATCTTTTTATGCTCGCCCCCCCCCCCCCCCCCCCCCCCCCCCCCCCCCGGACCCCCCCCCCGTGAAATGCTTCATACCTATTTACATCCCTTTGGATACTATTTCAGTTGCCGGCCCTCTCTGGTCGTGTCGCTTTTTTCATAATTTTAATTTTGGAACATTCTTATGTTCACACTTTTACTTAAGATTTTTATCATTTCTAATTTACTTGAGTGCTAGTTTGGTTTTTTGGAGCCTTTTACCAATATACAGGAAGAGACATTCCATTTGTGGAACAATCTTCTTGTTGAGGTGAGAGCAGTTCCACCTTGGTAGGATAAGACCCCATCCAGTGCCGAGCTGATGAGACTCCCTAGAGTCGAAACAGCTGTCCTCGGCTGGGTTCTGCCATTTCCTCCCTTATAAGGAGGAGAAACTAAGCTAGCACTCTATGTTTTTTAGAACATAGATCAAGATACTAAGTTAGCATATAACTGGTTTTTGGTTTTAATGTTCGTTTCAAAGACATAGGGACCAAAAACGTTTTAAACAATTTTCCTATTATTGCATTTCAAATGCTCTAACTTTTGAGTCCTGTAGGCTGGAGGAACGGTGCCAGCAGTAAACTGACACACCTCATACAGGTATCGTACAGAGCTTCGTTGTCAATCATAATGGAACAGTCCACACTGTCATGGCACAATAAATCATGCGTTGATAGAAGAGCGTTGTACATAAGGCTCAGTCGGCGCTGACATCTGCGCACAGAACAGCGTGATAACTCTACTACTTTATGGCTGATACCCTATCCAAAACCAGCCAGCATCATTCAGAGCACATTATTGCGTTGTGTTATAGTAAATGGGATCTGGACATAATTGCAGGAGAAGACAATGTTCTATTGAATATAAACAATGAAAGTCAAAGTCAGTGATGTTACATTTAATCGATTGATTTCATTGATTTGAGTGAAAGTGCCACCGCTCCAAATTTGAAGTACTTTTGTGCTGCAGTTCTCGAGGCATTTCACAATCGTCACGCTCTATTGAAACCAGAAGCCCTTTAAAAAGAAAAGCAAACTATGGCATCTGACACTTATTTCTTCTTATTACGTAAGCTTAAATCACAATACTTTTATACCAAAACCAAATCAAAATTATCCCACAACTGAAATCTACGTATGAGCATTCTTACAAGTAAAGGTATGGCCTACAATATTGAATTAATAAAACCATTCTTGTAATGCTTATGTATTTCATACTATGTATGTACTGTGCGTTCTGTCTCACCCTGTGTCCTGGCGACACGGCAAAGTGCAGCACGGGTGTCTTGCCCAGGGAACCTCCGTCTCCTGTCCTCATGTTCTGCAACAGCTTGGAAGCCACGCCCGACCCCGTGGCGCCGCCCAAGGAGTGGAACAGAAAGACGCCTTGCAGGCTGTCACACTGCTCGACCACTTGACGCAGGGCGTTCTCCGCCTTAGCGAAATTGGTCACGTTTTCTCTCTTGTCCGCGTAATACCCCAGAGCGAAATTGCTACCGCGTCCTCCTTGCCCGTCAGCAAGTAGTTCTTGTGAAACAGGTCCTTGTACCTACCCGTGCTAATCTCGTCTGTAAAGAAAAAGAAAACAAGAAGAAGGAGGAGGAAGAGGAGGAAAAGGAGAAGTTAATCATATAATAAAAAGGCAAGTGTGTGTGTGTGTGTGTGTGTGTGTGTGTGTGTGTGTGTGTGTGTGTGTGTGTGTGTGTGTGTGTGTGTGTGTGTGTGCGTGCGTGCGTGCGTGTTGCTGAAACACAAAACGGGCCTTATAACTCCGCCGTTTTTCGACCGAATCGCTTCAAATTTGCTATGAGCCCTAACGGGGCGATGGCAACGGCAACCGAGGCGGCCGTGTCATTTGCGCAGTCGGAAAATGCGCGAAACGCGTATCTCGGCGCCCGTATCTCCGGTATTTGTGGACCGATTGCCTTCAAATTTGGCAGGACGATGACCGGGGACGGTGACTATAGACTTGCCAAACCGGAAGCGAATCGATTCAGAAACGCGCGCGAGCTACGCCGCTTCACCTTTTCACAAATTACTCCGCCGTTTCTTAACCGAATCGCTTCAAATTTGCAGTC
>CM065689.1:32788954-32808954 GCA_017654935.2 Phymorhynchus buccinoides
AAAGACAGCTTTTTCAAAGATCGGAACACTCACTTTGCTCTGGTTTCCTATAAATCAAACCATCAAAACGGCGATTCCTCCTTCGCGGAGATGCCGGAGAGAGAAGCCATTTTGGATGGGGTGGGTGGACGCCAATTCCATTGTGGTTGAAGCTTTTTATTTTTTGTTGTGCAGTAAAAAAAAAAAAAAAAAAAAAAAAAAAGTGGACCTATTTCCTTTCTGGTGAGCAAAACTCCTTTAGATAAACTGTATAATTTAAAACATAAAAAAGGTTTGTATTGCGAAGATTGCGTACAAACGATTTGGTCTAAACTCAGGCGGCCATTAGAAAAGAGACGGCACACGCCTTCTCTTTCAGTGAAAGAATTTGACTTCCAGCACCTCCGCCAAGGAGGAATCGCCGATTTGACGGTTTGGTTTCAAGGAAACCAGAGCAAAGTGAGTCTTGCGGTCTCTGTAAAGGGTGTTTTCCTGGTGATCTCGACGTGTTTCCTACAAAAAACTAATCCGTCAAGGTGCCCCTTTAAACTAATCACCCCCCTACAGGATACACCTATGTACACCATGACGTTTTGTTTATAACATACTCTTTTTGTAAATCACATTCTTTCCTTGCCAGTACTCCATAATTAACAGTATTCTTCTTCATCGTCGATCGCTGTCACAGGTTCCTGTCGTTATGAGCGCATATTATGCGTCATGCTGCCGTTATGTGCCTAAGAAACAGTTAGGCCCAGCATGTCCATCTTCGGCTGCAGGAAATCCTTGTACGAATTTCTGGAAAATAAAAAGACAGGAGAATTGTCAGTAAGGCAGAAAGACAGTAGATGACAGTAAGCAAAGGGAAAAGAGAGTGATACATTAGAGGAAGTTACAATCACATATCTTCCAGAAGGTAGAGGGACTATTTCGGTATCCCTGCATGGGTGGTGGGTGGGTGGGGTTAACAGCGTGATCTTGAAGAAAACTACTGTTAGTTTTGACTTCCTTATCTCTGTTTTTAAATCCTTTCAAATTGATAATTCAAAACAGTAACGAAAGTCACTGTTTGTAAGCTGAGGTCGACTCCGTCATTGATCTATGTTATTTTTTTTTTTCTTTGGTACTGAAACACGGGGTCTAAAATTACAGACATATCAAATCAAATCAAATCAAATCATCTTTATTATCTCATAACTGAGAAATTGCAGCCAGGTGCACATAAGAAAAACAGCAACAATAAACACATTTATCAACAACAACAAAAACCACAACAATAAACACATTTATCAACAATTAAAGAATATAAACTAATAACTAATAACACTGCAATATTGTAGTTAGCAAACTGGACGAATACGAATACAAATTCAATCCCAAGGAGATGGACAGGCTGCTCAGCAAAACAATCACTCAATGCAGTGCATTAAGAGTTCAACAGATGAATTGATCTTGGTAAGAAAGTTTTCTGTGCTCTTATTTTCAGTTTTAGAGTTCTGTATCGACGGCCCGATGGTAATACTTCATAGTATTTTGCCAGAACATGACTGTTATCATTAAGAACTTTCCTGGCTTTCTTGACTACTTGTCTGTCATACAACTCTTGCATACCACTCTGCCTTGCACCCACAACTTTACTGCACACATTCACCATATCACTCAACACACGCTTACTTTTTACACTCAAGCTTCCATACCAACAGATAAATGACACAGTAAGAACAGATTCAATGCAACATCGGTAGTAGGTTTGAAGAATATCTGAACAGACACCAATATTCCTTAGCCTCTGTAAACAAAAGATCCTGGACTGACTCTTCTTATGTATATGCTCAATGTGTTTATCAAAAGTAAGTTTCTTGTCTAAAACTGTGCCTAGGTATTTGTACTCATCAATTCTTTCAACCGTTTCACCATCAATTTCCAAATGTGGCACTGGCACTGGGTTTCTACGAAAATCTACAAGCAGTTCTTTTGTTTTAACAACATTTAAATCCAGATAATTATCTTTGCACCATGAACAAAACCTTTTGACTTCACTGAAGTACACAGAATCAGAGTTTGACAAATCTTCGATGGCAGAATCATCTGAGTATTTAATGACAGGTGTTTCTTCAGTGCCTCTACAGTCGTTTGTGTACAATGTAAAAAGAACTGGGGACAAAACTGTTCCTTGGGGGGCACCTGTAGAAGTCGAACGTTCTGAGGAGATTGCAGATTGAAAGCGGACAGACTGAGTTCTATTGCGTAGGAAATTGGTTATCCAGAGAATGAGCTTGGGGTTAACATTCAGGTCTAGTAGTTTCTGGGCCAGTAAATGGGGCTGTATTGTATTGAAGGCAGAGGAGAAATCGATGAATAAAATACGAACAAAAGAGTTGGGGGTATTTAAGTGAAGAAAGGCATTGTGAAGAAGGGTCAGTAAGGCATCGTCTGTTCCTCTACACCGTTTGTAGGCAAACTGAAAGGGGTCAAGGAGTAGGTTAGTAAAAGAAAGAAGGCGATGAAGGACGATCTTTTCAAAACATTTCATGGCAATAGACGTTAAGGCAACAGGGCGGTAATCGTTCAGTGTGGCAGGGTTCTTTTTCTTAGGGACAGGAGTAACTGTAGAATTTTTCCAGATACATGGTACAACACAATCACGTAAAGACCAGTTAAATAGAGAGCAAAACACACCACACAATTGAGAACAGCATGCTTTCAACAATCTTCCACACACATTATCTGGTCCCACAGCTTTCCTCACATTTAGTTTCTGAAATATGGACTGAACATCTCTTTCTTGAACCTCAAATTCATGATCTTCATTTGCATTGATAATTTTTTCTCTTAACTGTGATGTTACCCCGTTTAGATCTCCCTCTAGATCATTTCTTTCAAACCGACAATAAAAGTCATTTAGCTCATTAGAAAAATCCTTCTGTTCTTCTCTGGTCATTTGGCAATTTGCTGTTCGTTTTTTTTGATTGGCCGGTTAGAGTTCGAAGCCCATCCCATGCATCTAAGATTCTGCCTGTCTGAAACTGCTGTTCTACTTTATCCTTATACTCCCTCTGCCCCTTCCTTAACTCCCCTCTAAGTTTAGATTGAACCACTTTTCTTTCTCTTTTATCTCCTGTTTGAAAGGCTACTTTCTTCTCATTTAAAACTGATTTAATAGACTTGGAAATCCACGGTTTGTTGTTGGGAAAAATCTTTATAGTCTTTGATGGAATGATCATATCTTCACAAAAATTAATGTAAGACGTAACAACATCAGCAGCTTCATGCACAGTTTCACAGGAATCAGTCAGCACACTCCAGTCAGTACATTCAAAACAACCCCTCAATTCATCCACACTCTCGGTCGTCCACTCTTTCACGCTCTTTTTCACCACAGGTTCAGTTTGTATTTTGGGTCTGTAGGCAGGGATAAGTTGCACGGTGTCGTGGTCGGAAGCACCCACTGGTGGTAGAGGTAGAGATCTATATGCATTGGGAATATTGCCGTAACATAAGTCAATAGTCTTCTTCTGACGAGTAAAACATGTCACATACTGTTTAAAAGAGGGTAGAGTTTTACGCAAGTCACAGTGATTAAAGTCACCAACGATGAAGCAGGGGGCATCAGCAGAAATCAACTGTAGCTCTCTGACGACAGCAGCTATCTCCCTTCCAGCGCGTACAGCAGAGGTCTTGTCAAACACAGGGGCATACACAACTGTCAAAAAGACACGACCAAACTCGCGAGGAAGATAACGCGGCCTGAGAGACACAGAGAGCAGTTCAATGTCTTGTGTACATACACGCTTCTTTACGGTTACATTCGCACTATCACACCAGCTTTCATTCACATATAAGCAAACACCACCACCCATTTGCTTTCCCACTTTCTCACAGTCTCTATCAACTCTGTACGGCACACCAAAACCATCAATTGCAACATTCTCATCACGAACTTTCTCAGTCAACCAAGTTTCCGTAAAACAGAGTACACATGAGTTTCTATATTCACTTAGAAATTGACAATTTGCCTGGATTTCGTCTAAGTTACAGTTCTTTCCGTTCGGGTTGATAGATCTGACGTTTGATAGAATCATGGATGGTAGGGGCAGTTTAGATCTGTTTCTTCTCATTCTTCTTCTCACTCCTCCTCTCTGTCCCCTCTTTCGTTCTTTCTTCTTTCTAGCCGTACTCTCACTCTCACTTTCACCAATCATTTCAGCAGGGAATAGTTGTCCAGAAATGGTCGAGATGTCATGGGCAGTTTGAAGACGAAGTAGAAATTCACGATCGTAGCGCAAAGCACCGGTACTATATCTACCGTCCTGCTGCCCGCCATATCTCTCACCAGGCGTCACAAGCACAGTCAAAACACATGTCCGAAATACAACTATGACGATGATTAGAATCTTTACAAATGACACAGTCTCCATCTTTACAACTTATAATTCATCTGCATTCAACTAAAAGTTCAGGAAACAGATAAAGATAATAAAACAAGATGAAATATACAGAGACAAGTGCACCTGAGCGTCGCCCCTTGAGAAGCGCCACCTGTATGCGGGTTAGGTGCCAGAACGTATTTTCATTCTTCTCGGAGGAAAAGCTCAAAGTAGGCCTACCACAGCAACAGGACCAAACAAAGCTGACAGTCTGTTCTGGTTTTCATCCGAGAAGAATGATAGTACCTTTTGGCATACAATCCTCAGTATGTGGGTTTCAAACATTGGTTCTTCACTAACGGGGTAAATGAGACCTAGCGATAAATCACAGCTTTTGTTGCGATTTAGGAGCTCGAGAAACAAAACAAAACAAATAGGAACTCTTTTTTGAACGGTAATAAATCAAATTGTTGCCTACTACAATGCATGCAGCGAGGAAAGTTTTCTGTGTGGACGGAATGAACATGCACGCTTTTGCCTTTGTATTTAACCGCGTGCATGTGCGTCCGTAGACGCACATACGCACACATACATATAGACACGGACACATTCACACGTACGCACACGCACACACACACACACTCATACACACACGCGCACACACACATACATACACATACACACACACACGCACACCAGTGTATGTGAACATAGGTACGCGTGAACAATAAACGATGGCATAATGATCTCTTTACGTTTACACACATATTACTGTAGTCTTGAATGTTCCAGCCCTCATGTGTTTAAGCTTAGCCCAGGGCATATAAGCACGTAGGGCTGGCTAGCACCTTGCACCGCTGTGCGCAGTTACTGACCCATGATAGCTGATTGTGTTACCTCAGGTTTGAAACAAATCACAATCAGCTCCCATGGGTTGCTGCAAGCTGGCACTGCAATATAAAAGACTGCAAGCAAATCTTTCCTGCAAGGCAGATGCATTGTCTGCGACAATGCAAACATTGGACCAACGCCTTCAGTAAATTCCGTACTTGGCAGATTAACCCATTTTCAGGGAAGAACTTCAACATAAATGACTCCAAGCTGAATGTCAAGCACACTTTCTTTGTAAAACAACATGGCTCAGAGGGCTTCCTGGTGAAAAGCCTGGTTGCAGCCATAAAACAAAGGCTTCATGTCTCGAATGTGACGGGATAACTAGTTCTTGCTGGACGGGTAACACCAAATGCCTGTCCATGCCATTAGAAGCTACAAAGAGAAGTGTAAACATCTGATAAGCAGGCGTAACCTACTCGCCAAAACATGGCATTCTCTCTCCAGTGTCAGGGTGAAAGAGACGTTTGGGATGATGTGACTAATTTCAACTAGTGAAACGTCACATGATACGACACATATTAGTCAAGAGGCTCATGCGTTACATTACATACTGCTGTGCTGTGATGTAAGCATGTCGACAGAAAACTGAGGCTGAACCATGCTGCTATCACAGTACATAAAACATTTTTCAGTAAGCTAATGGATTGAAGTGGGCAATAGCTTACAATTTCCTGGATTTCTTAATTGTCAATCTAGACAGGCTGCGCACTGCCAATCAACACATAAAATTCATCAGCAAAATATAACCAGCGACACATAATTTGGAAAACGAAGGCACAACACTGCCCACGTGGTTCGTAAACTGGTCAGGGCATCTTTTACAAAACCATACGACACCTGTAAGATGACTTTCAAAGGTATTTGGAGAGTGTTTACCCATTTCCTTCATAGGCAACAACAAACAAAACTCTGGATCTGAAGAACATAAGTTGGAACAAAAACAGTAGCTGGTTCTGAAAGCACCATCAAAATATACAATAAGTTCCTGGTATCTGATGCTGTTCTTGACACTGACAACTTGGGGGATGAATGAATGTGGATAAGCTGAGATAAGGATTGCACTTCATGTTATTAAAAGCACAGTAACAAACACTGCCATCTCGGAAAGAGACACCAACATCTTGATGGTGCTGGTCATTTACTTCCTGGACATTGCTTTTGTCAGCCAGCACTCGTGAATTAAAGCAATGAGAAGAAGACATGAAGCCATTCACACTATCACAAAACAACTGCATATTATTATGCAACAGTGCGTTCTCCGTCTGTTTACAGCTTTACATTTCTGATTGTGCTGGACGCGCTGGAACTGTTGGGATATTTTTATGCGACATAACTATCTTTTTAGTGTGCTTCAATATAGCCACACCTTTCAGAATGAAATGTGTATGGTTTGGTAATAAATGCTTCCAGCTTTAATGAAGGCCGTTCAAGCGCATTGGTGACGGGAATTGTGATAGAGAGAACGTCAGCGAACAGTTTCACATTTGCTCACTCTGTACTGTCACTTTCAGCTCCATAAGTATCAGTTTTCAGATTGTAGTAAGGAGGTGGACCAACTTTCAGCACCCAGTCCTCCCCCCCCTCACCCCCTACAACTTTGGGAGTATTGAGAACTTGGTCCTCATTGCTCATTCTTCACACACACACAGACGCACACACGCACACGCACACACACACACACGCACACACGCGCACACGCACGCACACGCACACGCACACACACACACACACACACACACACACACGCATGTGCGCGCGCGAGCGCGAGCGCGTATTCATGTCACAACATTTTTTTGTGCTCCTCAAGTCATTATGAGGTTCTCCATTTCTAGTTGACTAAAATATTTGAAACTTAGTAGGCCATTTTGTGTACGTATTATATAGTGTGTTAAAATATTGCAAATCCAATTTTTTGCTGTTTTTGCTTTAAATCACGTTTGATTGGAGTGCAGGTGACATTAACATTCGAAACCCAATAATTTGTCATTTTCAGGAAACATTGCGGAAATTATTTTTTTCTTATCCTTTCCAGCCCCTCTCCCCTTAGTTCTAAGTGTTTAAAACCACCTTATAGCATTCTGATAAGTAGCGCGCCAATACAAGTGGGGTGGGATTATGTATTTCTGCTCTTTTTGTTTCCCCTGTCACTGACAAATCCCTTTTTTTCCATTTTCATACCTAAATTGTAAAGGAAGAATGTTTTCGTTTGCCTTTTTTTTTTTAGAGTTTTAGAGTTTTACAGCACTTTAGCCAGTGGGACTTTCCACTTCTCTAACCTGGATTCTAATATACTACTCAACACTTGCTTTGCATCACTTTTTTGGACAAACACTGTCATTGCCTTTATTTAAATAAAACAAAGTATCCATCTAATTGTCCGGTCATCTGACAGCAAAACATAATCAATAACAATAGAGTTTTGAAGATTTAAAAGGTTTGAAAGACACTAAATCAAGCCTACCCTCAAATTTCAGGATTTTCGGCATATGAGGCAAAAACGTCATTGAATTAAGAAACTTGCAAATTCTTGAGCAATTACTGAAAAGTGATTGTCAGTAACGTGTGTGACCTCCACGCACCTCCATGACAGCCCGACAACGCCTGCACGTATTGCAGATGAGGTTTGGGACAGTCTATTGGGGAATCCCGTCCACTCCTCC
The DNA here is from genome assembly GCA_017654935.2 of Phymorhynchus buccinoides. Taxonomy (NCBI): domain Eukaryota; kingdom Metazoa; phylum Mollusca; class Gastropoda; order Neogastropoda; family Raphitomidae; genus Phymorhynchus; species Phymorhynchus buccinoides. The sequence continues at coordinate 32,796,855 of CM065689.1, forward strand.
TGAAAGGCCTGCCCAAGCTGAACCAGGGTTTGTGGCTGGTTGACACATGCACAAACATCTCTTCCAATCATGTCCCAAACATGGTTAATGGGATGTAAGGCAGGGGATCTAGCTGGCACTTCCATTTTCTCGATAGATTCGTCGACCAGGTACTGGTCCACAACGTGTGCTCTGTGTGGACGGGCATGAGAATGAACTCCAGGCCAACAGCTTCAGCGTAGGATTTCACGTATGGATCACGGATTTCATGACAGTATCTGGCTGCTGTCAAATGGAGCACATGGAGGTTGGTCTTTTCCTGCACACTAGTTCCATCCCAGACCAGAAGTGAGCCTCCTCCACAGCAGTCAAGCTGGGCCATATAAGCATCGTGGAATCGTGCAAAAACATGTGCATTAAGTGAACACTACTCTCTTTTCAACACTACAGGGAAATTAATTACTGAAGTCAGTTTCAGTAGCAATCAACTACATACGCAAATCAAGCAGTATTTTTTCCACAATTTTTAAAACAAAAAGTGATGCAAAGCAAGTGTTGAGTAATATACTTTGGCGACAATGATAATGCTATTCTTACAACTTGTGTACATCAATGCAGCAAAATAGCAAAAACGTAATACATAAATTATATCCAAAAGTCGTGTTTAACTGAAAGTTCTGTGTGAATAATGATAACTTGCACTTTCCACCGTGGTAGCCGAAAACAGCCCAGCCTTACTTAGTCACCAGTTCCTTACAACAATGACTAATACTACAGAGACCTCGGACCCTTTCCAACAGGATAGTGATTCTTGGCATGATCAACACCAGCAATACACAAAGGTAAACATCAGGAATATAGGTGATCCTACTGTGTTTGTCGGTGGGTTTGTCGCAAACTGCATAATAATCCTGGTCATGCTTCGCCTTCCTTCCTCCATATATAGCGCGTTTTTCAAACTTCTGGCCGTGTCTGACCAGTTGCTGTTGATACTTGGACCCTTGGACCGTGTGTTGGACAGGAAATTTGGTGCAATGACTTTCAGTGCTCGTAGCCTCTGGCAGTGCAAGGTGAATAGACTTACATATCGTACAGTGACAGGTCTGTCGGCATGGATGCTGGTTGCACTTACCATGCTCAGAGCTGCTTCTGTCCTGTGGCCAGTTCGTGCCAGTGTTGTGTGGACGAAGGGAAAGTCAAGAGCTACTGCGTCTATAATAGCCATCCTTATCGCTCTCATTAATAGTCACCTTCTAAATAGATACGCTATCGATCAAGGCAATTGCATTGTGTTTGGGTTAGCAATGTATTTGTCTGCGATTCGCGTATTTCAGATATATTTTCTACCTTCCATAATATTGATCGTCACCAACGGTGCTTTTGCGTGGACACTGGTCAAATCTGTCATGACTGGAGAACGATGTATTGTTCGACATGTCACACATGATTTTAATCATCAGAAAATGTCCTCTTTAACCTTGACCTTGGTTGCAGCAAGTCTGTGTTTTTACCTCCTGACAACACCTTACGCTGTATGCATTATGAAACATGACTATATGGATTGGGACACTCCTTTTCAAGATGGACGGAACCAGAATTTTGAAGATATCAGCTATGTATTGTTTTACAGTTATTGTGCTGTAAAGTTTTACTTGTATTGCTTAACTTCCAGCAAGTTCAGCACAGAATTGTTAAAGATATTTCAAGAGCTGTATGCCTTATGTCATTAGATTAAAAAGAGAAAGTGTTGATACCCCCTCCCCCTTTTTGGTTCTCCAAACATTCTAGCAAAGTTTGAGAGACCAAAACAATACAAAGAATAAACGATGAACTCACATAAAATTGCAGGTAATTTTGAGTGGTTTGTTTGAAATGTGAACTGCACAATGGCCCTGTGATTTAAGATGGTAGTACTACCTAGATTTTGGCATTTGTTTCATTTCTCAATGTTATTGGCATTCCATAATACTTCAATGTCGCTAAGTTCATGCAATCTACATTTTCAATTATGTCGCTAAGTTATGTAGTTTTGGTGTTATGTCTGTTAGAAGTGCATAGGGGGGGTGTCGCGGAGTCAGAAAATGGCAATTGTGTGAACATTCAACTTTTATATGCCAACAAAGTCATCATCTGCTGCAGCAAAACAAGAACTTCTCCCCTAGAAGTTTGGCTCAGAACAATGATAACTCACAATTTGTTGCACACGGCTGCCTTTGTGTGTATTTGAAGCGGCTTTTTGCACACTGTTGTATTGTTTATCGACAAGGAACACCAACTACGCTCCTCGGTGTACCTTCTCACTTTAAAATGAGAGGTACAACGCCCACCAAAAGAAGTGTGGGTGATGGTCATAGAGGCAGCAATCCTGGGTCATTCTTTTTTAAAATTTATGATGACCTTGGGTCTGTCTCCCTGTGGCTGTTGCCCTTAATTTGATAGGCGATGGGTGCTGAAAATAACTTTGGTGGAGGGAGTTATTTAACAGCGAATTACCTTCTCCTTATCCATTTCGCTGTATCCTCTCTCCTAGCCTCGCTATTTCAATCTGTGTGTACCCCAACTTCTATCGACACATATAAGTTTGTTCTGTGTGTAACATATTCACAACTAGAAGCCATTGTGCAATATTCTATCCACCACTGTTGTTGTGTACTGTGTAAGTGATGGTCACATAAGCACACCTGGGTCATCCTCTTTTTTGTGTGGAATGAACTTGGGTCTGTCTTCCTGTGGATGTTGCCCTTACCTTGCTAGGCGATGGGTGTCGACCATAACTTTGACGGATGTGGTTAATTAACAAAGAGTTGCTTTCCATTATTCATTTCACTACAATTATCCTCTCTCCTTGCCTCACTATTTCAAACTTTGCTTAACCCAACTTGTATCGAGGCATACCAGTTTGTTCTGTGTTGTGCGTTGTTTAAGTGTAACCTATTCAAGACTAGAAGGCTAAGTCTTTCTTGAATTAATGTTGATTTGTTTGTGCACAATGTTCCCCACCACCGTTGTTGTGTACTGTGTGGGTGATGGTCATATAGGCAGACCTGGGTCATTGTTTTCTTTTTTTTAGAGTGAACTTGGGCCTTTCTTCCTGTGGCTGTTGCCTTTACTTTGCTAGGCGATAAGTGTTAAAATAACTTTGGTGGAGGGAGTTAATTAACAGAGAGTTGATTCCCCTTATTCATTTCAATATCAATAGAACATTAGTGTACATGTGCATGTCAAGTATATTTGGACGGACCCCATTTGGACACAGCAATTATGGCTGTTCTGTGCACATGTACAGGAAGAGAGTGAGCGAGCAAGAGAGAGAGAGAGAGAGAGAGAGAGAGAGAGAGAGAGAGAGAGAGAGAGAGAGAGAGAGAGAGAGAGAGAGAGAGAGAGAGAGAGAGAGAGAGAGAGAGAGAGAGAGAGAGAGAGAGAGAGAGAGAGAGAGAAGTCTGAAGTCTTAAATTATTTAATTTGTTAGGCCACAGGCCCATACAAATGGAGTTCACGTTGACAAAATTATGACATAAATGTAATAACAAGACATTACTGAAGTGCTTGCAGAGCATTTTGCCTGACTATATATGCCTTATACACGTATTTACAAACTCTAAGAATTATATTTTCATTTTCATTCGACAATAATAATGTCATCTTGTTCAATGAAGGACATCGGAAGTATTTACGAGGTATCAACTGAGCACGCAAAGAAGTGTATTTTGGACATACTAAAAGGAAATGAAGTTCTGTTTCATCACAATCAGAACAAAATGGACAAAGAGTATTTACATTATTAGAAGCACGAGTAAAGTTCAGAAAACGTGAACGCAAAGATAACATGCCTAGTCTGAACCTACTAAATATTTTGCGTACGTTAGTACATCTCACCACTCTAAAATAAGGACGTAATGACAATGATTGACCATATGTTGCATAAATATTATAGAATGTATGTGATTCAAGTTCAGAGTGTCAATCTTGTCTGCAACAGTCAATCAAACGTTGCTTTAACTCACAAATAAACATATTCACATTCCCTACACACTGAGCTTCCCACACAAACCCGAAACCAAACATGTAAAGCATATTTCTAACCCTGCCTACCCAAGTGGAATAATTTTGTCTTTCCAAACAAAGAAGCATTAGATACGCTTTTTTAGGAAATCTACATTCATCCATGTTTACGACTCGCAACCAAAATTTTACACATTTAATAAATACATTGACTTTCAGGGAATATCTTCCCAGTTCCCCATATACTAAATGCCTTGGCGTTCTCTGACTTACACACATAAAACGTTTCATGGCTGACAAATGAACTCTCTCAATAGTAGCTAGATCACCCATAATACCCCATATCTCTGCCCCATACATTAAAATCGGCTGAATTTGAGAGTCGAATAACTTAAAAAATACATCAGGTGAATACTCTCTAATAGACCAAAGTGTTCTTGTTATTGCAAAGATCCCCTTTCTTGCCCTATCTGATAAATCACGTTGTGTAGCTTGAAATGACAGCCTTGTTGTGAGAATAATGCCAAGATATTTATACATATTAACTACAGCTAAGTTATCATGTCCAAATGTCCAGTGTTCATTTACAGCTAAATAACCCCCATTCCTAAAAACAATTACATTTGATTTCTCAAGATTAACTTCTAAATCCAACCGTTTTGCTGTGTTATGCAGAATGTTCAGTTGTGTTTGAAGTCCTATAACACTGTCAGATATAAGAGCAACATCGTCTGCAAATAGTAAGATTAGTAACTGAATCAGGTCTGGAGATAACTGAATGCCATGCCTACCTTTCCCATTGATTTCTTTAGTAAGTTCATTTATCAGCAATGAAAACAGAGCAGGAGAACAAACCTCACCTTGTTTTAAACCTTGTGGACACATAAAAGCAACTGTTAAATTACCTCCTACTCGCACACGTGCCTTTACAAAGTCATAAATACATTTAAGTGCATTCAAAAATGTCCCTCTAATTCCACTAACATGAAGTAATTTCCACAATTTATCCCTGCTTACCGTATCAAATGCCTTACGGAAATCTATAAAGGCGACATAAAGTTTTCTGTGTCTAAGTAATTGTTTTTGCACACAAGCCATAATGGTAAATACATGATCGGTTGTACAACGGTTGTGCCTAAAGCCGGCCTGTTCCTCGCCTATAACCTCATTATCCTCAATCCATTTTGTAAGTCTTTTATTTAATACAAAAGTGTATAGCTTGCTACATATATTCAATAATGATATCCCGCGGTAATTATCAGGCTGATTCAAGTCACCCTTCTTATGTAAGGGCTGCAAAACAGCCACTGTCCAGTCAGCTGGAAATATGCCATTATCAAAAAGATGATTGAACAATTTTGACAGAAAGGGTAAAATAGTAGCAGTGCTGTTTTTATAGAACTCACCTATCAGTCCGTCAGGACCAGCAGCTTTCCTATTCTTCAGAGCACCAATAGCACATAGTATTTCCTCTGCAGATATTGGTTGGTCTAAATCACCATTTTCAATCTGGGTCTCTGTATTTATATTACCATAATAATCATCAACATCAGATTGAGAATCAGCACCAGCTGAGGGCACATTATTGAATACACCCCTAAAGTGCTCAAGCCATTGTTGGGAAGAAATTGAGCTGTGTCCTGTTTGTCTAGGTCTAACTGAACGGATAGCATCCCAGAACAGCTTGCTGTCATTTAAATTGCTTTGTAGAGAGTCAACAATATCTTCTCTGTGGGTTTTTTTCTTTTATCCTTAACAGTTCCTTGTATTCCCTCCTTTTCTGACAATATTCCAATCGATCAGGTATATTGTTAGATCTGTTAAACTTATGCAATAAGCCCCACGCCACTTGCCTACTTTGCCTATATTCTAATTCAAACCATATTTTCTGTTTTTCACAATCAATAAGAACAGTTTTCTTCATACATTCACCAGCAAAGTATAAACATTCATTAAACATAAGTACAGACTGATCAACATCATTTTCTATAATATTAGTGGCATTGGTGACAATATCCTTTGCATCATCAGAACTAATCCTTTCCTTAAAACTATTATTTTTTTCATCATCCCATTTGTATTTACTAACGTAAGCTTTTTGGTGTTGCTTATAGTAAATAGTAAATCTGATGATGTTAGCTTACACAACAAAGACAATTCCACAGCAGCATGCTTTGCTTGAATAAAATGCCTGATACTAAAGTTACAACAACATGACAACAAAGATTTTGAAATAATGAAATAATCGATCACTTGACCCACTCTCAGAAATGTAAGTGAAATCACACAAGTTATTCATTGCCTGTAAGCCATTTAGAATAACGAGTTCAAATTCGTCACACATATTAATGAGATAGCGACCAAAGGCATTAACTACAATGTCTTTTGAATATCTTTTATATGCATCAGCACGGTCAGTTCTAGTGGCAGAATAATCTTTGTCTAATATATTACATATATCATCAATTGGGTCGGAATCATGAAAGTTAAGATTATTTGTTCTAGCATTTAGATCGCCACACAAAAGTAAAGGCAACTCACCACATTCTTTGATTGATTCAAATAAACAGTCCTCTAAGATTGACATACCATTGTCTATTTCAGTATCTTCATAATATTTGGAGTTTTGTGGAGGAATATAAGCCCCTACCAACAAGCAATCAGTCTCTGAGCCAATTAAATCACCAGCAATCTTCAGCACCAAAATATTGTCTGTTTCAATGTGAATCTGTTTCACATACACACTCAGTTCATTTCTGATTATAAAAGCAACTCCACCAGATAACCGTCCATGAACGCTCTCAGACAATTTCACACCCGGTGAAGCAAAAATTTTATGTGAAGGAAAACAGTTTTCTGACATGGTATCTGTAAACGTTTCAGCAATGAAAACTATATCGTATTTACTGACAAAATAAGTAATGTCCATTTCCTTGGAAAATCGCACAAAACCCTCAATGTTCAAACTTACTATAGACAGCACATTGGTAACATTTTTGTTTCCTGCTATGTTGACTAGTCTGTCAGCATTACCATTCTTATTAACATTAATATTATAATTATCTGGCTTTCCAGCATTGGATTCAACGCTAGGTTGATTACCTGTCTGCATACCTGAAGGGCCTTGGCCTACCCATCACCTGTGACCACCCTTTCTTTGACCAGGAGTATTACCGGCATTAGCCTTCTTAGGTTTGGTAAAAATGTCATTCCACTTTTCGGAAAGCTCACCCTGCCGCTTTTCAGTCCCACCTGAATTTTGAAGACAGCGTCTCGTTTGCATTGGGGAATCTTTTTGTTGGCTGCCTGGTCGATTGCTTTTCTGCTGGCATGTACTGCCCCGTCCCCTGCCTGCCCCTGAGTCACCAGCGCTGGTTGTGGGTACTTGCTGCTGGGGAGGAATGGAAGTTGGTGACCCTCTTCCAAAGCCACGGAGTGGGGGACTGCCCGCACTCACCCCTGCACCGACTGGAAGGTTTTCTGACTCCACTTCCCGTTCTTCCTGTAGTGGACACCTCTTCAGAGACATCCCTTGCTATCAGTTGGTGTGGACAGTCATCCCCGTTTGCGTGTTCTTGTGAGACATTCTCTTCAGATACTATGACCGCTGTAGCTGGGGCTGCTTTGTCAGCTGGTGCTGGTGGGACCTCATCATCATTTGTAGCTGGGAAGACTTCGTCACCTGTATCAGCCAGAAGATTTGAAGTAAGGACCTGGCCTTTTTCAGCAAAGTCTGATTCATGGTGAGCGAAGTTTGTGTCTTCACACACAGGGTCAAATGGAAATCCTGCTGCAGAACTTGCCCAGTCACCTACTTCCCATTCACTCGGTCTATAGTTTTGCTGGTTGAGGGAATTTGCTGATACTTCATTTTCAGCCGGTGCTCTTCTGTTCTGGGTTTCATTCTCTTCTTGCCCATGCCTTGCTTCTCTGTTCAGGTACTGACCACTCAGTGGAAATCTGGAAAATGTTCTGGGGTTTTCAGCAGCCACCACACGACCATTCTTTAGGTAACCTCTTCTGCCCTCTGCTCTCAGTCGCTGCATCTCTTTATGCTGAGTGGGTGTAAGGTCAGGACCTAACCGGATGCTTTCATCATGGGCCATGGATTGCCTGGATTGTTTCATGGACATAATTGCTCTACACAGTTCACGACTCTTGAAGGTAATGATCACTGGTCTAACAGCTCTCCCGTTAGGATTTCCAAACCGCACAGCATCTTGAATATCTTCACGCTTGAGGGTAATACCATCTGAGCTGAAATAAGTATTCACAACGCTTACTATTCTCTCTTTGAGGAGTGTAGTTGTCTCTTGCCTCTCTTCCTCCAGTCCCGTCATCTTCACATTGTTGCGCCTTTGATCAGATTTCATCTGCTCTAGCTGTGCACCCAGAGTGTCAGTACTTTGCTCAGAGTCTCTAACCCTTGAAAAGAGATGCTCTATGTCCTTGACATCCTCCTGCACCGTCTGTGTCACCCATGCTAAGCGTTGCTTGATGTCAGTCATGTCATTGCGCAGTGCTTGATGGTTTTCTGCTATATGTCTTTGCATGTTGATGTCTTGCTGGCTTATTTCGGACACCATGGACATCACAGAATGCATTTGTTGGGACAGACCATACATAATGACATGGCGTTCTTGTTGGTTTTCTTGTTGACAAGGATAGGGAGGCGGTCCTGGATGTTTTTCGATATCTCCGCATCTTGTCAACAACCTGACAATCAAGAACGTCAGAATGAGATCTGAGGGCCTACCTGATACAGAAATCTTGATAACTTGCACAAACGACGCCATCGCCCTTCTTGCTCGAATCACCATAAAGGCCAAGAAGCTCCATTCGAAAACACCTATGCTAACCCTCCACTGTACGGTGTCAATAGGCATTGCCTTAGTGAAAGGCGAAAATAGAGAGAGAGAGAGAGATTGCTACGCAGAGTTTTGGGCGTTTTTGGTGATGCCATATTTCTGGTTTGGGACCTTAGCGCAAGTATGCGTATCACGTGACGCGCAGATTTGTATTGAACGGTTTCGTTCAGCTCGAGATCAGTTGCCATGTTTGTCTTGAGCTGGACACTCCGTCTTTTTTGGTCCTGAGCTGTTGTGGTGTGGACATGGGCAACTCAATGATGTTTTTTGTAAGCTGCTGTTGATGCAGCTTCTGTGGCTGGCTAGGAGAGTGGTGAGGCGTGGGCCCCATCTCCTTTGACATGCTGACTGTCCATTCCGTGCGGTGGAGTGGCACCCAGTGACAGAGTCGGCAACACCAGGATGCACGCGGGCAGATGTGACTTCGTTCTGCACCAGCGGGCCTGGTTGGAGTGAAAATGGATGGCTTGAGTGCACTGGGAGCACCTGCGCTTTTCGCTGCCAGCACGAGTGTATAGTGGTATACACATTGAAATTTAAATAAATAGTTTTTGGAAAACTAAAATGGAACCTACTAGTAAACAGAAATAGTTTTTGGAAAACTAAAATGGAGCCTACTAGTAAATGGAGATAGTTTTTGGAAAACTAAAATGGGAGACGATTGAGGATTAAGTTAGAAAACGTGTTGTCATTGAAATAGTTTCCCTTTTCTGTGTATATCAGGAAAAGGCGAACCAAAAGAAATTGTACTTTATAATTAGTGTGGAGAGTGAATTGATGATGAATGATAATTGAATGTGAAACTTTCTTTTGGTTTAATAGTTGACCAGGATTGAATTCTACCTGCTTTTGTGGACTGTTGTTGATTGTTCGTCTGTGTCGTGAGGTGTGGATAATTTGTAGAGAGAGAGAAACACAAACACTCGCACACGCTTGCTTGCCCAATACACTTTGATTGTCATTGTTAATTGTTTGTTTATTATATCCCCTCACGCACGGGTGTAACGGAGAGAGAGAGAGAGAGAGTGTGAGAGAGAGAGAGAGAATTATATGGATATGCATGTATGTGTGCGCGTTTAACTCGACAGTATAAGTAGTAAGCCTACGTTACTGTAGACATTTATTTTTTAATACACTATCGTCAAATATCATATATGAATACTTGTAGCGGTGCCATAGCCGATGAGGTTTAACCGAGGCGTGGCTACCGCTACACCTATCTGTATTAATAAAAAAAATCGGGACTTTACTGGTTTCGTACTGCCTCCGGGCATTGCCTCCAGTATTGTTCCCACCATATACAATATGAAACAAGATAATTCATATCAGAAGCACCAATACCAGCCCTGGCATGTGGAATTTGACTCGATAAAAATGCACAATCGCGTAATACATCTGACAAGAATTCATACGGTAAGAGATGTGTTTTCCAACAAATAAACAAATGGTTGTCTGCTGCAAGAAAAGCTTATAACTATTTTCTGTGACGATCGATCACAACCGGTCTCATAGCCAATGAAATGGGGGGAAATCGTATAGAAAACATAATTATTATGCAAAACATCCAGCCAATATGTATTCCTTAAATAAATTGAACCAATGCGAATATATTCTTCAAAGAATGACAACATCAACAATTAACAAAACAAGGAGACCCAGATAGCGGAAGAAAGCAATGTCAGTAGATATCCCTCAATCATAGCGGAGATTGGTATCATCGTTTAAGTCCTTGAAGACTTTAAAGACCCCCCACGTCACGTGTCAAAATCACGGTTTTTACGTGTTTTCCCTCTTATAGTTGGTACGAAATCTTAAGAAAGCTTCCTAGCATAAGAGGGAATGTGATACGTGATGTGGGGGGTCTTTAAACAAAATCGACAATGACAGATTCACGTGTATCACGTACACCAATCGGTACAAATAACTATTTATAATGACATAGACTACACATGCAGGACATCGTGCATTTCCCGGCCTACACGCAACAAAGGCAAAACACAGTATGTTTGTCCTTTCACTGACAATGTCAGTTTACCTCCCCTACCTCACTTTTACAATTGTTTGAATTGAATGACAAAAACATGCAACGGTTCTTTTATGACCAAAAGATAAACCTAGTCTGATGTTTGACATGGTAAACCTACAAAAAGATAATGATTTGTCATGCGTAATTCTGTACTGAAGAGAACATGCAATGGCTCTTTTATGAACAAAAGATAAACCTAGTCTGATGTTAATAACAGCCCTGATCTTTCCCATTTGACATGGTAAACCTACAAAAAGATAATGATTTGTCATGCGTAATTCTGTACTGAAGAGAACATGCAATGGTTCTTTTATGAACAAAAGATAAACCTAGTCTGATGTTGATAACAGCCCTGATCTTTCCCATTTGACATGGTAAACCTACAAGAAGATAATGATTTGTCATGCGTAATTCTGTACTGAAGAATGCAAGAACAGGATCACAAAGCGGCGTTTCGTTTCTGAATGATTTGAGTGGCACCTTTAAAATGTAGAACAGGGACTTGAACGCATAGAATCTATACCTGTTATCTGTGCTTAATTTTATGAAGTTCTACTAAAGCTTAAGAAGGAAACTAAACGTTGTTACTTTCTAAATTAGGTATATCGGTTTACTGAATTTAGAAAGTAACAACGTTTAGTTTCCCACTTAAGCTTTAGTAGAACTTCATAAAATTAAGCACTGATCTCTGTTCACTTACATATCACAACGACTCAAAGCCTCATTGTCAGATAATCCACAATAATGCAGTCTGCAACATTTGCAGTACACATGTTTCAAAATGCTCCCAAGCATTGGGTCTCATTTATATGCAACGTGCATGTAATGTAAGGGACACAACTGTCCTAATGTAACCTTTTGTTAGTCAGAAGGTGATTGTCTCTCTTTGTATTATCATGTGACTATTGTGCATGCGCATTAAAGAGAGTTGCCTTGCTGGATCTGAATGACAGCCATGTTGTGGTCTACTTAGCTGTGTGTTTAATTGTACGCCCGCATGTATATACTCGGCACCCTGACACATTAGTGCAGACCACAACTTACACAGAATGTTAATGTCATCAATTGTACATGTCATAGTTTACAACAGTTTCCTTCACATTATAATATGTCTGCACTGGTGTCGAACTAAATCATTTTAAATACTTACAAAGGCAATTCCAATAGTAAGAGGCAAAATGAGAATTTTCGTCCCAGGTAAAATACGCGCTCTTTGTCCGTCTGT
>CM065689.1:32831454-32833954 GCA_017654935.2 Phymorhynchus buccinoides
AAACGATGGTTCTGTTTAGTGTAATATAAGAATGCAATTGCGTGTATTTAGGCTTTAAAGATACACTGACGCACCACGATTAAGTCCCTTTTTTGTGGGTAGCTGTGACCCACATACAAATGTCCCCAACTTCAAATTGACGCTGCTCTTTAAAATAATGTTTCGGTTTGAATTTGGGGGCATTTGTATGGGAGTGAGACCTGGTCAAAACAAGATTTCTTTCCAGCTATAAGAGGAAAACCCCGTGATTTTGACACATGATCTGGTGGGTCTTTAAACGTGTCTTTAATCTTTGAATTAAGAAAAAATAAAAAGCAGAAAGAAGGCAAGGTTGACTTGCAAACCAACAATCACCCACACGGCCTCTAAGTTTTCGTTCTCTAGAGATCTAGCGCGCGTGAGAACGTTGCGAGGTCTTCATTGTGTACAATAGGGCCTTAGTTAAAGGCATATTCCGACACTCAGTTTCAGTCCGACCATAACAGTGCCACACCCACAAGAGGTAGCCTACTCTATCTCTGTTATGTCTTCAAGAGGCAATTCACTCAATGAATACATTTCGCTTTTGCTGTAAGGTGGATGGTACTTACTCAATCCTTGCAGTGTGTGTGTGTGTGTGTGTGTTTGTGTTTGTGTGTGTGTGTGTGTGTGTGTGTGTGTGTGTGTGTGTGTCTGTGTCTCTGTGTGTGACTGTGTGTCTGTGTCTGTGTCTGTGACCGTGTGTATGTGTGTATATGTGTGTCTCTACGTGTATGCCTATATTAGGCCTCTTGTGTATGCGCGTGCATGTGTTTATGTGTCTGTGTCTGTGTGTGTCTCTGCGTGTGTGCCTACATTAGGCCTCTTGTGCATGCGCATGCATTTGGTACCTACAACCGCGAACAGGCACGCGCGCACTATTTCGCGCGTGAAGGCCTATGTGTGCACGCCTAGAGTAGTGCCTGCGCTTGTAAGCAACACTGGAAAGCGTATAAATAAGCCTAGACAACAGCGGAAAGACGCATACCCATATGTCACATACTTAAAATTAGTGGCGGTGCCATAACCGATGAGGTTTAACCGAGGCGTGGTTACTGCTACACATATCTGCATTGTTAAAACATCGGGACTTTACTGGTGTTGCACTGCCTCCGGGCATTGCCTCCAGTATTGTTCCCACCATCTTTGTATTTAAAAATGCCCCACATGGTCGAAAAACTGCAGAGGGCGTAAAATCCTATTTCGCGGAAAGACGTATTAAATGCAATGGCGGTAGGATTGTAATACAAAATAATGGTCTAATCAACAACAAAATGAATAAAAGCTATGACGAAACAGCGAAGAAAGCCCTTAATCTTTGTTGTGTGTAAGATCTAGGACAATACATCAACAGGCTACTTATTATAATATTATAAGGAATCCACCTATTCCCCCTTTTCTTACTCCTCTTTACCATTTTTCTTTTCCTCTTCCTTATCCTTCCCATCTTCTTTTCCTCCTCTCCTCCTCCTCCTCCTTATCATCATCATCATCATCATCATCATCATCATCCACCAACATCATCATCGTCGTCATCGTCGTTGTCGTCGTCGCGGACGTCGTTGTGGAAACCGCAAGCATAATAATACTAGGGGAAGACGGGGTAAAAAGCGCAGTCAAATTTGCCCATGAGACGAATGCTAGACATTAACGCTCGTCTCATGGGCAAAATGAGACTGAAATTTGCTTCATTTCATGAGATAATTGGGGTGGGCTTCTTACCCGCCCATGCGCTTTTTACCCCGTCTTCCCCTAGTAGTGATAATAACTAAGGAAGATGATCCATCAATCTCAAGAACAAAGAAAATGAGAATTAAAGAAAATAAAAACAAGAAACCAGAAGAGTGATAAAAAAAAACAAGCGCGAAATCGCAATAGTTTGTGGCACGCGGTCTATTTTTACCACTCCAATCATGAGTTACCTCCCCTGGCTTTTCAATAATTTTAATCTGTAAACCAGGGACGGTATTCATGTCGAGATAGCATGAGACTTAGCATGATGCTAACTTAGAAGCTCTTCCAATGTCCTATAGGATTTAATAGGACTTTTGGAAGAGCTTCTAAGTTAGCATCATGCTAAGTCTCATGCTATCTCAACGTGAATACCGTCCCAGAATGTTATCTCTGCACCATTTCGTAACTTTTTATATCTTTTGGAAAACATTTAAAACTATGTATCCTACTTATGCTCATCGAAAGAAGCACCGCATACTCGTCGTGTCTGTTGTAGTGTCTGTATTACGTATGTTTATTATTTTGTACGCTTTTAAAATACATCATTTTAAAGAGCGGCCTCAATTAATTTTGAAGTGTAGCCTCGATTTGAAGTGCGACAATTTTGTCAAAATGTGCGACAATTTTGGACCGACAGACAGACCGACCGACCGACAAAGTGAGTTATAGGTTTGTGGCTTGAGCCACAAACAAAAAGGAAGAAGAAAAGAAATACAAGCACTCAAAACGTCTGCCACAATATAAAGTA
>CM065689.1:32838954-32843954 GCA_017654935.2 Phymorhynchus buccinoides
GCACTTGTGATGTGTTTTGGGGGACTTTGCAGCCGCTCGACGTTGCACTTGTTATGTATTTTGGGGGACTTTGCAGCCGCTCGACGTTGCACTTGTTATGTATTTTGGGGGACTTTGCTGCCGCTCGACGTTGCACTTGTGATGTGTTTTGGGGGACTTTGCAGCCGCTCGACGTTGCACTTGTGATGTATTTTGGGGGACTTTGCTGCCGCTCGACGTTGCACTTGTGATGTGTTTTGGGGGACTTTGCAGCCGCTCGACGTTGCACTTGTTATGTGTTTTGGGGGACTTTGCTGCCGCTCGACGTTGCACTTGTGATGTGTTTTGGGGGACTTTGCTGCCGCTCGACGTTGCACTTGTGATGTGTTTTGGGGGACTTTGCAGCCGCTCGACGTTGCACTTGTTATGTGTTTTTGGGGGACTTTGCTGCCGCTCGACGTTGCACTTGTGATGTGTTTTGGGGGACTTTGCAGCCGCTCGACGTTGCACTTGTGATGTGTTTTGGGGGACTTTGCTGCCGCTCGACGTTGCACTTGTGATGTGTTTTGGGGGACTTTGCAGCCGCTCGGCGTTGCACTTGTGATGTGTTTTGGGGGACTTTGCTGCCGCTCGACGTTGCACTTGTGATGTGTTTTGGGGGACTTTGCAGCCGCTCGGCGTTGCACTTGTGATGTGTTTTGGGGGACTTTTCAGCCGCACGGCGTTGCACTTGTGATGTGTTTTGGGGGACTTTGCTGCCGCTCGACGTTGCACTTGTGATGTGTTTTGGGGGACTTTGCAGCCGCTCGACGTTGCACTTGTTATGTATTTTGGGGGACTTTCAGCCGCACGGCGTTGCACTTGTGAGATGTGTTTGGGGGGACTTTGCAGCCGCTCGACGTTGCACTTGTGATGTGTTTTGGGGGACTTTCAGCCGCACGGCGTTGCACTTGTGATGTGTTTGGGGGGACTTTGCAGCCGCTCGACGTTGCACTTGTGATGTGTTTTTGGGGGACTTTCAGCCGCACGGCGTTGCACTTGTGATGTGTTTGGGGGGACTTTGCAGCCGCTCGACGTTGCACTTGTGATGTGTTTTGGGGGACTTTGCAGCCGCTCGACGTTGCACTTGTTATGTATTTTGGGGGACTTTCAGCCGCACGGCGTTGCACTTGTTATGTATTTTGGGGGACTTTCAGCCGCACGGCGTTGCACTTGTTATGTATTTTGGGGGACTTTCAGCCGCACGGCGTTGCACTTGTTATGTATTTTGGGGGACTTTCAGCCGCACGGCGTTGCACTTGTGATGTGTTTTTGTTGTTGTTTTTGCTCTCTAGTGTTTCTGTGTGTGGGCTTTTTCTTTGGGTCTCTCAAATGTCACAGGCACCTCACACGCACACGTACACCCTTACAAACACTCACGCGTGTCTACATACCTAAACTTAGGCACACGTATACACACACACAAGTCATGTGGTGCACTTGTTTTTCAGAGAGGCACAAAGAAAGAGAGAGAGAGAGAGAGAGAGAGAGAGAGAGAGAGAGAGAGAGAGAGAGAGAGAGGGGGGGGGGGGGAGAGAGAGAGAGAGTGAGACAGACATAGAGAGAGAAACAGACAGGGACGGACAGAGAGAGAGGCAGGGAGGAGAGAGACAGAGAGAGACTTGAAACTTGAAAACTTCTTGGGACAAAAACAAGACTAATGCAAAACGATAAGGCAAACAGAATAATTATATGGACATGCATAATGATACAATACAAAGAGAGAGATGGAGAGACAAACAGACAGAGACGGACACAGGCACAAAAAGAAATAGATCGGGCAGAGAATCAGAAGGAAAAACACCCAACGTGCATTAGTCTAAATCCCACCCTTGAACTGAACGACACACACACACACACACACGCACACGCACGCACACGCACGCACACGCACACACACGCACGCACGCACGCACGCACACGCACGCACACACACGCACACACACACACACGCACACACACACACACACACACACACACACACACAAATCGTTCCATCAGTACCACTACCATTCATTCACACGAAACGTAGACTAATATCACCAATGGTCATTTTTAAAATGAGCCGCTGATGCCTAACGTATCAAAACTCAGCGATTGTTGGAAACAATGCACGTAACGATAGTAGATTGTGATCTCATCAAGCTAAGAGCTCTAGGCTATCTGGTGCTTTAGCCGCCCCCCGCCCCCCTTCTCACATGTTCGCATTGAAGCTTTTCAATGAGAAGCAAGATTCTGTCATTTTGGGGAAAGGGGATAGGGTTAGGATAAGCCTAGGCCTATTTTCATGCAGAGTTTGAGGTCGAGGGTCGCAAACGAGAGGCGGGTGTGGACCAAAGTACAAGATTGCTGAGCTCTGCTATTCACGCCCACAAACCATGGATATGCCCTATTGCATGTGTTACCTGATTCCAAGTCGGTGGCCATGGAGAGCTGTCATCGTTCTCTAATGAAAGGTCTCTTCCAGTCAAGGACATTGCTCTCGGCTGCAATGATAGGTCGTAAACAAGTTTTTTTAATAATTATATCCCTTCATGCGTTATTTAAGAAAGAAGGGGAAAAAAAACCACCGTACTGTGCAAACCTTCGCTTCAGTAATCATTGGATTTAGATACCGCCTTTGAAAGTTCTTCGTGTGCAGATTAATTGAAAATACTATAGGGGAAGACGGGGTAAAAAGCCCATGAGCTGAAAAGAAGCCCATGCCAATTATCTCATGAAATAAAGCAAATTTCAGTCACATTAACACTCGTCTCATGGGCAAAATGTGACTGAAATTTGCTTTATTTCATGAGATAATTGGCATGGGTTTCTTACCCGCCCATGGGCCCCCGTCTTACCCTATAATTACTAACGAAGTACCAAAAAAAATATTTTCAATTCACGAATGATTGTTTAGGAACTGCGTCGTTCCATGCAAACCCTTGTGGTAAGCCTACTTAAATTTTGTTAGTCTTGATTTAGAAGTTATTTTGTGAAAATGTCCACAAAAATAATGATTATATAGGCTACGGATATACACTAATCTAGCTACACTTGCAAGAACACAGTCTTTTAGCGTTACAATGACGATTATTTGGGCTTTAATTATAGCCTTGTTAGTAGCCTATCGATTACTCGATTTTTTTTCCTGGCGAAGTCTACGGCTCAATTTAGTGTGAATTAGGCCTACATGTATTTAATAAACAATTTATGGAAATAAACAAGAAAGGACCCATAAGTAAAGAGATTTAAGGGGCCGATCCACACGTTCAAACGTAGCTACCTCTGTGATACATGATTCTGATGAAACCCTACTGTTTATTTATTTATTTATTATCTATTTTTGGTGCTACTGTTTAAATGAATCTAAAGATATCTTACTAGTTTTCGTTCACTATAAGGTCACCTTGTGATTAGGCTTATTGTGTTGTCACCTTATGATTATGTGTTGTTGTGCCTTAATCCCCCCCCCCCCCCCCCCTCTCTCTCTCTCTCTCTCTCTCTCACACACACACACACACTACCCCCAACTAAGAATATCACGCGCTAAGACCCTACTGGTTTGATTGCCCCCTGGCGGTCAAATCAGTGTCCTAAGTTCACCGTTGGACGGCCCACTTCCAATGAGGAAAGGGTGCGGTGATGGAGGGAGAGGGGGGTGTGTGGTGGAATGGGTGGAAGAGAGAGATGGGAGGAGAAAGAGCGAAACCGATAGACCGACAGACAGAGAGACAGGCAGACAGACAGACAGACAAAAAAAAGCCGTTCTCTTCGTGGTGTAAACGATTCCTGAGCATCAAAACAGTGGTTCCCTTTCTCTGACTCACCATAGTTTTTCACTTATCATGAATCATTGTGGCAGTCGAGATAAACCTCTCTCTTTATCATCTGATTTGCATGAAACTGATGCTGCAATGATGATAAATGGCATTGCGTATGTCTGTCTCATCCCACAATGCGCGTAAATGCATGCGTAGGCATATACGCGTGTACGCACGGGCTTGTGCATACATGTGCATACGCATTTGTGTGTGTGTGTGTGTGTGTGTGCGCGCGTGTGTGTGCTGGTGTACTGGTGTGTTTGTGTGTGTGTTTGTGCGTCGATATATCCGTGTGTGTGGGGGGGGGGGTGGGGGGTGTGGGTGTGGGGGGGGGGGGTGATTGTGTGTGTGGTGTGCGCATACGCGCGCATGCGTGAGAGAGAGAGAGAGAGAGAGAGAGAGAGAGAATGAATGAATGAATTAATTAATTAATTTTATTTATAGAGGGTAATAGAGTAAGCAATAACATGCTTTTTTACATCCAGCCCTCTGGACAAATACATGTAAAGTAGAAGAAAACGAAAATAAACACATACAAAGTAATATAAAGCATGCAAAATACATCCCTATATTGTAACACATCAATAACAAAACAAAACCTATTATTATTATCTATGCGAGAGAGAGTATGTGAGTATGTGTGAGCGTGTGTGTACGTGTGTTCGTGTATGCTTACGTGCATGTAAGAAGCTTACTCTCGTGCGCGCACTTTTGTCCGCTTGTTGCTCGCATAGGAGGTAAGCAATGTAGTGGGAGTAACATTTCGCGAATAGTTGTCATTTTGATATTATTATTATTATTATTGTTGTTGTTGTTGTTGTTGTTGTTGTTGTTGTTGTTGTTGTTGTTGTTGTTATTATTATTATTATTATTATTATTATTATTATTATTATTATTATTATTATTATTATTGTTATTATTGTTAGTAGTAGTAGTAGTAGTAGTAGTAGTAGTAGTAGTAGTAGTAGTAGTAGTAGTAGTAGTAGGGTAGGACGGGGTAAAAAGCCCATGGGCGGGAAAGAAGCCCATGCGAATTATCTCATGAAATAAAAGGAATTTTCAGTCAAATTTGCCCATGAGACGAATGCTAAACATCAACACTCGTCTCATGGGCAAAATGTGACTGAAATGTGCTTCCTTTCATGAGATAATTGGCATGGGCTTCTTACCCGCCCATGG
>CM065689.1:32848954-32888954 GCA_017654935.2 Phymorhynchus buccinoides
CTTTCAACACAATTTACAACCGCAAGCGTATAATAACCATGAAATGTAGCCTAGTCATACTAGAAATGAAACCTAAAACCAATGACATTCAGAAGATAAAGAAAAGACCAGCTGCCTTGTAGTCGGAATCATCTAAAATTACAAGATGGACCTGGTTGAAATTTTGTTGTAAGCTTTTAATAACCACAGATGTACAAACTGTATAGCTGTTATTTCTGACAGTGCACAACATGCTGCAACCAAACAGGGCCAGATCCAGGGGGAAGAGGTTAATTGGGTCCGTAACCCCTCCCCACCCACAAAAAAAGGAAGAAGAGAAAGATTTTTTTAAAAGTCCTACTTACAGTTTTGTTGTTTTAAGGTAGGGCCTACAATTTAAAGCGAATTTTGGCATTTTATTTTGCTACAAAAAAGCTTCAGCTTCAGGGGCAACGACCCCTGACCCCCACCAGGGGCGTTGCCCCTGGACCCCACCGGGGCCCTACGCCGGACCCCAGACCACCTCCCTTGTTTGTAAACCCCCCCCCTCTAATGTATCTCAGGTCCAGCCCTGACCAATTATTGCTAGCCCAGGGAAGGCCGATGCTCAAAGGAATCCAACGGGGTTTAATTTCATGGACTTAGATTATTTTTAAACTGAAACAGACTGCAACGTCACTGAAACATACAACAAACAAACAACTACACGACAATAGTGTAAATTGACGTTATTTTATTCACAAGAGACAAAAGCAAACTACTGGATATTACGGCGAATGCGCCTTTATCAACACAGACACACAAGAAAACGGTAAATTTAGCAAAAGGAGCAAGAAGCAGGCCACAAAAGGAGAAGAAGAAAAAACAACCAAGAGCAACTTCCTCTCTACAGTCCAATCCGTGAATGATGCAACCAAGTTGAAACCAAAGAGCAAGGCATGCATTTGTGAACATAATCCACTTAGATGAAGATATATAAAAAAAATATAGAAAGCAAAAGAGTCATAACCATAAGGCATAATGTGTGCAAAGAACACTGCACTGTCTTACTTAAACAACAAAGAAGTAATGTATACTACGAACACTGCTCTATCTTATTTAAACAACAACGAAATAAGTAATGTTTGCTACGAACACTGTTCTATCTTATTTAAACAACAAAGAAAGAAGTAATGTATGCAAAGAACACTGCTCTATCTTATTTGAACAACAAAGAAGTAATGTATGCAAAGAACACTGCACTGTCTTACTTAAACAACACAGAAAGAAGTAGTGTATGCAAAGAACACTGCTCTATCTTATTTAAACAACAAAGAAGTAATGTATGCAAAGAACACTGCTCTATCTTATTGAAACAACAAACAAGTAATGTATGCAAAGAACACTGCTCTATCTTATTGAAACAACAAAGAAGTAATGTATGCAAAGAACACTGCTCTATCTTATTTAAACAACAAAGAAGTAATGTATGCAAAGAACACTGCTCTATCTTATTGAAACAACAAAGAAGTAATGTATGCAAAGAACACTGCTCTATCTTATTTAAACAACAAAGAAAGAAGTAATATATGCAAAGAGCACTGCTCTATCTTATTTAAGCAACAAAGAAAGAAGTAATGTATGCAAAGAGCACTGCTCTATCTTATTTAAGCAACAAAGAAAGAAGTAATGTATGCAAAGAACACTGCTCTATCTTATTTAAACAACAAAGAAGTAGTGTATCTAAGAACACTGCTCTATCTTATCTAACAACAAAGAAAGAAGTAATGTATGCAAAGAACACTGCTCTATCTTATTTAAGCAACAAAGAAAGAAGTAATGTATGCAAAGAACACTGTTCTATCTTATTTAAACAACAAAGAAGTAAGGTATGCAAAGAACACTGCTCTATCTTATTTAAACAACAAAGAAGTAATGTATGCAAAGAACACTGCTCTATCTTATTTAAACAACAAAGAAGTAATGTTTGCTAAGAACAATCCACTATCGTGATATGCAAACTAGAGAAATGCAGTCATGGTGATCGCGTATTACACCTCTACTTTCCTGACTCTTACACCCAACTCTTGACACCCTAACCAGAACTCTTCCCAGTAAAACTGAGGACAAGTGACAAATGGCTTTTTCAATCTAATTAGTCTGGAAAAACCCCGTGGCTGTGATTACATTTGAAAAACATTCAGCCCCCTCCTATTGAAGTTTTCGCAATCGGAAATGAAGCCATTTTTCAAGAGTTCATTTTAAGATAAAACAAAAACAAAAAAGGTTAGGAAGGTAGGATTTAGTGTGCCAATAAGAATGAAAATAGACGAAGGCTATTTGGCTTAAATTTCGTTTATTTGAATTTGTGTTCTTGTTTTGCTTTGCTTTTGTTGTATGGAACATTCTTATGAGCGTATTCGTTTTGTTTATTTGTTGTTGTTTTTTTGTCTAGGTTTGTTTTCAAACAAAAGAGAGAGAAGAACATGAGACCTTGAAAGCACGCACACTAAGAGAAGAAGAGTTTATTTAGCTTGATGTTTGTGACTTTTGTGTATATTTTTTCTTCCTACAGATACATACAAAAACCGTTGTTAAAAGGATGGTGACATTAATTTAATTTGTTTCCTCTTCTATTCTATATCAATTCTATGCCAACAAAACAGTTTACTGAAATGAGATTCCAACCCACCCACCACTCTCTCTCTCTCTCTCTCTCTCTCTCTCTCTCTCTCTCTCTCTCTCTCTCTCTCTCTCTCTCTCTCTCTCTCTCTCTCTCTCTCTCTCTCTCTCTCTCTCTCTCTCTCTCTCTCTCTCTCTCCCTCCCTCTCTCCCTCCCTCTCTCCCTCCCTCTCCTCCCTCTCCCCTCTCTCTCTCTCTCCTCTCTCTCTCTCTCTCTCTCTCTCTCTCTCTCTCTCTCTCTCTCTCTCTCTCTCTCTCCCTCCCTCCCTACAAAAACCGTTGTTAAAAGGATGGTGACATTAATTTAATTTGTTTCCTCTTCCATTCTATATCAATTCTATGCCAACAAAACAGTTTACTGAAATGAGATCCCAACCCACCCACTCTCTCTCTCTCTCTCTCTCTCTCTCTCTCTCTCTCTCTCTCTCTCTCTCTCTCTCTCTCTCTCTCTCTCTCTCTCTCTCTCTCTCTCTCTCTCTCTCTCTCTTCTCCGACACAGTGCAGGAAAGCATTGCCACATTAAGCTCTCTCTTTGTCGTTGAGTCTTCAAACCTTCCCTCCCCTCTCTCCCTCCCTCTCTCTCTCTCTCTCTCTCTCTCTCTCTCTCTCTCTCTCTCTCTCTCTCTCTCTCTCTCTCTCTCTCTCTCTCTCTCTCTCTCTCTCTCTCTCTCTCTCTCTCTCTTCTCCGACACAGTGCAGGAAAGCATTGCCACATTAAGCTCTCTCTTTGTCGTTGAGTCTTCAAACCTTCCCTCCCTCTCTCCCTCCCTCTCTCCCTCCCTCCCTCTCCCTCCCTCTCTCCCTCCCTCTCTCTCTCTCTCTCTCTCTCTCTCTCTCTCTCTCTCTCTCTCTCTCTCTCTCTCTCTCTCTCTCTCTCTCTCTCTCTCTCTCTCTCTCTCTCTCTCTCTTCTCCGACACAGTGCAGGAAAGCATTGCCACATTAAGCTCTCTCTTTGTCGTTGAGTCTTCAAACCTTCCCTCCCTCTCTACCTCCCTCTCTCTCTCCCTCCCTCTCTCCCTCTCTCTCTCTCTCTCTCTCTCTCTCTCTCTCTCTCTCTCTCTCTCTCTCTCTCTATCTCTCTCTCTCCCTCCCTACATACAAAAACCGTTGTTAAAAGGATGGTGACATTAATTTAATTTGTTTCCTCTTCTATTCTATATCAATTCTATGCCAACAAAACAGTTTACTGAAATGAGATTCCAACCCACCCACTCTCTCTCTCTCTCTCTCTCTCTCTCTCTCTCTCTCTCTCTCTCTCTCTCTCTCTCTCTCTCTCTCTCTCTCTCTCTCTCTCTCTCTCTCTCTCTCTCTCTCTCTACCTCTCTCTCTTCTCCGACACAGTGCAGGAAAGCATTGCCACATTAAGCTCTCTCTTTGTCGTTGAGTCTTCAAACCTTCCCTCCCTCTCTCCCTCCCTCTCCTCCCTCTCTCTCTCCCTCCCTCCCTCCCTCTCTCCCTCTCTCCCTCTCTCTCTCTCTCTCTCTCTCTCTCTCTCTCTCTCTCCCTCTCATAAGTCATAAGTCATAAGTTTCTTTATTGTCCATTGGCATTGTACAGCACACATGGAAACTTGTCTTCCACCGAGTAAAATAAAAATATTAAATAAAAGTATGAAACATAAATTTACATTAACAAATATGTAACTCTCACACCACACCCAATCATTCATCCGCTCTCCGCTATCTTGCTCACTCAACATGCAACCCAATCATTCATCCGCTCTCCGCTATCTTGCTCACTCATCATGCAACCCACCACCACTTCCGCTTTCATCTTTAACCCTTTCTTTTCTTTTTTTTACTTGCTTTCCTCCTTTTTTCCTTGTTCCCTCTCTCCCTCTCCCTCTCTCTCTCTCCCTCTCCCTCTCTCTCTCTCTCTCTCTCTCTCTCTCTCTCTCTCTCTCTCTCCCCCCCCCTCTCTCTCTCTCTCTCTCTCTCTGTTTGTGCATAAAGGGTCCGTGTCTCTGTGTGTTCGTATTCGTTATATGTGAGGCAACAGCTTGAATGAACGACAGTTGAGTTAAACGTCCGCTCCGCTACAAAGAGCACGTGTGAGACGATCCATCAACCAACCACCACAACCATCACTCAGCAAAATAAACTACAAAGGCTTACATCGACCCATCTTTAAATACTCGACTGATTACGATGACAATTTTGTTGTTGTTGTCGTTAATTGAGAATCGAGATTTGCAGAAAAGTGTGCCTGATCCAACCAAATAGCATCCCTCAATCGATTCAATTGCTAGCGGGTTTGTTTTTTTGTTTTCTTTTCTCACGCCCAGAATTGTGCGTGTTTTATGTGGGTGGTTTCGTCGTTATTTTGGCTGTAGATTACGCTTTGAAATGTCCTTGTTTGGTTACGGCCTTCGCACACTAGCATCAGGCGTCAATTGTTTCTCAGAGCAACGCCTTGACGCGTTGACGCGTTGACGCCTTGACGCACAGCACACATTGTAGCGAGGCAGTGGTGTTCTCACACACGACTCTTGTCGCTTCGCCTCTTGTCGCGCGAACTTCCTTATTTGGAAAGCAAGGAAAGATTACTCTAGCGTCAGACGCTTTATTTCGGGTTCGAGCAAGTCTGCCCTTTTTTTTCTTCAATCAGCGTTATGGTCCTTCCGTCCGTTGTGATTGGCTAGTTTCACGATCTCTGCGATCTTGAGCATCAAAATTAGAGCCGGTTCTATTCTCGAGCAACAAAAAATCGCGCAGCTACGCATCAAAAATCCTGCCGCGCCGCGAATCTCTCACACGCAAGCGGCGCATCAAACTGCGCCTTGCAGCAAAAAATTGCCGCGATCTCGAGATCTTGACGCTAGTGTGCGAAGCCCTTTATGGTGACGGCAAAGTGATCTATACAGCTGCAAATTAATGACGTTGTTTAAAATTTTTAAAAACACTCCCACACACACACACGTTTGTGTTTCAGCCTGAAATCCATATAGAGTTTGCATTAAAAAGGCTATTAATAAATACAGCTTCCAAATGATGCAGCTAAGAAAAGCGTTCTTATTCGTTCAGCCAGAAAGTCTCAGAATAAGCGCCCGGAGTTCCCTAAGTGCAAAGGCTAATATCAGTATGCCATGTTGTGGATTTAAAGCCTTGGAATATCAGAAAACGTAGCCTACACATGCACGCGTGCATGCACATAAGCAGACACGCGCACACAAATAGACGTACGCACCGCAACCCCACATGTGCACAGACAAATGCTTACACACTCGAGTGCACGCTCGAACGCAATGATGTTTCATTCGATATCATTACGACATTATGTAATATAAGTTTGTAAACTGATATCATAAGCTTTCAATTTGATACAACACGCGCATTAAACGGATAGCATAGACTTTCAATCTGGTATCATAAGCTTTCAAACTGATACCGTGAACTTTAAAACTTAGATCATAAGCTTTCAATGTGATATCATAAGCTTTCAAACGCCTGTCGTTTGTTACAACTACAACAAACGCACAACGCTAAAATTTCGGCAAAGGCACCATTTGTTTTTTGTTTTGTTTCATTTATTAGTTTTATTAGATGAAGCCATAGAGAGAGAGAGAGAGAGAGAGAGAGAGAGAGAGAGAGAGAGAGAGAGAGAGAGAGAGAGAGAGAGAGAGAGAGAGAGAGAGAGAGAGAGAGAGAGAGAGAGAGAGAGAGAGAGAGAGAGAGACAAAGACAGAGAGACACAGAGACAGAGACAGAGAGACACATAGAGAGAGAGGCAAACAGAACTGTTCCATTTCTTATTACAAGATTATTAATGAAAACAGAGGATGATGTCAGAATTCGGTCACTGCTACTATGAAAAATATTATTCCTATGTATTGTTTACCTTTTACAGTAGATGGAGGGGTGTGAGTAGGGGTAGGGTCAGTTCGCTGGATTTGTCTCTACGCAGGCTAGTAAAGGTTCTACTAATGAAGGTAGACAGCTTACTTAGCGGGGTAGGGCATGGACACTACATGTAATTTAGGATCCATGGGTAGGGTAAGCAGCTTCAGCTAAGAAGGAGTTGTTTGTTCGTTTGCGTCTAGGGGAAGACGGGGTAAAAAGCGCATGGGCGGGTAAGAAGCACACCCCAATTATCTCATGAAATAAAGAAAATTTCAGTCAAATTTGCCCATGAGACGAATGCTAGACATTAACGCTCGTCTCATGGGCAAAATGAGACTGAAATTTGCTTCATTTCATGAGATAATTGGGGTGGGTTTCTTACCCGCCCATGCGCTTTTTACCCCGTCTTCCCCTATTTGTCCGTTCGCACACTTGTCCAGGACGTAATGGATGGATTTATTTTTGGACGTTCTTCTCCGTAGGAATATCGTTCAGTTCAAATAGTTTCCCCACCTTCTGGAAGTTGTGCGCTTGCAATTTTCTCTCAGTAATCTATAACTGTCTTTGCCTCTGCCTTTTCCCTCCGCTTACTGTTATCTACTATCTCTCTGCCTTACTGGTCCATTCTCCTGTCTTTGGTCTAGATATTCTCGCAAAGATTTCCCCCAGACGAACGATCGACCAAAAAAACATTGGTAGGAGATTTATGTGGGTATTACCTACAAAAACTTTGGTCTTTAGTAAACAGTGACACATTCAGTTCCGAGACATTCGCATTGATGTTGCTTATGAAAGATGAATAATGAGTCGGTGTCCAAAAGTGTGTGTGTGTGTGTGTGTGTGTGTGTGTGTGTGTGTGTGTGTGTGTGTGTGTGTGTGTGTGTGTGTGTGTGTGTGTGTGTGTGTGTGTGTGTGTGTGTGTGTGTGTGTGTGTGTGTGTAACAATACTTTTTTAATAACAATGTGTGTGTGTGTGTGTGTGTGTGTGTGTGTGTGTGTGTGTGTGTGTGTGTGTGTGTGTGTGTGTGTGTGTGTGTGTGAGAGAGTGTGAGAGAGAGAGAGAGAGAGAGAGAGAGAGAGAGAGAGAGAGAGAGAGAGAGAGAGAGAGAGAGAGAGAGAGAGAGAGAGAGAGAGAGAGAGAGAGAGAGAGAGAGAGAGAGAGAGAGAGAGAGAGAGAGAGAGAGAGAGAGAGAGATTATTTGTATATGCGCTGTTGCTGGCTTGTGCCATTCTTAAATACTATTTTTGTTATCTACCTGTTGTAAAGCGCTTTGGGCTCATTTGAGGTAAAGCGCTATGTAAATGTACTATTATTATTATTATTGTTATTATTATTATTATTATTATTATTATCATTATTATTATTTATTATTATTATTATTATCATTATTATTATTATTATTATTATCATTATTATTATTATTATTATTATTATTATCTGTTATCTATTAGACGAGCTGTGCTACTAGGTTGCATTGAGTTTTTATGAAAGTGTGTGGACATTCGCGGCGAATTGCTAGAAATGAACTTGACACATTTTTTATTGAGAATGATGCTTTGTTTGTCTCACTTTGGTTCTGACCCACGAATTGCTAGATGATTGGTATCGTAATCAACTTTGGTGGAGGGGAGTTAATTAGAAAGAGAGTATTCCCCCTTTGTTCAATTTTGTTATCTCCTCTCTTGGCCTCACTATTTCATTCTTTAGTTTTGTAGTTAATTGGAGTAAGTAGGCCTATGTGGCAGCAACTGTAACATTTTGACGCGTTGCAACATTTTGCGCGGAAAGTCCTGCTACAAAATGTTACAATTGTAACATTTTGTCGCGTTATAGCATTTTGCGCGGAAAGCCAGCGGCAAATGTTTCAATTTTGTTACAAATGTAACATTTTGCGCGAGGCGCCCACCTTTAATTGAAAGTTTTCAATTGTAACATTTTGACGCGTTGTAGCATTTTGCCCGGGGCGCCTCGCGCAAAATTTTACAATTCTAACAAAATTGGAACATTTTGCGCGAGGCGCCCCGGGCAAAATGCTACAACGCGTCAAAATATTACAATTGTAACATTTTGCGCGAGGAGCCCTGGGCACCTCACGCAATTGGTTACAATTGTAACATTTTTTCACTGTAGCATTTTGCGCTGCCACAAAGTACTCAGATATTTTAATAGCCCTGCTTCTCTTTTACTTTCGCTATATAAACCATAAAAGCTAAACCTTGCATGAATTTGTGGGAGATAGACAGAGAGCCAGGGTGAAGGGAACAGTGCCTGAGGGGTGGGACAAAAGTACGGCAGTCACTACTTCATCTGTTTGGGAAAATGAGTGAATAACTGTTACTTCAACATATTACCATCATAATCGCAGACTTGTGGCAGTAGGGAAGACGGGGTAAAAAGCGCATGGGCGGGTAAGAAGCCCACCCCAATTATTTAATGAAATAAAGAAACTTTCAGTCAAATTTGCCCATGAGACGAATGCTAGACATTAACGCTCGTCTCATGGGCAAAATGAGACTGAAATTTGCTTCATTTCATGAGATAATTGGGGTGGGCTTCTTACCCGCCCATGCGCTTTTTACCCCGTCTTCCCCTACTTCATCTGTTTGGGAAAATGAGTTAATAACTGTTACTTCAACAGATTACCATCATAATCGCAGACCTGTGGCAGTACCATAGCCGATGAGGTTTAACCGAGGCGTGGTTACTGCTACACCTATCTGTATTGTTTTAAAAAATCGGGACTGTACTGGTGTTGCACTGCCTCTGGGCATTGCCTCCAGCATTGTTCCCACCATCTTTGTATTTACAAATGTCCCATATGTGTCTATGACCGAGAGAACGTAAAACACCATTTTTCAAGAGATTAGACCACGGACGCAACACACGCACACGCACGCACGCACGCACACGCACACACACACACACACACACACACACACACACACACACACACACGCACGCACGCACGCACGCACGCGCACGCACACGCACACACACACACACACACACACACACACACACACACACACACACACACACACACACACACACACACACAACCGAACAACTATCATACTATAGACTCACTTCGTGTTAACTCGTTAACACAAGTGAGCCAAAAATGCTACGTATGAAAATGTTCATTTGTCTAAAAACAACAACTTGCGCGTAAAAAAAGTTATGCTATTCTTGTACTCACCTTCTGTCAGTCAACGGGGACTTTCATGAAGAACAATCTGATATCAGAAAGAAGATTGCGGTTTGCGCTAGGCCTATTTGGTGAAAGTTGCCGCTAATAATAAAAATATTATGGGAATCTTTGCACCATGCTCAGACTCCACGATAAGACTTAAGCATCGCCAAATAAACTGGGGGGGGGGGGGGGGGGGGGGGGGGGGGGGGGGGGGGGGGGGGGGGGAAGACACATAAACACGGGCGTCAACAAAGTCTTATAATAAGCAACTGACGACGGTAGTAATAGCGCAATTAAATAAATTAGAAAACAAAAAATGCAGTTGTCTTCAAGAGGATGTTTCTATGATAGAAAAAAACCAACACAAGTCAATTTGATTTCCGTGTAGGCCTACTAAAAAACCCAATCACTTACAACGGTGTGTGCGTATCTGTGCACCCTAAGCACATAAGTGCATAACGTTTCGAGTCGCTGTACTACTTGATTGCAAAACCCGACAATAGCCACGATATCAGCTGCTGCTTGTGATTCCAGACTAGCAGGGTGATGCTAACGGGGGTGGATACATGACAGAAGCGTACGCACGCACGGGGGGGGGGGGGGGGGGGGGGGGGGGTTGGCTGACATTCTGACTTGTCTCATCTTGCCTTGTCTGCGCGGGTCTGTCGCGTGAAACTGCCAGGAGAAAGATGAGTGGCGGACGGTGTGGCGCGAAACCGACAAGGTTTTCTGTCGTTTGTTTGTCGCTGTGTCTGTCTTCTCCTCGTCACGTGGCTTCTGCTATTTATCATCACCTTATTACCCTAAGCCCCCTCTTCCTCCCCTCCTTTTTTTGTGCGTGGGAGTTTGAGAAGGATTGTACATAATGCATGTGTGTGTGTGTGTGTGTGTGTGTGCGCGCGCGCGCGTGCGCGTGCGCGCGCATGTGTGTATGTGTGCGTGTATGTGTGTGTGTGTGTGTGTCTGTCTGTCTGTCTGTCTATCAGTATCTGTCTATGCATATTCAAATTGTGAATACATATTACGATTGTTTCACATAACCACTTTGAAGCGTGTCGCTGTTTCTCTCACTTTGCTAACCAAAGCAAATCTGTAGGCGCATAATTATGTTATCTATCTGCTTGCATAACAAATATATATATAGAAATACCAGCAGCAGAAATATCAGCGGAAGCTGGTGGTGATTGCGCGGCAACAGCGCAGAAGCAGCAGCAACAGTATATCTGCCCAGCTTTCTAGAATAGCTGGTACCTCCGCAAAAACGCCCCGTCCAGATTACATGCACACCCTATCCAGGCCCTGTTCTCAACGACATGTAGCACATTAAGCTTGTGCGACAGTATCAGTAGCCAAGGCGACAGCTGAGTGAATGAACGTATCCTTCGAGTTGCTATGCCAGAGTTCCTAAAAGGGGCAGACAAGCCGTTGACACTAATTAGGTTTATCCAATGCAGAAGGGAAAAAAACAAAAACCCAACATTTATTGGGATTTCCTACCACTGTCTATCTTTCTGAAAACAGAAAGTGCGTTTAACGTCCTCCGGCCAGGTATGGGACATTTTTAAATGTACAGATAGTGGGTCGATCCTGGAAGTACTAGCAATAGGGGAAGACGGGATAAAAAAAAGCCCATGGGCGGGTAAGAAGCCCATGCCAATTATCTCATGAAATAAAGAAAATTGCAGTCACATTTACCCATGAGACGCATGCTAAACATTAACACTCTTCTCATGGGCAAAATGTGACTGAAATTTGCTTCATTTCATGAGATAATTGGCATGGTCTTCTTACCCGTCCATGGGCTTTTTACCCCGTCTTACCCTACCAGGAAAGACCGGTACTTGTTTGTGTATCAGTTAGAACGAGGTGGTTTTTTGTGCTTAAAATAGAAAAAAAAAATCAACTGATTTATTCATGTTCTGTGTAACTAATGTTGCTGGCACTAGATAACGCCGCGAGGGGTGCCTGCCAGAACAGTCTATCTGTGTTCTTTATTCCTTTTGAGATAGACTGTTCTGGCAGGCACCCCAGGAGGGGACTTGGAGGGCGTACTCTTTTCTTAAAACCTTTTCGAATTGAAGCGAAGTGAAAGTACGAGCGTTCCTCGTTAAATAGATAACATCCAACAATTTTGCTACACACTAATGTTGGCCCATATGCAATCAAAACAATTGCATCGCAAATCAAAACAATTACGTCGCAATAACATTCAGCGAGTAGGGGAAGACGGGGTAAAAAGCGCATGGGCGGGTAAGAAGCCCACCCCAATTATCTCACGAAATAAAGAAAATGTCAGTCAAATTTGCCCATGAGACGAATGCTAGACATTAACGCTCGTCTCATGGGCAAAATGAGACTGAAATTGGCTTCATTTCATGAGATAATTGGGGTGGGCTTCTTACCCGCCCATGCGCTTTTTACCCCGTCTTCCCCTACGCTTTCAATATCGAGGATAACCTACGCCATAACGTACCGTGATTCTTCTCGGGTGAAAGTGGGAAGGTATTATTACTCTTTCTATAGTAAG
Source organism: Phymorhynchus buccinoides (assembly GCA_017654935.2). NCBI lineage: Eukaryota > Metazoa > Mollusca > Gastropoda > Neogastropoda > Raphitomidae > Phymorhynchus > Phymorhynchus buccinoides. The sequence goes on from CM065689.1 coordinate 32,861,156, forward strand.
CTCCTTGATAATACCTTCTGGCTTCCACTCGAAAAACAAAGAGTTGGTGTCTTCTGTCACATTACCATTGAAAGAAAAGCAAGCAAAAGGCAAAATAAAGGGGGGGGGGGGGGGGGGGGGGTGGAGGGGGGGGGGGGAGTCTCCTTTCGCTGTAGATTTGTTTCTACGTTGGCGCCTTCTTGTCATTGGCCTGTAATAAAAACCAATTCCTGTACACCATTTTAATCCATTGGTTTGTGAGTTGTGAGTTGTGCGAAGGACACACAGGCCAACAGATAAAGGAACAGACAATTATAACTGCCTTGGTGGCATTGGAGTTAGTGCAGTAAGCCTAATGTCATAATCACATATGGAAGTAGGTTTACCAAAGCGAAAGCTTGGAGTCAAAACGGACTATCTTTAGATAGTCCATTGACATAATTATTATTGGACTTAATACACAAACTAATAACTTGTATCAAACATTGACTGCAGAAATATAAAAAGGGAGTCATGCTTTTTATAATTCTGCAGTCTTTTATTTTATACAAGTCATTAGTTTTCGCAATATGTTCAATAATATGTCAATGGACTACCTAAAGATAGTCCGTTTTGACTCCAAGCCATCGAAAATACCTGCTTTCATGCCAGACTTTGGCAAATGAATGCCAATCAGCCACACTGCATACGATTCGATTCAGTGCGATCCGATTTTGACATTTTGTGAGACATGATTGACGTACAATTATACCGTCTAAATGAATCTGATGAAATCCTACTAAATAATTCTTTATGATTATCATTCCGATAAACAAATATATATTCATGTTTGTTTCCCAATGCCAATGTCCTAAATTCCCTTTATAGATCTTGATAGACAAGGAATCTCCATAACAAACAGATTTTAGCCAAATCCTCCAGAGTAGCAGCTGTCTCCTCTAATATCAGGAAGACATAGTCGGAAACGACAGTCTGGCAGACAAATATGTACATACATACACATCTGGACTAAATATCATACATCTTTGAATGAAAAATAAACTATTTGTCTTCAGCCTATGTGGTCGGCTGGCTTAAAAAAACAAATTGAAACCTGGGTCTGTATTCACATTTAGGCAGTATGAGACTTAGCATCATGATATCTCAGAAGTCCTCCTAAAGTCCTATTAAATCCTACTACTTTAGAAGGACATCTAAGATATCATGACAAGTCTCATACTATCTCTCTGTGTCACCCTCATTGTGCCTTCGTGTCAATGTCTTCACGTGACTGTATGACCGTGTATATGACATTCTGTGTCCTCTTCTCTATTAGGTAATTTATAGTCACAGATTCGTCTCTGTGAAATTCGGGTTGCTCCCACCTGGAGAGCGCGTCGCAGCCAGAGGCGCGCCACCCAATTTAAAAAAACAAAACATTTGCATGCGGTTTTTGTGACTGATGAGGAAGGAAAGGGGAGGGGGTATATTTTGACCAATTGACAACTTCTCTGTTGCCACTGGGTTTAACGTATGCTAAGTGCATGGGCACACGGGACCTCTGTTTATCGTCTCATCCGAAAGACCGTAAGGCCTAGTGCAAAGTGAGAGGAAAAATCCCCTGTACCCAGGTTCGAACTCGGGTTTACTTGACACGAGGCGAACGCTGTGCCACTATACACTCTACTACTACTGTACTTTAGAAGGACTTAAGATATCACGATAACAAGTCTCACACTATGTGTCCCTAGAGGTGGGGGGAAAAACCGGTTTGAACCGAAAAACCGGTGCTAAACTTTCGCGGTTTGAAAAACCGGTTCGAGTTGCTGTGAACCGGTTTTTTAACTGCAAACTGAAAGTAAGTTTTTCTTAGAATAACGCATTCTTTTCGAAAAACAACACTGATTCTCAGCGCAGATTGGGTGTTTGTAAACCAAGAGTAGCTGTTTCTAGTTTGTGGTGGTGTATGGCTTTGACTTTGAGTTGAGTGTGTGTGTGTCATAAGTCATACGTTTCTTTATTGTGTATGTGTGTGTATGTGTGCACGTGCGTGCGTGTGTGTGAATATTCTGACAAATAAATATGTGTTTGCATAGGTGAAACTAGTGATGCGAGTACTGGTTCAAAAAACCGGTTCATTAAAACCGGTTCGGAGAGGGAAAATCGATTTAAAACCGGTTCGGATTATTGAACCGGTTATCAACTCTATGTGTCCCCGTCTCTCTGTGCCCCCCTCATTGGGCGCTCATTGCAATATGAGCTGTTTGAACAGTTGAAATGAAAATGTGATTGATGATTATTAAAACAAAGGAAGTGCCTTGGCATGAGGCTGCGTCAGACCAGTTGACATAAGCTAGAACGCCAAGGCTACATCAAAATGTTGTTATGCTCTGAATGGTTGTACGGGGATTGTCTTAAGCCATGACAAGCTCCTAGCATAACATCATCAGTCTAAAATCCCCCGAAGACGGAGTGTGGCTGCCCACATGGCGGGGTAATCAAAAACGGTCACACACGTAATGTTCTCATCCCTAGCTGATGCATTTGTACCTTAGTGTTCAAGTGCTTCTCGCTGTTGGGATGATCCCTGGAGTCTTTTAGCCAGGGTAAGCCAACCAACCAACCAACCAAAACAAAGGACATTGTTATATGGGGTGATTCCAATCGATTTGTTTTAAATTAATGAAAATTGAAGTCAATATTTTCTTCTAAAATAAAAGTGTGGTGTGTTTTTTTAGTACAGTAAACCTATAGCGTTACACATATTTTTCTTTAGTATTATATATTTTGTCAGAATACCTCCCATCCCACCCTCAACCACTTTCCTCCCTTAATTAAAAACGTGGCTTATTCTTAAGTCATGCGTTGAATACCAAAACAAAATACACGTTTCCTTATTTTCTTACTGTTTACTGTTCTGCGTGGATGTAATTCTTGCAAGAGATATGTATACGGAAAGATCCATTGCAGTTACTCAGATTGTCCCCCTTACAAAAGACAGGGTTTTTGTTTGTGGCTCAAGCCACAAACCTATTACTCACTTTGTCGGTCGGTCGGTCTGTCTGTCGGTCGGTCGGTCGGTCGGTCCAAAATTGTCGCACATTTTGACAAAATTGTCGCACTTCAAATCGAGGCTCCACTTCAAATTGAGGCCGCTCTTTAAAATGATGTATTTTAAAGCGTACAAAATAATAAACATACGTAATACAGACACTACAACAGACACGACGAGTATGCGGTGCTTCTTTCGATGAGTATAAGTAGGATAAATAGTTTTAAATGTTTTCCAAAAGATATACAAAGTTACGGAATGGTGCAGAGATAACATTCTGGTTTACAGATTAAAATTATTGAAAAGCCAGGGGAGGTGACTCATAAAGTGATAAAAATAGACCGCGTGCCACAAACTATTGCGATTTCGCGCTTGTTTTTATATTCTATTTTAGTGTTTTTGTCCTTTTTTGTATCTTTATTTGCTTCCGTAATTGATAAACTCACGTTTTTGTCTCCGTCTTCCTGCCTGATTCAGTAATTGTCTAACTATCTATAGAATAATACATATCTGGATTCTCTTTCAGAGGCAGTTTTTTTTTCTGTTTAGAGTTCAAATAGATTTATACTGGGGTGAAAGGTCAGGAAAGTTGTCAATAGGTGTGCTGATTTCTGGTTAGCCACAGTCTGCAGCATAACCCATTGCACGCTGTAGTCTATTAATGCTGGCTAATGGGGTATTCTGGGTAATCATACACTCGTTAGCATAACCCATTGCACGCGGTAGTCTATTAATACTGGCTAATAGGGTATTCTGGGTAATCATACACTCGTTAGCATAACCCATTGCACGCGGTAGTCTATTAATGCTGGCTAATAGGGTATTCTGGGTAATCATACACTCGTTTGCATAACCCATTGCACGCGGTAGTCTATTAATGCTGGCTAATAGGGTATTCTGGGTAATCATACACTTGTTAGCATAACCCATTGCACGCGGTAGTCTATTAATGCTGGCTAATAGGGTATTCTGGGTAATCATACACTCGTTAGCATAACCCATTGCACGCGGTAGTCTATTAATGCTGGCTAATAGGGTATTCTGGGTAATCATACACTCGTTAGCATAACCCATTGCACGCGGTAGTCTATTAATGCTGGCTAATAGGGTATTCTGGGTAATCATACACTTGTTAGCATAACCCATTGCACGCGGTAGTCTATTAATGCTGGCTAATAGGGTATTCTGGGTAATCATACACTCGTTTGCATAACCCATTGCACGCGGTAGTCTATTAATGCTGGCTAATAGGGTATTCTGGGTAATCATACACTCGTTAGCATAACCCATTGCACGCGGTAGTCTATTCATGCTGGCTAATAGGGTATTCTGGGTAATCATACACTCGTTAGCATAACCCATTGCACGCGGTAGTCTATTAATACTGGCTAATAGGGTATTCTGGGTAATCATACACTCGTTAGCATAACCCATTGCACGCGGTAGTCTATTAATGCTGGCTAATAGGGTATTCTGGGTAATCATACACTCGTTAGCATAACCCATTGCACGCGGTAGTCTATTAATGCTGGCTAATAGGGTATTCTGGGTAATCATACACTTGTTAGCATAACCCATTGCACGCGGTAGTCTATTAATGCTGGCTAATAGGGTATTCTGGGTAATCATACACTCGTTAGCATAACCCATTGCACGCGGTAGTCTATTAATGCTGGCTAATAGGGTATTCTGGGTAATCATACACTCGTTAGCATAACCCATTGCACGCGGTAGTCTATTAATGCTGGCTAATAGGGTATTCTGGGTAATCATACACTCGTTAGCATAACCCATTGCACGCGGTAGTCTATTAATGCTGGCTAATAGGGTATTCTGGGTAATCATACACTCGTTAGCATAACCCATTGCACGCGGTAGTCTATTAATGCTGGCTAATAGGGTATTCTGGGTAATCATACACTCGTTAGCATAACCCATTGCACGCGGTAGTCTATTCATGCTGGCTAATAGGGTATTCTGGGTAATCATACACTCGTTAGCATAACCCATTGCACGCGGTAGTCTATTAATACTGGCTAATAGGGTATTCTGGGTAATCATACACTCGTTAGCATAACCCATTGCACGCGGTAGTCTATTAATGCTGGCTAATAGGGTATTCTGGGTAATCATACACTCGTTAGCATAACCCATTGCACGCGGTAGTCTATTAATGCTGGCTAATAGGGTATTCTGGGTAATCATACACTTGTTAGCATAACCCATTGCACGCGGTAGTCTATTAATGCTGGCTAATAGGGTATTCTGGGTAATCATACACTCGTTAGCATAACCCATTGCACGCGGTAGTCTATTAATGCTGGCTAATAGGGTATTCTGGGTAATCATACACTCGTTAGCATAACCCATTGCACGCGGTAGTCTATTAATGCTGGCTAATAGGGTATTCTGGGTAATCATACACTCGTTAGCATAACCCATTGCACGCGGTAGTCTATTAATGCTGGCTAATAGGGTATTCTGGGTAATCATACACTCGTTAGCATAACCCATTGCACGCGGTAGTCTATTAATGCTGGCTAATAGGGTATTCTGGGTAATCATACACTCGTTAGCATAACCCATTGCACGCGGTAGTCTATTAATGCTGGCTAATAGGGTATTCTGGGTAATCATACACTCGTTAGCATAACCCATTGCACGCGGTAGTCTATTAATGCTGGCTAATAGGGTATTCTGGGTAATCATACACTCGTTAGCATAACCCATTGCACGCGGTAGACTATTAATACTGGCTAATAGGGTATTCTGGGTAATCATACACTCGTTTGCATAACCCATTGCACGCGGTAGTCTATTAATGCTGGCTAATAGGGTATTCTGGGTAATCATACACTCGTTAGCATAACCCATTGCACGCGGTAGACTATTAATACTGGCTAATAGGGTATTCTGGGTAATCACACACTCGTTTGCATAACCCATTGCACGCGGTAGTCTATTAATACTGGCTAATAGGGTATTCTGGGTAATCACACACTCGTTTGCATAACCCATTGCACGCGGTAGTCTATTAATACTGGCTAATAGGGTATTCTGGGTAATCATACACTCGTTTGCATAACCCATTGCACGCGGTAGTCTATTAATACTGGCTAATAGGGTAGTCTGGGTAATCACACACTCGTTTGCATAACCCATTGCACGCGGTAGTCTATTAATACTGGCTAATAGGGTATTCTGGGTAATCATACACTCGTTTGCATAACCCATTGCACGCGGTAGACTATTAATACTGGCTAATGGGGTATTCTGGGTAATCATACACTCGTTTGCATAACCCATTGCACGCAGAGTTATATTTAATACTGGCCGAGGGGTGTGCTACTTTCAGGTTAATCCTATGTGGCCCTGTAGTCAGGAGTACGAGTGCGTCTTAGACAGTCAACACGGGTAGTAGTATGAACAATAGGCTACACAGTCCATCGCTTTGGGAGTTTTGTTTATTTTGCATACTACTAACCGTGTTGTTGACTGTCAAAGATGCACTCATGACTACAGTCAGGACAAGGCCAGTAGCATAACCCATTGGATGGAAGTTCAGTTTAACGTCGCGTATCGGCTTTCGCCATGTACGACGGGCTGAACAAACCAACCAGGGTATAAACAAAAAATTGTGTTCCTGAATCACTGTCTTAGCCAAGAGGCCGAGAAGCGATCAGAATTCATTAAGTCCTTAAAATAACCCATTGCACGTGGTAGACTATTTTATTTACTGGCTAGTGAGTGGGCTGCTTTCTGGTTAGCCACAGAGTCCAACCCGCTGCACGTAGTACTCTATTGATAGTACCAATGGACACGTGCTGCTCTTAGACCAATCACATAGTCTGTACCATAGCCAGTTGCACGTGGTAGTCTGTTAATACTGCCCAATGGGTGTGCTGCATTCTGGCTTGTCACATTGTCATTAACTCTACGTTGTCAAGAGTCAATATATTGGAATGAATATGACGTTGCAATATTGAAAAATAAAATTTAACGTAGAAAATAACATCACTGGTCTACAAAAAATGAAGATTCCAAAAAGGATTGTTCGTCACAGCGTTGTTTATATAATATTAAAATCGGTTATACTTGTGTTATTTGTTCAAATGTGTAAGTGTGTGTATGTGTGTGTGAGTGTGTATGTGGGTGTGTCAGTACAATCTTTTAGTTAATCTGACAATGCATTGGGTCCACTTCAGTGGGTGGGTGCTTATTGTATACCTGTTTTATTGTATGGTTGTGAAATGTGGGGGTATGAAAATGTTGATATATTAGAAAAGCTGCAGCTTCGTTTTTAAAGTATTTGTTTAGATTAAATAAAACTACACTGACTTCAATGATTTATGGCAAAACCGGTATCTATCCTTTATCTGCACATTTGAAAACACGAATGATAATGTTCTGGGCTGATTTATCAGTTCCTGGGTATAAACAGTATTAAATTATGTGCTGCTGTATGTGCTTTATTTGAATAAATCTTGTTTAAACCAAACAGTATTCCAGCAAATTATATCATGTCATATATGAATTGTATGCAAAACATATTTTTGTTTCACTATGGCTTAGCTATGTTAAAAGCATTTTTAACTGAAAGTGGTTTGATTGTGTTTGGGAATCCCAATCATTTTTAAGCAACTAATTTATGTAAATATTGAAAAGGAATTGCAAGATAAGTATGTTCGTGACTGGCGTAATTCTCTTGAGAACAGCAACAAGTGTGCATTGTATATAAAAATAATAAGACTGACTTCGGAAGAGAACAAGATACAGTAATCATAAATTGCGTATTGAAGTTGGAAAACATCATAACGTTCCAAGAGAATTGCGTATTTATCGTAACTGCAATATGGGGGAAACTGGAGATGGATTTCATTGTATAATGGAATGTCCAAAATATAATGAACTTCGTGAAATATTCATTCCTAAAAAGTTATCAAACCAAAATGTGTTTTAATTTCTGTAATGTATTTCGAAAAGAACGACTCATTTGCTTCAATATTAGTAAATTTCTAAAAAGTGGGGATAAAGATTTTAGGCAATGCGTATTCATACAATCTGTCCTTGGATAACAGCAAACAATTAAAAAATGACTAGATACGTGAAAAAACAATAAATGAAAAAACAAGAAAAAAAATAACTACAAACAAGAATCGCATTTGAAACACAAAAACGTCTGTACCTGCTTTCCTCCCCCCCCCCCCCCCCCCCCCTCTCTCTCTCACTCACTCTCTCTCTCTCTCTCGCTCTCTCACTCTCCCCCACACTCTCTCACATAGCATAGAGTACAAGCAAACCAGCATCGTAAAACCGAAAAGCAGAGAGAGAGAGAGAGAGAGAGAGAGAGAGAGAGAGAGAGAGAGAGAGAGAGAGAGAGAGAGAGAGAGAGAGAGAGAGAGAGAGAGAGAGAGAGAGAGAGAGAGAGAGAGAGAGAGAGGAGGGAGAGAGAGAGAGAGAGAGAGAGGAGGGAGAGAGGGAGAGAGAGAGAGAGAGAGAGAGAGAGAGAGAGAGAGAGAGAGAGAGAGAGAGAGAGAGAGAGAGAGAGAGAGAGAGAGAGAGAGAGAGAGAGAGAGAGAGAGAGAGAGAGAGGGAGAGAGAGAGGACAAGAGACATAGACAGACAGAGAGCTAGATGGACCGACAGACAGACAGACGATACAGGAAGACAGTCAAACAGACAGACAGTGTGCAGGCACCATTAGCAGTGCAAACAAGGAAATAAGCATTATCCTACCCCCCCCCCCCCCACCCCACCCCCCCCCCCCCCCCCCCCCCCCCCCCCACCCCCACCCCCCCACCCTCCTATCCCCTCGTGTAAAGGAATGTGCTGGTATTGATTTTACCCAGAAAGTCTTAGTCACCGTGTGGACATCTGTAGCGCTAGGGAAAGTCCCTTGTATGCGTTTTGGATTTATCTGTCGATTTAGGGAGAGAAAGATGTGTGCTACGGTCAGTCTGTGATTACTATAGGTCGTAGATGATTTTCATTCTCTTTGTTTTTGCCTACAAGATTTTGTTTTTACTCTTTCACCGCCAGCCATATTTCAGCCAAATATTTCCATTAAATGTACCTGGGTAGAGAACAAACTCCATCTGCAGTATTGGGGATTCTTCTGTGACATATATAAAATTAGGTCTATCCTTACTTCCCAAAACTAAGACAATAGGGTCTTTGGATAATAGACCCCAATTTGATGCCTTTTAGTGACATAGGTGTTAAATCACTGGTGTTAAAATGCGACGTTGGCGGTGAAAGGGTTTGGGGGTGGGGTTTTTTCATCATACATCAAACATTACTTTAATACAGCACACCACATATAGTTTCCTTCATCATACATCAAACATTACTTTAATACAGCACACCACATATAGTTTCCTTCATCATACATCAAACATTACTTTAATACAACACACCACATATAGTTTCCTTCATCAAACATTACTTTAATACAGCACACCACATATAGTTTCCTTCATCATACATCAAACATTACTTTAATACAGCACACCACATATAGTTTCCTTCATCATACATCAAACATTACTTTAATACAGCACACCACATATAGTTTCCTTCATCATACATCAAACATTACTTTAATACAGCACACCACATATAGTTTCCTTCATACATCAAACATTACTTTAATACAGCACACCACATATAGTTTCCTTCATCATACATCACTTTAATACAACACACCACATATAGTTTCCTTCATCATACATCAAACATTACTTTAATACAGCACACCACATATAGTTTCCTTCATCATACATCAAACATTACTTTAATACAACACACCACATATAGTTTCCTTCATCATACATCAAACATTACTTTAATACAGCACACCACATATAGTTTCCTTCATCATACATCAAACACGATGAAAGGGTTAATAAATGTATTCGATAAACAGAGACAGACAGACAGACAACCGGGCAGAGAAATAAAGAATGATGTCAAACCAGAGTAATGAAAATAGTAAACCCGCCTAGTCAGATAGTCGCAAATATTGACTTTGACAAAATTTGATTTAAACAAAGTTTATTGACATAAAGCATTGCAGTGTACTCAAATTATTTCATGAGCACAACAAGCTATAAGCTTATAAGCGCACTCAACTGGACTTTGACATAATTTGAACAGTGGATACCTTTTTTGTCGTTATGTTTTTGTTCTTTGGGTTTTGTTTGTTTCTTTGTTTGTTTCTTTGTTTCTTTGTTTGTTTCTTTGTTTTCTTTCAATGCAGAATGCTGTTCTTTGTGACAAATTTAGAATTTCATTTTCGCTTCATTTTCAAATCACCGCACATCAGAGGGGCACCCTGACGGATGAGGTTTTGCAAGAAACACGTCCAGATCACCAGGAAAACACCCTTTACAGAGATTGCAATTCTCACTTTGCTCTGGTTTCCCAGAAATCAAGCCGTCCAATCGGCGATTCCTCCTTGGCGGAGGTGCTGGAAGTCAAATTATTTCACCCAAAGAGAAGGCGTTTGCCGTGTCTTTTCTAATGGCCGCCTAATCGCTTGCACGAAATTTTCGCAGAACAAGCCTTTAAAAAAATGTTATACAGTTTAGCTAAAGGAATTTCGCTCACAAAAAAAAGGAAATAGCTCCATTGTTGATGTGATTTTTTTTTTACTGCACTACAAAAAAAGAAAACGCTTCAACCACAATGAGTGACTTCCACCCACCCCATCCAAAATGGCTACTCTCTCCGGTATCTCCGCCAAGGAAGAATCGCCGTTTTGACGGCTTAATTTCTAAGAAACCAGAGCAAAGTGAGTGTTCCGAACCTTGAAAAGGCTGTCTTTCTGGTGATCTCGACGTGTTTCTTGCAAAAACTCATCCGTCAGGGTCCACCTTTAAGAACAGAACAAACAACATGAATAGAGCTGTCCACGCAATATGCTCGTATGGAGAAAAACAAGATGAGAAAGAAGTTCTGACCTGATGTATCCTGAGACATTGAAGGAAGCTTGCGAACGTAGGCTCTTCTTCAGTCTCGTTGATATGTGAATGCCAAAGTGACTCACCTATCAACAAGGCTGAAGAAGAACATACGTTCGGAAGCTTCCTTCAATGTCTCCTACAACAGGTCCGAACTCTTCTTATTCATCTTGGTGGTTTTTTATCATCCTTGCGACTAGACCATGCAGTCACCATTTTCAACTTCCATTATGTGCTCGTAGTTTCAACACTTACTTAGACCAGAAAATGTTTCTCTTTGTGGGCGCTTTTATCAAACACACACACACACACACACACACACACACACACACACACACACACACACACACACACACACACACACACACACACACACACACACACACACAACACACACACACACACACACACACACACACACACACACACACACACACACACACACACACACCAAACTGAACAGTAAAACGTCATCTTAAAGCACTCCCTAGTAGTCATTCAATTACATTAAAAGCCTAATAAGGCACTGGTTCAAATCCAAATTATGAATAATGGTCGCTCTTACATTACCCATCGTACAAGCACAGAGGAAACTATTGTTATTTAAATGATGTAGGTTGTCTGTAAACCTCTGCTTCTCTATCACCCGCGCGTGCAGAATCAATCAACATTATTTTGCTCGTCCCACTGGCCCGCATGAGCTGTAGGCCCATCAAGAGTTGCAAATTATAGGGTGATTTATCAATTACAAAGTGTCAATAAAGCAGCATGACAACAAGGTCATAATGAAGTAGATAATAAACACATGGATTTTATTGAAGAATGACCGCCGTGCTCTCTACGAATAAGATAATGACCATAGCTGACATACGTTGTCAATAAAACATCATGACAAAAAGACGGGCATTTAGAAATAGAAGGTAGTGCAATAACGATGGTTTTCACCAAAGAATGACCGCTGTGCGTGCTCTTTAAGAATCGCTTAATAACTATAATTCGCATCACTCGTACCGGTTCGCTGAACGGTTAATTGTCATCCATAATAGCACAGAGAGAGAGAGAGAGAGAGAGAGAGAGAGAGAGAGAGAGAGAGAGAGAGAGAGAGAGAGAGAGAGAGAGAGAGAGAGAACGAACGAACGGAATTTTATTTATACAGGGTCATGAGATAAATATGCATACTTTTATACACTCAGCTCTGAGAGAGAGACAGACAGACACAGAGACAGACAGAGAGAGACACTGACACTGACACTGGTTTATTGTCGTAACAACCGGGAGGGGTCTATTGCCAAGGGGGATGGCAACAGTGTTTCGCTAATCAGAACAATAGCTCATGTCAAAAACAGAAGGGGAAAAAAGCAGTACATTCGAATAAAAAATAATCCGTTTGCCATTAGATCCTTGAGCAAAAGAAAAAGAGAAAGAAAAAGGGAATCACATTATAATTAAACAAAACATAAATGACAGAGAGAGAGAGAGAGAGAGAGAGAGAGAGAGAGAGAGAGAGAGAGAGAGAGAGAGAGAGAGAGAGAGAGAGAGAGAGAGAGAGAGAGAGAGAGAGAGAGAGAGAGAGAGAGAGAGAGAGAGAGGGAGAGAGGGAGAGAGGGAGAGGGGAAAGAGTGAAAAACTACCAACGTGTATTTCGACCTTAACTAGCATTCTTTCAAGAACGGTGTATTGCGTAATACCATGGGTTTGGGTGTGTGTGTGTGGGGAGGGGGGGGGGGAGTGGCTGTTCTCTCTCACTTTACTTCTTACATAAAAACCGCATGGTAGCCTGTTGCGTGATACCACGTTACTTGATGTTGGGGAGAAATACATCCGTTGTCTTTCTTATAAGCCTTTGTCGTTTATTTTCTTTTGTATGGGGCTACTTGGAGTCACCTTAGGAATGCACTTCAGTGTGTAAAAGAGAGAGAGAGAGAGAGAGAGAGAGAGAGAGAGAGAGAGAGAGAGAGAGAGAGAGAGAGAGAGAGAGAGAGAGAGAGAGAGAGCTGTTTCGACTCTAGGGAGTCTCATCATGATGAGACTGATGAGACTCCCTAGAGTCGAAACAGCTGTCCTCGGCTGGGTTCTGCCATTGCCTCCCTAATAAGGAGGAGAAACTAAGCTAGCACTCTTTATGTTTTTTAGAACATAGATCAAGATACCAAGTTAACATATAACTGGTTTTGGTTTTAATGTTCGTTTCAAAGACATAGGGACAAAAAAGTTTTAAACAATTTTCCTATATATAACATATATTTATATATATATATATATATATATATATATATATATCTCTATATCTCTATCTCTCAATCTCTCTCTCTCTCTCTCTCTCTCTACGGTTGTCAGTAAACTATAATGGTTCTAACCCTTCCTCGTCTGTCGCTGTTGTCCATCCCTATCTCTCTCTCTGTCTCTCTGTCAGTCAGTCTCTCTCTCTCTCTCTCTCTCTCTCTCTCTCTCTCTCTCTCTCTCTCTCTCTCTCTCTCTCTCTCTCTCTCTCTCAGAATCAAAATTATGTTATTCGTTAACAGTCGTTCCAGCTTAAACAACGGGACAGAACAGACTAAAATTTTGCAGGATATCTCCACTTGTGTCGAAGATCGTACTTGAATCTCACTTGACTTGAAACTAATAATAACATTCGAGGGTTATCTTATAGAATATTTCAATAACTAATCTATTGATAATTCTAAACAGCTTAATATCATTATATTTGTCGAATTCGATCTTTCGTGTTGTTGGAAGCGGTTGCAGTGCATAAAAATGGCATTTTCAACATAAATATGAGCAAATCCGGGATTCGGTTTCATTGACAGGACGTGAATTTTGTGTGTTCACGTAGGCTTTGGTAGCAAGGGATCAGTAAAACTGGGAACCCGATAACCTCTATTTTCCCTTGTATTATCTCTTGAAAGGTGTCCTTTAAAACAAAAGGCCTTCGTGAAAATAATGGGTTGTTTTAGCAACGGCAGTGGGTGTAAGCTTATAGGCTATTAGTTACATGGCCGTATCAACATGGCGACGTTTTTCGTCACTGCTCTGTACATTATATTAAAGTTGTGTGGTATTTTAGAATTTGGGAACTTGGTGCTTTGATGTGTGTGGGTTGGGTTTTTTACGAGCGTGTGTGTGTGTGTGTGTGTGTGTGTGTGTGTGTGTGTGTGTGTGTGTGCGCGCGCGTGTGTGCGCGTGGGGGAAAGAAGCACGTACGCCCACGCACATTCAATCCTTCGCACATTTGCACACATTTGCAAACGTGGATAAGAACACAAAACAAATATTGGGGGAAAATTTCTCCCAACTAGATCTACTTCTTGGCCATTGTTCTCTTCTCTCTTTTTTGCCAAACGTTTCTCTCTTATTTTATTTTATTTCTTAGACAAAAAATAATTTATCAACAATTGTTAGCAGTTTCGTTTTTTTCCGTTGCTTCTTTCTTTTCTTTTTTTTTTTTTTTTTTTTGGGGGGATAACTGTTGCTGTGTCACGCACATCCATTAGACTCTAATGTGTGAGAAAAAGCTTTGTCGAACATTAAAAGAAAGAATAAAAGAAAGAAAAACAGTTGGCGAGATGAACATCGATTTTCGCTTCAATTGCTGAAACTCTATCCTATTCTCTAGAGTCACAAAAGAGAATTGGATAGTAATAATGATGAGAAAAAGACAGAGAGACAGTCTCGGACAGGCAGACAGACAGACAGACAGTGAGATAATCAAACACAGACAAACAAAGACCACAAACGCGGCCTGTTCTCTTAGGTGACAAGACACAATTGTAGATGATGATGCGAGAGACAGACAAGGACAGAAGTCAAGACGGAGACAGACATTAGCTACATGTTCAGAGGACACGGGCACGCGCCCACACACGCGCGCGCGCGCGCCCACACACACACACACATACCATGAGACAGGCAGACGGACAGAAGACAGACCTGATAATTTAAATTAAATTAAAAGCTAGAAGCTATCAACAGAATTTAGCAGAACCCATCTGTATGATATATTGTTAGAAATTCGGGACTTTCCTGATGTTGCACTGCCTCCGGGCATTGCCTCCAGGATCGTTCCCACCATCTTTATATCTACTAATGTCCCATATGTGTCTGTTCCAGACCGCAGGACGTTAAACAGATTTTCTTCAACAGAATCAGTTGAGTTTTTCTTTTTCTCCTTTATCTGCCAGTATTGCTTACCTTTTCCTTTATTTGTGTACCTTGGCCATCTGTTTAGCGAGGAATGAATGCATTGTGTCCAATCGTACTATAACACTCTAGATTGTGGCGGTACCATAGCCGATGAGGTTTAGCCGATGAGGTTGTCACCCCGGTACAAAATGTCACCCGGGTGACAATTTGTACCGACCTTGCGGTACAAATTGTCGCCCCGGTACAAATTGTCACCCGGGTGACAATTTGTACCGACCTTGGCAGTACGAATTGTCACCCAGGTACAAGTTGTCACCTGGGGTGACAATTTGTTCCGGAACGTCACATGTTAATGTCCTGTGCGAAACAAATTGTCACCACTTGCTAAGACAAAGTGCTCTTAAGTCACAAACCCTTTGACTCGTTCTTCTTATTTGTTTGTAAATAGGCTGGTTTTCTTTGAACTGTCATTCATTAGGGCTGTCATTCATTAAGATAAAAAGGAAGTATGTATGTATGCATGCATGCATTTATGTATGTCGTCGCTGGAGGTCTATAACCGTGTAACTGCAAAATTTGAAACAAAATGTTTCCTCTCAAACTCCTTCCAATGACCTCACACTGGTTTCCTTGGTGGGAGAACTGCAGTCCCAGATCTGACACCCTCCCCTACAAAAAACATAGAAATAATTATTTTACATTTGGAATGCCATATTTTACGTCATAATGACGATGCATCCAGGAAAAAATGCCACGTAGAATTTTCCTATCTAGATGTAGATCTATTAGCATTTTGACTCGTAATATGATTTCTTGTAAAGTTTCATGAACTTTTTAATCCAAAAGATTTGCTCATAATCATGCTTTCGTGAATACAAATATACCTGAATCTGTAGAGATCGGAATAGATCCGTAAACCTGTTGCAGCCAGTACAAATCTCTCTCTCTCTCTCTCTCTCTCTCTCTCTCTCTCTCTCTCTCTCTCTCTCTCTCTCTCTCTCTCTCTCTCTCTCTCTCTCTCTCTCTCTCTCTCTCTCTCTCTCTCTGTATTTTCTCCTTGCTTGTCCCTCTCCAATGAATGACAGCCCAAAGCAAAAACAACAACAAAATAATATGAAGAACGAGTGACGTACAAGGTGACAATTTGTGACAAGGGGTGACAATTTGTTCCGCACAGGACACTAATATGTGACGTTCCGGAACAAATTGTCACCCCAGGTGACAACTTGTACCTGGGTGACAATTTGTACCTGGGTGACAATTTGTACCGGGGCGACAATTTGTACCGCAAGGTCGGTACAAATTGTCACCCAGGTGACAATTTGTACCGGGGTGACAATTTGTACCGCAACACCTATCTGTATTGTTAAAAAAATCGGGACTTTACTGGTGTTGCACTGCCTCCGGGCATTGCCTCCAGTATTGTTCCCACCGTCTTTGTATCTACAAAATGTCCCATGTGCCGGACCGAGAGGACGTGAAACACCATTTTTCATTCTTCAATGCATTGTGTCCATAATAGCCGTTTCTAGTTAAAAGCAGGCTCCCTCAATAGCTTGGCTTCTTTTCTTCCATGCGTTCGTGCTAGCCTTTGTAATGGACAGGAAATTATTCTTCCTCTTCTTCTTTGTTGTTGTTGTCGATGTCGTTGTTGTTGTTGTTGCTGTTGTTGGTTTCCTTCTCTATTTCATTCTTGATAATGGTCGTTGATTGTGGCAAAGACACAACATTGAACTGCTTATTGATTTGATTGTTTTTGTTATTGTCTTTTTTAATTGTATTTTGTTGTTGTTGTTTTTAGTTTGGTTTGTTTGCTTGCTTGTTTGTTTGTTCGTTTAATAGCTGTAGCATTGTTGATGATGGTGTTATCGGTGAGTGGGTTTGGTTGGCTGCTTTGTTGTTACTTTACTTTCAGTTTCTCATAATTTTCTTTGTTTCTTTGTGTGTGTGTGTGTGTGTGTGTGTGTGTGCGTGTGCGTGTGCGTGTGTGTGCGTGTGCGTGTGTGCGTGCGCGTGCGTGTGCGTGTGCGTGCGTGTGCGTGTGCGTGTGCATGTGTGTGTGGTGCTGGTTTGTTTGTTTTTCGTTGCAACCGCTATCATATTGTAGAGTGTAGAGTTGCACAGAGGTTCGCCTTGTGTCAGGTAAACCCGAGTTCGAACCTGGGTACAGGGGATTTTTCCTCTCACTTTGCACTAGGCCTTACGGTCTGAACGTGGAGTCTTTCGGACGAGACAATAGACCGAGTTCCCGTGTGCCCATGCACTTAGCATACGTTAAGCCCAGTGGCAACGAAAAAGTTGTCATTTGGTCAATATTTACCCCCCCCCCCCCCACCTCCCCCCCTTTCCTTCCTCCCCCCCTTTCCTTCCTCATCAGTCAGACTAAAATCGCATGCAAAAAAATTGGGTGGCGCGCCTCTAGCTGCGACGCGCTCTCCAGGTGGGAGTAACCCGAATTTCACAGAGACGCAGCTGTGACTATGAAGTACCTCATAAGTATACATAATAATACCTAATTTTGTTGTTCTTCTTCTTGTTCATGTTATTCTCACTGCTTGTGTTTGCATTAAATGTTTTCTTTCTTTTTTGGGGGAGAGAGGGAGTTAGAGAAAGGGAAATAACTCGTAGCACTCTTTACAAAATGGCTATGGCTGGTACCCCACGTGTCGTCATATCCGGCCACAAGGAGCGTGCCATATTATGGGAGACCGCCATCTTAGTCAGTAACTTTGTTTGAAAAATGCCAGATCGATGCTGTTTACACACAAATCTGACTACGATGGCGACACTTCCGTTGTATGCGCACGCAGGTGGGGGGGAGCCATTTCTTAACGGCCCTTTTTTTGAGAATAATAGTGTTTTACGCCCTCTTTGGCCTTTCGGCCATGTGGGAAGGAATAATAGTGTTTTACGCCCTCTTTGGCCTTTCAGCCATGTGGGAAGGAATAATAGTGTTTTACGCCCTCTTTGGCCTTTCGGCCATGTGGGAAAGAATAATAGTGTTTTACGCCCTCTTTGGCCTTTCGGCCATGTGGGAAGGAATAATAGTGTTTTACGCCCTCTTTGGCCTTTCGGCCATGTGGGAAGGAATAATAGTGTTTTACGCCCTCTTTGGCCTTTCGGCCATGTGGGAAGGAATAATAGTGTTTTACGCCCTCTTTGGCCTTTCGGTCATGTGGGAAGGAATAATAGTGTTTTACGCCCTCTTTGGCCTTTCGGCCATGTGGGAAAGAATAATAGTGTTTTACGCCCTCTTTGGCCTTTCGGCCATGTGGGAAGGAATAATAGTGTTTTACGCCCTCTTTGGCCTTTCGGCCATGTGGGAAGGAATAATAGTGTTTTACGCCCTCTTTGGCCTTTCGGCCATGTGGGAAGGAATAATAGTGTTTTACGCCCTCTTTGGCCTTTCGGCCATGTGGGAAGGAATAATAGTGTTTTACGCCCTCTTTGGCATGTGTGAAAATGATGTTTTACGTCCTCTCGGTCATAGACACATATGGGACATTTGTAAATACAAAGATGTTGGGAACAATACTGGCTGCAATGCCCAGAGGCAGTGCAACACCAGTAAAGTCCCGAGTTTTTAACAATATAGATAGGTGTAGCGGTAACCACGCCTCAGTTAAACCTCATCGGCTATGGTACCGCCACATGATGTACACGGCTTTGGCATGTGGGGCTAGTGAAAGTCTCTTTAACGTCCTCCAAACTGGAACAGGTATATGTGGGGCATTATTAATTAACTATTAACATAGTGGGACGATCCTGAAGGTACTACAATACCAGGAAAGTCCCGATGATTTATAATATTTTTTTTTTTTTTTAAATAGCTGCCCTTGTTTTCCGTCCCTTACTCCCGGAGAAATAAAGGGGCAAAATAGGGATGAGGAAAGGGAACTAACTCGTGAAATTTGATTGAAGACAGCTGTCTCCGATTCTTCCCCCTATTCGGTGAATACTGCACCACAGATTTGTTGACATTCTCATAATCATTACAACAGACGAGGGGGTACAGAGCACCATGCATCCTACCCATACAGTCTTACCCTAAAGACATTTTAATCCCGTACCGTTCTTAAGGCTATGTGCTCGTGAGGAATTGAGGAAAATCGGTCAATTTTGCTATTTTCAGATTCTATCTCTTTGAGCTATTATAATCTATCTTTATTCCATATTAATCATTCAAACTTGCCAAAAATGTTGTTTTCATGCAATAAAAGTACATTACAAAAACAAAAGAGTGGGCCATTATTGTTGGCGGGAATGGTCAACCTATGGCGATATTTTTTCACGCCAGAGGGCAGTCAATGCACTAGGGGCTTATCACGCGATTTTCTTACTTGGGCGTAGTGAGAGAGAGAGTGATGGTAGGACCACTCACTGTCTCTCTCTCTTTCTGTATCCCCAACTAATAATATAGAGAGGATTAGCCCTACACGAGCGTCATGCCCTCTGGCGTTAGAAAAATCGCACTAAGTCTCTCATTGATGACGCTTGTATGGCTTGTACCCACGTGTCGTCATATCCGGCCACAAGGAGCGTGCCATATTATGGGAGACCGCCATCTTGGTTAGTAACTTTGTTTAAAAAATGCCAGATCGATGCTGTTTACACACAAATCTGACTAAGATGGCGACACTTCCGTTGGAAGGGTCGAGATGCGCACGCAGGTGGGGGGGAGCCATAGCATCGCAATGTCATTTGAACAAAACTGTTTGTTGAAACATGCGTATTTGCGTGTCTAGTCGCGCGCGCGTGTGCGTGTGCGTGTGTGTGTGTGTGTGTGTGTGTGTGTGTGTGTGTGTGTGCGTGTGTGTGTGTGTGTGTGTGTGTGTGTGTGTGTGTGTGTGTGTGTGTGTGTGTGCGTGTGTGTGTGTGTGTGTGTGTGTGTGTGTGTGTGTGTGTGTGTGTGTGTGTGTGTGTGTGTGCACGCGCGCGCATCGCAGAAGGGGGCACTTTGATTCCATGACACCCACATGCACACACACACACACACACACACACACACACACACACACACACGCACGCACGCACGCACGCACGCACGCACGCATCTACTTGTTTATTTTCCTTTTCTTGTTCGCTACTATTGAATGCTTAGTTCTTTATTTTTCTTTACATCATTATTTTATGGATGGCTTGTTGAAAAAAAACCCCATGTTACTTGCATATACAGTTTTCCCATCTGGAAATACAATTTTGACTTGACTTGACGTACAGACATAATTATACGAACATACATTCCATTAAAAGGCTTCTGGTCAACTACTCTGGTATTGATTAGAAGCAAAACACCACCAACAGTTTTTCAAGAGTGAAGTTGAAGGCTCTCTGTAAAAATCCAGCTGCCTTCTCATGGGGAGCGCGTCGCTGCTAGTGCAATGCAACCTTTATTTTTAGTATAATTTTATGTATGTGTGTGCATATGTTGTGTGTGTGGGTGGGTGGGTGTTCTTGTGTGTCTGTCTGTGTGTGTGTGTGTGTGTGTGTTGTTGTTGTTTAATTTAACGTCTTTTCACTTAAAAGTGATATTCGAAGCCCATAAAACAAACAAAAGGTATGTTCGTATATGCATGTGCGGGCGGGCGTGTGTGCGTGTGTATGTGTGTGTGTGTGTGTGTGTGTGTGTGTGTGTGTGTGTGTGTGTGTGTGTGTGTGTGTGTGTGTGTGTGTGTGTGTGTGTGTGTGTGTGTGTGTGTGTGTGTGTGTGTGTGTGTGTGTGTGTGTGTGTGTGTGTGTTGTGTGTTGTGTGTGTGTGTGTGTGTGTGTGTGTGTCTGTGTGTGTGTGTGTGTGTGTGTGTGTGTGTGTGTGTGTGTGTGTATGTGTGTGTGTGTATGTGTGTATGAAAGAGAGAGAGGGTAGCCTCTTGATTTTTGTTGAATGATGTACACTATGTGTAGGGGAGGGGGGAGTGGTGCTGCTTGAACAACTTAGCCAATGACTTTTTGTTAAAATGTCTTGCAATGTTGACGCATTCCTGCATCTCTGTGTGACAAAAATGTGCGTGAACAATTCCTAAGGGACTGGGGTGTTAGGGAGAGGTGGGAGGAGAATGGTCTAGATAAAACCACATTATGGTTCTGAGAAGGCAGGGGAGGTGGGGGGCGGCATAAACGTACGCAATCTAAGTTTACCTGAAACGCCCCACTAATCGATAATAGAGAAATACTTCCTTCACTACTGGCAGAATATAAGTCTCTTAAATACCCCCCACGTCACGTGTCACATTCCCTCTTATGCTAGGAAGCTTTCTTAAGATTTCTTACCAGCTATAAGAGGGAAAACACGTGAAAACCGTGATTTTGACACGTGATGTGGTGGGTCTATTAACGCTCCTATGGGCATGCTTTCGTAGCCTCGCAGTAGTTCCTTGCTAAGGCTCTTTAAGGCTCTTTCGCATGTTCGGACTAGTTGAAGAATCCTCGGAGAGTATCAGAAACACAGTGAGTGTGAAAAGGCGGTTGAATTAAAATTAGGCTGAGCGAAATGTCTTTAAGTGTCTTTGTTTTAAACTGAAGACTTCAAACGCAAAGGAACAACACCATTGTGAACAAGAAAAAGAAAAAAAAAGGTATTAGGTACTTTATAGTCACAGAGGCGTCTCTGTGAAATTCGGGTTGCTCCCACCTGGACAGCGCTTCGCAGCCGCAGGCGCGCCACCCAAGGAGAGAGAGACAGACAGACAGACAGACAGAGAGCGAGAGACAGAGAAACAGAGAGACAGAGAGAGGTTATGACAAAGCATGACACAGAGAGACAGAAACATAGAGAAACAGACAGACAGACAGACATAGACACGGGGAAGTTGTTCCCAATGCCACACCCAAAAACATTCGTTCAGATTTTCGAAATCGGCCATAACTGGATGGCTTCCATTGTCATATTCCGACAAGGATTAATTTACATGGGAAGTGAATTTTGATTTTGGATGATGCATAATAGGCCTTGTACACTGCACAATGGTTATGGAACATCAAATTAAATCGGGCCGTACTTAGATACCTTTAGCTATTAATATACAACGACTCTTTACCTACAGCACTAAGCCAGTGTGTCAGATTATCAGGCGCAGATTATCAGCTATAGGGATTAAGCCAGCTGGTGGGTGGGAAGCCTCGGTAGGTAGGTTAGGCACGGAATACCCGCCAGCCGATAAGCCGCGTCAAACTGGGTGGGTAAAGACGGCTTGATTAATTGGCGACAGTTGACTGTGATTAATGAACTAACTTCGCGAAGTTAAAAGCCTTCTGTTATACAGGGTTGGGTTTCTCTAGACGACGGTCGCCGCGCGCATAACTGTTACGCCAAAAGAAACACATTAGAAAACGTTTGCGGAAGTATATTACAAGCTCTTGTCTGATTGGTCCCCCAAAAAAAGTATTATTTTAGCCCAACTTTAATGGACCAATCAACAACAAGAAATCTATTCACCCCCTACTAGTTCCGGATATTTCGCCGCTTGCTCGGTGTTTGGCAAGAACAAAACGTCACGCGAACTATCGGCAAACAAAGGGTGTATCTTAGATAGTTTTTGCCGATTTGAGCGAGTGCAAAAATATATATATATATATATATATATATATATATATATATATATATATATATATATATATATATATATATATATATATAGTTTGCTTTCATAAAGCTTTTCTGTGTCCAATGTCTTTATTTGTGAACCTCAGAAACAAAACCAAGTTAATGTTAACTTTGAGTAATGTTCGTGTTCAAAAAAAAAAAAATAATAAAAAATATATATATATATATATATATAATAAATAAATTAAAAAGTTATATAAATTGTGCTGATTTTACTTTTGTTATGACTGGCTATTCACTGAGATTTTCTGTCTATGATTTATTATCATGACATATCTATATTTTCCATTTTCTCCCTCCACCCCTCCTCCAGTCTGGTCTCTCCTCTCGCTCTCCAGCGGCCGTCGATTCCGTCGTTCTCTCCAATTCACTCCTCGTAATCTCTCCTCATCATCTCATATCTCGTGGCTCTCTCTCCCTCTCCACCCCGACCTCTCTCCCTCCTTCCCTTCCTCTCCTCTCCTCTCCACTACTTCCTTTCCTCTCCCCCCCCTCCCTCCACAACCCAAACCACCACACCTCTCCTCCTCCCCCTCTGCCCCCCATACTCCACGCTCAGCCCTCCTCTATCTCCCTCCTTCCTCCCCTCCCCTCCTCTCCTCTTCTCTTCTCTCATCTCTCATATTCATCTCCTCCTCCCGTCTTCTTCCCCATCTCCCCCACCCCCCTCTCATCTCGTCCCCTCTCTTTCCTCTCCTCCCTTTCCCTCCCCCCTCTCTCCTCTCGCCTCCTCCCTCTCCCCCCTCTCCCCTCCGTCCCTCCTCTCCTCCTCCATCTGAAAAAAACCCCCCCCCCCCCCTCTCCCCTCTCCTCTCTCCCCCCTCCTCCTCCTCTCCTCTCTCCCCCTCCTTCTCTCCCCCTCCTTCTCTCCTCCTCCTTCTCTCCCTATGCCCCCCCCTCTCCCCCGCTCCCTCCCCTGCTCATCTCACTCCCCTCTCAACCCTCTTCCTCTATCCTTCCTCTCTCTCCTCTCCTCTCTCCTCTCCCTCCTCCCTCCCCTCCTCTCTTCCCTCCCTCCCCCCCACTCCAATCTCCCCCTTCCTCTCTCTCTCTCCCCTTGCCATCTCGCCCTCCCCTCCCTCCTCAGAACTATCTCCCTTCCCTCCTCTCCCTCCCTTCTCCCCCCCACCCTCCCCTCCTCTCCACTCTCCCTCCTCCCTCCCTCTTTCCTCTCCCTCCTCTCCCCCTCCCTCTTTCCTCTCCCTCCTCTCCCCCTCCCTCTTTCCTCTCCCTCCTCTCCCCCTTCCACTCTCTCTCCTCTCTCTCTCTCCTCTCTCTCTCTCTCTCTCTCTCTCCCTCTCTCTCTCTCTCTCTCTCTCCCTCTCTCTCTCCTCTCTCTCTCCTCATCTCTCTCTCTCTCTCTCTCTCTCTCTCTCCTCTCTCTCTCTCTCTCTCCTCTCTCTCTCTCTCTCTCTCTCTCTCTCTCTCTCTCTCTCTCTCTCTCTCTCTCTCTCTCTCTCTCCTCCTCTCTCTCTCTCTCTCCTCTCTCTCTCCTCTCTCTCTCTCTCTCCTCTCTCTCTCTCTCTCTCTCTCTCTCTCTCTCTCTCTCTCTCCTCTCTCTCTCTCTCTCTCTCTCTTCTCTCTCTCTCTCCTCTCTCTCTCTCTCTCTCTCTCTCTCTCTCTCCTCTCTCTCTCCTCTCTCTCTCTCTCTCCTCTCTCTCTCTCTCTCTCTCTCTCTCTCTCTCTCTCTCTCTCTCTCTCTCTCTCTCTCTCTCTCTCTCTCTTCTCTCTCTCTCTCTCTCTCTCTCTCTCTCCTCTCCCCCCATCTTCTCCCCCCGTCCCCCCCTCTGCTCCCTTTTCTCTCTCACCACTTCCTCCTCTCACCTTTCCCCTCTAGTCCCTCCTCCCCCCCCCCTTCCCTCCCTCCTCCCTCTCTCTCTCCTCCTTCTCTTCTTCCTCCTCTTCCTCCTCCTACTCCTCCTACTCCTCATCCTCCTCCTACTCCTCCTACTCCTCCTCCTCCTCCCCCTCCTCCTCCTCCCCCTCCCCCACCTCCTCCTCCTCCTCCTTCTCCTCCCCTTCCTCCCCGTCTCCCTCTCCCTTCCCTCTTCCACTCCCTCCCCTCGCTCGCCCCTGTCTCCTCCCGTCTCACCCTCGGTCCCCTCCCTCCTCCCCCTTCCCCTCCTTCCTCCCTTTCCCTCCTCCCCTCTCTCCCAACTCTCCGTACCCCTCTCTTCACC
Organism: Phymorhynchus buccinoides; assembly: GCA_017654935.2. Taxonomy (NCBI): domain Eukaryota; kingdom Metazoa; phylum Mollusca; class Gastropoda; order Neogastropoda; family Raphitomidae; genus Phymorhynchus; species Phymorhynchus buccinoides. The sequence continues at coordinate 32,886,047 of CM065689.1, forward strand.
CCTTCTCTCTCCTCTATTCCCTTTCTCGTCACCCCCCTCTCCCGCTTCACCCTCTCCATCTCCCATGATATATCCCCCCCTCCCCCCCCGCCATCCCCCCCCTTTCCCCCTCTCCCACCCTCATCGAACCGTCCCCGCCTCATCCCGCTCCACCGCACCCCATGGCAAGTCTTCCCGCAATCCACAACCATCCACCCCCTCGCTCACTCTTCCCCACCGCTCCTCGTCCCTCTTCCTCTCCATCTCCTCCCCCATCCTCCCCCCCTCACCCTATCCACTCTCCACCCTCTCACCGCGGCGTTCACCCCCCCTCTCCCCCCCGCTCCTCCCTCCCACTTTCCCCCCGCCCTCCCTCCCCTCTCGCTCCCTCCCCTGTCCCCACCGCGCCCTCCATCTCCCCCTCTCCTTTCCCCACTCCTCGCCCTCCACTCCAACACTCCCCTTCTCCTTCCACCCCTCCCTCTCCCCTCTGGCTCTCCCTCTCCCCACCCTCCCCTCCTCTCCCCTTCCTCACCCCCTCACACCCCCTGTCTCCACCTCTTCCCTCTCCCTTCACTTCCCCGCCGCTCCCACTTCACCTCCTGTATCACCCCCCCTCAGTCCTCTGGTCCCTCTTCACCTCCCTTGCCCCGATCCGCCCTCTGTCCTCCGCCTCTCCCGCCTTCTCCCCACCCTCTCTCCTCCGATCCTCTCCCAGTCTCCCTCGCCTCTCCTCAATCCACACCCTCTCATCCCTCACCTCATTCCTCGTACCGCTCTCTCCCCTCCTCTCTATCGACCCTCTCCGCGTCATCGCCCGCTCCACCCTCTCCTCACTATCCATCCTCCACCCGCCCCCCCCCCCCCTCCCCCCTCCCACTCTCTCTCTCCCTCCCCCTCTCCCTCTCCCACTCTCTCCCTCCTCCACTCCTCCCCCTCCCTCCCCTCTCTCCTCTTCCCCCTCCCCCTCACTCCTCCTCTCCCTGCTCGCTCCCCCCTCTTCCTCCCCTCCCATCGCTCTCCACTCCCTTCTCTTCTCCCCCCACTACCACTCCCCTCCTACCCTCGTCTTCCGTCATCATCTCCTCCCTCCTTCTCACTCCCCTCTCTCCCCCAACCAGCTCTCCCTCCCTCTCCCGTCTCTTCATCCTTCTCTCCCAGCCGCCCACTCCCCCTCAGCCTCCTCACTCCCCTCACTCTCCCCTTCTCGGCTTACTCTTCTCCTTCTCCTCCTCTCTGCTCTCTCTCCCACCTCCTCGTCTCTCTCCTTCTCTCTCCTCCTCTCTTCTCTCGTCTCCCACCTCTCGATCCCTCCCTCTCTCTCCCGGACCGCCTCCCATCTCTCTCGCTCTCCCAGCCTCTCTCTTCTCCACGCTCTCTCTCTCTCTCGCACCATCCCTCCTCTTCACCTCTCCCCCTCCCTCCAGCAAAAATCCCCTTCGTCCCTCTCTCCATCTCCCCGCCTCTCTCCCACTTCTCCTCATCCTTCTCTCTCCACCTCCTCTCTCTTTCTCTCCAGCTCTCTCTCTCTCTCTCCCTCTCCCCCCTCTCTATGCTCCCTATAGCCTCCCTCTCCCATCCCCTTAGTCTCTATCCGCTCATTTCTCCTCTCTCCTAGTCCTCATTCTCCTTGTCCACACAGACACTCTCTCTATCTCCCTCTCCTCTCTTCACGCCTCTTCTCTCCGCTCTACTCCTGCTCTCCCTCTCACTCTCTCTCTCTCCTCTCCCTCCCTCTCCCTCTCTCTCTCCTCCCTCTCATCTCCGACTCCCCCCTCTCTCCTCCCCTACTCTCTCTCTCCACCCGCTCTCTCCTCTCTCCCGCCCCTCTATCTCCTTCTCTCTCTCTCTCCTCTCTCTCTCTCCTCCTCTCTCTCTCTCTCTCCCCCTTCTCTCTCTCTCTCCCCCCTTCTTTCTCTCTCTCTCTTTCCCCCTCTCTCCTCTCTCTCTCTCCTCTCGCGCATCCAATCACCCCCCTCCCTCTCCCCTCCATCCCTATCCCTCTCCTTCATCTCCCCCTCTACTCCACGTTCTCACCTCCTCTCCCTCTCTCTCTCTCCCCCCCCACCCCCCCCCCCTCTCTCGCCCTCTCTTCTCTCTCTCCTCTACTCTCTCTCTCTCTCTCCTTCTCCCCTCTCTCTCTCTCTCCCTCCTCCTCTATATCTATCTCTCTCCTCCTACATCCCTATCCTCTTCGATCTTTCATCTTTACCCTCACTCCTCTCTCTTTCACTCTCCTCTCCTCCTCTCACTCACACTTCTCTCTCTCTATCTCTCTCTCTCCGTCTCTCTCATCTCTCTCTCTCTCCCTCCCTCTCAATCTCTCTCTCTCTCTCTCCTCTCTCCTCTCACTCTCTACTCTCTCTCTCTACTCTCTCTACTCTCTCTCTCTCTATCTCTCTCTTCCTCTTCTCTTCTCTCTCTCTCTCTCTATCTCCCTCCTCTCTTCCTCTTCGTTCACAATCTCTCTCTCTCCTCTCCAATTCTCTCCCCGCCTATTACCCTCTCCTCTTTCTCTCTCTCTTCTCCTCTCCTCTCTCTCTCTCTCGTCTCTTCGCTCATCTCCCTCAATATGTCTCACACACACATCTCTCTCTCTCTCTTCCTCTCTATCTATCTGTGTTTCTCTCCCTCTCTCTCTCCCTCCCCCCTCTCTCTCCCTCTCTCCCTCTCTTCTCTCCTCTCTCTCACTCTCCTTCTCTCTCTCTTCTCTCTTCTCTTCTCTCTCTCTCACTCTCCTCTCTCTATCTCTCTCTCCTCTCGGCTCTTTCCGTCTCTACTCTCCTCTCTCCAAACATTCTCTCGCTTCCCTCTCTCTCCTCTCCCACCTCTCTCACTCCTCCCTGCTCATCTCTCTCTTCTCGCTCTCTCTCTCTAGCTCTTCTTTCTCGTCTCTCGCTCTCTCTCTTCCTCTCTCTCTAGACTCTCG
>CM065689.1:32896454-32901454 GCA_017654935.2 Phymorhynchus buccinoides
AAACTTATTTTTGTGAGCAGTATCAATCAACATATCTAGTAGAAATAATATACTTAGTATCACAAACATAAATAAGATTGCCTATGAGTGAAAATCTAGCAATATCCACTGACTATAAGTAATCTTGTCACATACTACAACATATTCTCGCCTGTTATTTATGAAAAGTTACTTATAGTTAACTAAAGTTTGCTTGAAAAAAACTTATGAAAATATAGATAAACTAAATGTTCCTCCCGAAACAGCTGTGAGTGGGTTCTTCAAAACACTGCAGATTTTCTACATGTCACCTCCATATATTTCGTGGCTGTGTCTCTACCTCATGTTGTTTTTAATCTGGTCTGCCTGTGTGCATACAACTACCAGACCCGTGCTATTTCTTTATGGAACATCATGATTTTACCTCGCATTACGTCACGTTTTGGTAACGAAACTTGGGCAATGGCTATTCTAACTCATTCTCATTAACCCTTTCACCGCCAAAGTCGCATTTTAGAACCACAGTGGTTTAGCCCCTATGTCACTAAAAGGCATCAAATTGGGGTATATTATCCAAAGACCCTGTTGTCTTAGTTTTGGGAAGTAAGGATAGACCTTATTTTATATCTGTCACAGACGAATCCACAATACAGCAGATGGATTTTGTTCTCTATCCAGGTAATATTTAATGAAAATGTTTGTTTGAAATATGGTTGGCGGTGAAAGGGTTAAGAGAACTCGAAGCCTTCTCTGACGGTTACATACTATAGTATAATAATAACATCCAACATTATAATATGAGATTGTTCGTTCACTTGAACTGTGCGAGATGTAAGATGGTAGTACCGATACTCGACGATAGATTTTGCGCACTGCAAACCAAGTATAAAGTGTATATTGACATTAACCCTTTCACCGCCAAAGTCGCATTTTAGCACCACAGTGATTTAACACCTGTGCCACTAAAAGGCATCAAATTGGGGTCTATTATCCAAAAACCCTATTGTCTTAGTTTTGGGAAATTAGTACAGACCTTATTTTATATGTCGCAGAAGAATCCCCGATGATACTGCAGATGGATTTTGTTCTCTATCCAGGTAAATGTAATGGAACATTTGGCTGAAATATGGCTGGCGGTGAAAGGGTTAAAACCTTCCCGTGGGGATACCGGGAGGTCTTTCGTAAAAATAGTTTCCCACACGTTCTGGAAGTTCTGTGCTTGTCATTTCCTCTAATCTGCCACTCTCTTTGATTCTACCTTTTCCCTTTGCTTTCTATCATCTACTATCTTTCTGACTTATTGGCCTTTCCTCCTGCCTTTTTTTTTCCAAAAATACTTCCAAATAATTGTTCTCTTGAGCTCCTTCGAAATCGGAATGTGTCGGCTGTACGCAGCGGTGAGACCAGTGAAAACTGAAAACCTGACACATGCGTACCCTACCCATTATGGCCATATGGCCTGGGAACGCAGAAGAAGAAGAAGAAGACATTAAAACAAACAAGGCACCACATTTAGGAGCAAGCGAGATCGATCCTACTCTACAGTATTCTAACATGGGTGCAACTACGCAAAATGAAAACAAAACCCTGAAAGGCCGAGGTCTAGGGGTAAATGTCCCCCTGCAGCTGAAGAAAAAAAAATTGAAGGTATTTTTGTTTGCTTTTTCAACAATTTATACAAATGCTTACTTTAAAGTGTTTGAAAAATACAGTAGACACACAAAGATCTTGCTTGACAAATTTGAAAAAGAAGGAAATTCCTTTTCTGGTAAAATTCAAAAACATGAAATCCTTGTATACCAGGAAAAGTTGCACCCATGTTCCAACCAATCTACTATTGTCACCCGTATTGCTACCCATAAACCCGTTTGTGTCATCTATGTACGGGAAGACGGGGTAAAAAGCGCATGGGCGGGTAAGAAGCCCACCCCAATTATCTCATGAAATAAAGAAAATTTCAGTCAGATTTGCCCATGAGACGAATGCTAGACATTAACGCTCGTCTCATGATGAGACTGAAATTTGCTTCATTTCATGAGATAATTGGGGTGGGCTTCTTACCCGCCCATGCGCTTTTTGCCCCGTCTTCCCCTATCACTGCTTTTGCATCACCTCTCTCTTCCTCCTCTTCTTCTTCTTGTTCTTCTTCTTCTTGTTCTTGTTCTTGTTCTTGTTCTTCTTGTTCTTGTTCTTGTTCTTCTTGTTCTTGTTCTTCTTCTTCTTTCTACTTCTTCTTCTTCTTCTTCTTCTTCTTCTTCTTCTTCTTCTCATTCTTCTTCTTCTTCCTTACCTTCTCATTAGGGGAAGACGGGGTAAAAAGCGCATGGGCAGGTAAGAAGCCCACCCCAATTATCTCATGAAATGAAGCAAATTTCAGTCTCATTTTGCCCATGAGACGAGTGTTAATGTTTAGCATTCGTCTCATGGGCAAATTTGACTGAAATTTTATTTATTTCATGAGATAATTGGGGTGGGCTTCTTACCCGCCCATGCGCTTTTTACCCCGTCTTCCCCTACTTACAAAACGAGTTAAAGACCCACCAGATCACGTGTCAAAATCACGGGTTTCACGTGTTTTCCCTGTTACAGCTGGTAAGAAATCTTCTTTTGACCAGGTTTGACTCCCATACAAATCCCCGATTTCAAAACGAAACGTCATTTTAAAGAGCAGCCTCAATTTGAAGTTGGGGAAATGTGTATGCGGGTCACAGCTACCCAGAAAAAAAACCAAGGGACTTACTCGTGGTGGGTCAGTGGGTCTTTAAATGACGAAAAGGGGAGTGTAAGGCGAGGGGGGGGGGGGGGGGGGGGGGGGGGGCGAGGAGGTAGTCACGCACCTTTTTTAAGCTTTGTCTACCTTTACGAATCTTGTCCGCTAAAGCGCAGACATGCTAAAAGCCTTTCTTTTGTGCCTTTTGTTGAAGAGTGAAAGGTGGCAGTTAGTTGATAGCCACTTGTGGTGGAGCCGCTGATATAAATTATACTTAACTGTGCTGATCGAAAGGAAAAGAAAAGCCGCCTTTTGACGACAGCGGCTCCGTTGACAGGAATCTGACACTCTCGTTCCTGCAGCGAGGATATAATGTGTGACCCAGCACCACGAAAGGGACATTAAGTCGCTGGGCTAGTTTCTCACAGCAGGCTTGCAAAGTCAGTAATATCATTTTTTTTCAATTTTGAGTTATGGGTATTTTTGTGTTCTCTAACATCTTATGGTTCATATTTATAAAGGATAATCTGTCATATGGCCTCTAAATAGTCTTGTAAGTGCTTTGCAACGAGCAGGTCAATGCATTTTCTTCTGCTAGGCTAGACTTTAGCCTGTGTTTTCTCAAAATGGCCGACACTCACCCTACTAATTTTTAATGCTCATAACTCTGGAACAAAAACAAAACAACAATAATGGTTTTTGTATCATCATAAAGAGAATTGTCTGCAGTTTCCACGTGCATAATTTTCTCAGAACGGTCAATTTGACACTTAATGTCCCTTTCGTGGTGCTGAGTCACATGTGGGAGATCAAACTATAGGAATCTAGGCTTGTCAAAAATGTGAAAAGGATAGCTTCTCTGAGTCACGTTTCTTTTATTACTGCCTGTCTGCTTGGTTGTCTACATTATGCCTATATGTCTGTCGATAAAATAGTATTAGAAAGGGACATTGCATACGACATTGGAAATGGATAGTCCAACATAAGAGGGATTAATTAACTCTTCTAGCACCATGGGCGAATATATTCGCCCACGACATCACTCTACACTCACACCAAATGCAAAGACATTCGCTGCCAAGCACCCTGCCATGTGTTTGTCTATCTTTAGAGCTTATGTCAATGTTTCTTCTGTTGTAGCAAGGCATGCGCACTCAAAAAACGTCGTCGCTCCCCTCTTGTCGGTTGAGATGAAACGGACTACATCCAACGTCAAAACATGCATGACGCTAGAAGAGCAGTGCCTAACGTGACGTGACGTAGCATTAGAAAGAGTGTCACACGTAACACGGAGTTAGAAAGAAGCAAGATCCAGTGTCACATACCATAAGAAAAGACCGGTGCCGATCTTGAAACGTAACACGGGATTAAAAAGGCATTATTTGAGGCAACATAGTATTAGCAAGCGTCAGTGTACTGCGGAAAAAATTGCTTTATAAAGGGCAGTGATGTAACGCAGTGTTAGAAAGAGACACTGTCCAACGTAACTTAACTTTAGATAGGGACAGTGCATAATACGTGACCCAGCACGACGAAAGGGACATTATAAGTCGCTGGGCTAGTTTCTCACAACAGGCTTGCAAAGTCAAAAACATTATTTTTTTGTCAATTTTCAGTTAAGGGTACTTTTGTGCTCTCTAACATCCCATCTTTCATATTTATAAAGGACAATCTTTGTTATGGTCTCTAAATACTCAACAAAGTGCTTTAAAATGAGTAGGTCCATGCATTTTCTTCAGCGAGGCTAAACTTCAGACTGTGATTTCTCAAAACGGCCGGCAATCACCCTACCAACTCTAAATGCTCATAACTCTAAAACAGAAACAGTTACAAGAATGGTTCTTATATCATTTGAAAGAGACTGGTCTGATGTTTCTAGCTGTACCATTATCCCAGAATGGTCATTTTGACACTTAATGTCCCTTTCGTGGTGCTAGGTCACAAATAACATGGCATTAGAAAAGGGCAGTATAGAACGCAACATGACATTGAAATGACACTGAAATGTTCGATTAAAAATAGCAATGCAGAATGGTCATTTTGACACTTAATGTCCCTTTCGTGGTGCTAGGTCACAAAGAACATAGCATTAGAAAGGGGCAGTATAGAACGTAACATGACATTGAAATGACACTGAAATGTTCGATTAAAAATAGCAATGCAGAAGGGACATTTTTTTAAAATATAGTATGACGCGAGAAAGGAAAATTGCCTAACGTAACATAGACTTTGAAAGGGGCGCTTTCCAACATAAAACAGCTCTATCACTGTCCATTGTGATGCAGCATAGGAAATGTTATATTAATAACAT
>CM065689.1:32911454-32926454 GCA_017654935.2 Phymorhynchus buccinoides
GAGAGAGAGAGGAGAGAGAGAGAGAGAGACGGAGAGAAAGAGAGAGAGAGAGAGAGAGAGAGAGAGAGAGAGAGAGAGAGAGAGAGAGAGAGAGAGAGAGAGAGACAGAGAGAGCTACAGACATACACACAGACAGACAGACAGACCGACATACGGACAGACATACAGACATACTCAAAATTCAAAATCTCCCCAATCATAGAACATTACTTTTAGGAGAGGGTGCGCATGTTGAGTGACGTGAGAGTGTATCGATACTAACATAATACTTATAAACAGAAGAAAAGAGGACGAGTGGGAAACATGCAAACACGGAGAGACAACATATATACTGGTCTCCAAAAGTTAAGGGCCGGCTTCTGTTTTCAGTCGCTTGATATCTATTTATTGTACACTAAGACAACAATGAAGAAAATGGCAAAACTTAGGCTACTCAATAACTTTCCTTCCTGTTGCACGTGCCTGAACCAGTTTTGCAGACATTGCAGTACAGCAACAGCGTTTTCAGGTACGCTTAAAATGTGGCAAATTCACGATAATTTCACGAAAGTTTGGTCTCTTTTCGCTGAAGAATCAGGGCTGGTGCAGGTTTCTTGTCTATTGCACGTGCAAGGCATGACTGTAGTGAACACTGCTGAGCAACAGTTAGACACGAATGTGTATTTAAGGGCGGCAACCAGAGCTCTCAATAAGCATGCCTCCAAGACAGAAGAGAGAAGATCTTTCTTCCGGCCCTTAAATTTTGGAGACCAGTACTTAAAATTTATCAACCAAAAAAAGGAATGGTTCCAGCAAAAAAATAGTATAAGTGCATGGCTTTGTACATCGATTTCTCGGCAAATATGTAGATTTACACCCTCCTGCTCTATGTCTTGGTTCTTTCCGTGGTTAGGGATAGGGTTAGGGTTAGGGATCGGGTTAAGGTTAGATGGTCTTTTCTTTTGCCACAAGCATGTTTTTTGTCAAAATCATCTATTTTTTTGGAGCATTAAATCGCTGCCTTTTATATTATATAATACAGACAGAGCGAGACAGGCATGTATTCAGAGAGAGAGAGAGAGAGAGAGAGAGAGAGAGAGAGAGAGAGAGAGAGAGAGAGAGAGAGAGAGAGAGAGAGAGAGAGAGAGAGAGAGAGAGAGAGAGAGAGAAATTGATATCTTCACACCGATTGAAATCAAGGAATGGCATTAAAAAAAAAAGGAGAAATAAAGATAGAAGGGGTTGGGTGGGTTGGGGTGGTGACATTGTCAAACTAACTGGGGTAATCCCGCAAGAAAGGTTTGTTTTTGTACTGTCTTTGTTATAAGCTGTTTGCCTTCGCTACTTAAAACCGATTTCGAGAGTGATAAAGTGATTTGGGAAATTTTGAAGTGTGTGTGCGCGCGCGTGTGCGCGTGCGTGCGTGCGTGCGTGCGTGCGTGTGTGTATGTGCGCGTGCGCGCGCGCGTGTGTGCTTGTCTCTCTGTCTAACTGTCTGTGTTTGCGTAGACCTATTTATGAATATTTAAACGTTTGAAAGTATTGACTGTATATAGGCCTATAATGCTAAGGAAGATCTCCCAAATCTGTCCACACACAACAAAGACGGGATTGTCCGTTTTATCGCTTAGTAGAAGTTTGTTTGTCAGTCTGTCTGTCTTTCGATCTGGCCACGTAACAAAGAACAGTATTAGGCGTGATAAAAAAAAAACAAGCGCGAAATCGCAATAGTTTGTGGCACGCGGTCTATTTTTACCACTCCAATCATGAGTTACCTCCCCTGGCTTTTCAATAATTTTAATCTGTAAACCAGAATGTTATCTCTGCACCATTTCGTAACTTTTTATATCTTTTGGAAAACATTTAAAACTATGTATCCTACTTATACTCATCGAAAGAAGCACCGCATACTCGTCGTGTCTGTTGTAGTGTCTGTATTACGTATGTTTATTATTTTGTACGCTTTTAAAATACATCATTTTAAAGAGCGGCCAGAAGTGTAGCCTCGATTTGAAGTGCGACAATTTTGTCAAAATGTGCGACAATTTTGGACCGACAGACCGACAGACCGACCGACCGACAAAGTGAGTTATAGGTTTGTGGCTTGAGCCACAAACAAAAATGGAGTCAGTAGGCCCTATATTATAATGTGATTCAGGTAGAGGGTTACAGACTTTATTAATTTTCATCTTTATTCATGTACAATGGTCATGTTTCTACATGTGGTATTCCGGGTAACTTGTTTTCAAATATTGTATATTATATACAGTGGGACCTTGAAAATCGGCCAAAAAGAGGTCTTAATAGGGAGGGATCTTAATACTAATGTGTGGACATTCAGTAGTCCGTAGGTGTAGAGTGGCACAGAGGTATCGCGTTCGCCTCGTGTCAAGTAAACCCGAGTTCTAACCTGGGTACAGGGGATTTTTCCTCTCACTTTTAGTTTACACTAGCTATACCTTACGGTCTGAACGTGGAGTCTTTCGGATGAGACGATAAACTGAGGTCTCGTGTGCCCATGCACTTAGCACACGTTAAACCCCTGGCCAGTGGCAACGAAAAAGTTGTCATTTGGTCAAAATTTACCCCCCTCCCTTTCCTTCCTCATCAGTCAGACAAAAATCTCATGCAAAAAAAAAAAGGGTGGCGCGCCTATGGCTGCGACGCGCTCTCTAGGTGTGAGCAACCCGAATGTCACAGAGACGCCTCTGTGACTATAAAGTACCTAATACCTAATAATACCTATATGAAGGGGGGGAATCGTTGTCAAATGTATGGGTCACTTCCCAGAAGAAACATGAGAAAATATTGATTTTTTAATTATAAAGTTTGAACCAAACCTCTTACTCTCAATCTGAGAAAATGGTCCAGAGATATACCTTTCCTGGCTTATCTAAACCAAGAACCACCATTCTAGGTCTGTGACATAAAACGTTATGACATCATTAATGATGTCATCAACTACGAGCGTTATTCGTAGTGGGCAGTGAAGGGGTTAATGGTCAACTTATGGCGATATTTGTCACGCCAGAGGGCAGTCAATGCACTAGGGGCTTATCACGCGATTTTCTTACTTGGGCGTAGTGAGAGAGAGAGAGAGAGTGATGGTAGGACCACTCACTGTCTCTCTCTCTTTCTTTATCCCCAACTAATAATACAGAGAGGATTAGCCCCACACGAGCGTCATGCCCTCTGGCGTGAGAAAAATCGCACTAAGTCTCTCATAGGTGGATAGGGACCTCCCCGTGAGGACACCGATAACCCGAAGACTAAACTTATTATCTCCAAAAAGAGAAAAGAAAACCCCCCACTTATTATTCGTGTCATAATTTTTATGGCCACCTATCGGGACTATCCACTCGACCTTATCGCCACAGCTTCGTAATATTATCCCTCATAGCAATAATACGAGCGCTTCAAACGTCGTGAATAAAATTAATTTTGATTGATTGCTGTTAATAACCCGCCACGTTCACATCCTCTTTTGTGAACAGCGCATTTTATAATAATAATAATAATAATAATAATAATAATAATAATGCAATAATTTAAATATACTACTACTACTACTAATAATAATATTAATAATAATAATAATAATAATAATAATAATAATAATAATAATAATATAAGTGTCCCTTGTTTATTATGTTTATTATTATCATTATTATTATTTTTATTATTATAACAATAATACGAGCGATTCAAACGTCATGAATAAAATTCATTTTGATTGATTGCTGTTAGTAACCCGCCACGTTTACGTCCTCTTTTGTGAGCAACGCATTTTATTTCTGTGCAAATATCAAGGCTTGCTGAACGACTCTTATTTTCTTTGGTCGATTGAACCTCTCATAACCAGTGCAATGGAAGATCCATTAAGTATTGACAATGTTAACGTGAGGCCGAATAGAGCACTTCATTCAAATGTCAATCGAAACCAATGATTTCTTTATAGAAGTAAGTGTGAATCTACTGTGGGAAAATGAGAAAAAGAGATATTACACGAATTTACATAATAATAATGTGCAGTAAGATAAAATCCCTGCCAGTCAAGCCAGACATAATTTAATCAATTTGCCTGTTATACGTCTTAATACAGGGGGGGGGGGGGGGGGGGGGGGGGGGGGGGGTCTTAGCTTAGCCGAACAGAAACAGAGGAAGAGAGAGAGAGAGAGAGAGAGAGAGAGAGAGAGAGAGAGAGAGAGAGAGAGAGAGAGAGAGAGAGAGAGAGTGGCAATTAAAAACGTAATATAAATCATACGTATAATTGTTAATTGTTGAGAGGATTAAGCACTAATCCTAATTTTTTCAACTATAATAAATACGTCCAGATCAACTGCACTCGAGTGCTAATGACACTTGAAATTCTGGTTCGGTCGTTCGATTGTATGGTATTCCAGTATTCCTTTTAGTTAGTTTTATGTTTTAGTAATGTGTGTTTCGTTGATAAAAAATGAACCCTCTCTCTCTCTCTCTCTCTCTCTCTCTCTCTCTCTCTCTCTCTCTCTCTCTCTCTCTCTCTCTCTCTCTCTCACTCTCTCTCTCTCTCTGTCTCTCTCTCTCTCTCTCTCTCTCTCTCTCTCTATCATCTCTCTCTCTCTCTCTCTCTCTCTCTCTCTCTCCCTCCTCTCTCTCTCTCTCTCTCTCTCTCTCTCTCTCTCTCTCTCTCTCTCTCTCTCTCTCATTGTGACACCCCCATCAGGAAGGGGTCTATCTCTTAAAAATCGTATTCGTATTCGTATTCTCTCTCTCTCTCTCTCTCTCTCTCTCTCTCTCTCTCTCTCTCTCTCTCTCTCTCTCTCTCTCTCTCTCTCTCACACACACACACACACACACACACACACACACACACACACACACACACACACACACACACACACACGCACACACACGCACACACAGACACACACATATCATATTTTGTGCTTATGTATACTATTCAAACACACAAACATGGTCAGCTCTCCCCACCAACTTCATACTTAGTGGCTCTCCCTGCTCTTGCAGCTAACGTCTTGTTACGAATCTCTCCTTACTTAATTGGTGGCTTGGAGTCAAAATGGACTATCTTTAGATAGTATCTTTAGATAGTCCATTGACGTATTATTGTACATATTGCAAAAACTAATAACTTGCATTAAAAAAAAAGACTGCGGATATATACATAGCATAATCCCCACTTTATATTATTTGCAGTCTTTTTATTGAACAGATTGCGAAAACTAATAACTTGCATCAAAAAAAGACTGCGGATATATAAAAAAGCATAATCCCCACAATGGACTATCTAAAGATAGTCCGTTTTGACTCTAAGCCATCGTTAAAAAATAAATAATCGTGTGCCTATTGCAGTTACCTCCACAAATCTTTAGTCACGTTTGCGCTTTACACCTCTATTATAATTATTAGCAATTTATAAAGGACTGCCATGTGAAGAAGATGGCGTGAACACCGAAGAGACAAAAAGAGACAGACAGAAAACCAGAACCATCTTTAATTTACCCGTACCCGTGCAGTGTTCGCACTTATCAAAATTGTGCCAGTCACAGTTACCCCCCACAAATCTTCAGGCACTCTTGTGGCTATAATAACTCTATTAGCACATTTTTTTTATTATACCCGTGCAGTTTTCGCACTTATCCAAATTATGTCAGTCACAGTTACCTCCACAAATCTTCAGGCACTCTTGTGGCTATAATAACTCTATTAGCACCTTGTAAAGAACTGACATAATTATGAAGAACGAGGCGTGAACACAGAAGTGACATATCTTAAGGTCTGTGTACACGTTAACACTATTCACAAGATATTTCTATTTCCCCATGGCGACACAGTGAGCTTTAAGTCATATTAAGAGTGGGCTATCACTGTGTTGCCATGGGGAAGTAGAAATACTATTCACAATATATTTTTTATTTCCCCATGGCAACACAGTGAGCTGTAAGTCATATTAAGAGTGGGCTATCACTGTGTTGCCATGGGGAAGTAGAAATACTATTCACAATATATTTTTATTTCCCCATGGCAACACAGTGAGCTGTAAGTCATATTAAGAGTGGGCTATCACTGTGTTGCCATGGGGACATAGAAATATATCGTGAATAATGTTAACGTGTACACAGACCTTCAGCAGACAATAGAGACAAAAAGACAGACAATGGGAGAGACGGAACCAAAATACCCGTGCAGTGTCCGCACTATACATAATGTATTTACCCCCACAAGTCTTCATATCAGGCACTCTGAGAATGATCCCAAGTCATGCCGAACAAAGAAGCTCAAAGGTCTCACACACGTGCCTTGTTTTGGGATCTGGCAGTATTCTGGCATGCCCTTTCTTTTGACATTTTTCGATTATTACCTGCCATTTCTTGTGACGCTTTCACCCTATTAACATACACATAATGCATTTACCCCCACAAATCATCATATCAGAGGCTCTGACGATTCGCTGTCAATGCGATGCGATTGTGACGATGTGAGTCGAGTTTCATGAGAAATTCGTGTATTGGGTCCACTTGAGTATATAGAGCGAAAGGTAGTAGAATTATTTTTCCAGACGGAAGTATTTCACGCGAATCATGACTCGCATCGTCACAATCGCATCGCATTAACAGCGAATCGTATGTAGCGTAGCAGGCCCTTAAAGGTGGACCCTGACGGATGAGTATTTGCAAGAAACACGTCGAGATCACCAGAAAGACAGCCTTTTCAAGGATCGGAACACTCACTTTACTCTGGTTTCCTAGAAATTAAACCGTCAAAACGGCGATTCCTCCTTGGCGGAGATGCCGGAGAGTAGCCATTTTGGATGGGGTGGGTGGAGGTCACTCATTGTGGTTGAAGCTTTTTCTTCTTTTTTTTGCAGTGCAGTAAACAAAAATTTGGAGCTATTCCCTTTGTTGTGAGCGAAACTCCTTTAGATAAACTGTATAAAATGTATAAAAGAAAAGAAAAGAAAAGGCTTGTCTTGCGAAAATTCGTGTCAACGATTTGGTTTAAACGCAGGCGCCCATTAGAAAAGAGACGACACACGCCTTCTCTTTGGGTGAAAGAATTTGACTTCCAGCACCTCCGTCAAGGAGGATCGGAATCGCCGATTTGACGGTTTGATTTCTAAGAAAATCAAAGCAAAGTGAGTGTTGCAATCTCTGTAAAGGGTGTTTTCCGGTGATCTTGACGTGTTTCTTACAAAAACTCATTCGTCAAGGTGCCCCTTTAACTCTATTAGCATTTAAAAAAGAACTGTCATGTAAAGAACAAGGTGTGAACACTGGAACCCTGGTCCTAGCAGACAAAAGGCGACAGACACCAAGAAAGACAGAACCGAAATACCCCTGCAGTTTTCGCGGTGTTCTGTTTCCTTCAGGCAACAGCTATACCCGGCGTTGGCGCGGTATTGTTAAAAACCATCCCAAATCTCTGAACCTTATTGAACTACCCCTCTCCTTCTTCCACTACCACCCCCCACCCGCCTCTCTCTCTCTCTCTCTCTCTCTCTCTCTCTCTCTCTCTCTCTCTCTCTCTCTCTCTCTCTCTCTCTCTCTCTCTCTCTCTCTCTCTCTCTCTCTCTCATAATATTTGTACCTGTAATGTAAATGTGTTCATTGTACTCCTTCCTTCCCCACTCCCTGAAATTGTATTGTGGCCCAAGGCCAATGTGCAATTAAAATCATTCAGTGTTCAGTACTCAGTGTTCTCTCTCTCTCTCTCTCTCTCTCTCTCTCTCTCTCTCTCTCTCTCTCTCTCTCTCTCTCTCTCTCTCTCTCTCTCTCTCTCTCTCTCTCTCTCTCTCTCTCTCTCTCTCTCTCTCTCTCTCTCCCTCTGGGTACCCGGAACACATACGATCGATTATCAATCGCGATCAGGGTATTTGTTGACCGGGTAGGCATGATATGCCCTCTAACAAAGCTCAGTGGCCCTCGGTTGTAATCATCGAGCCAACATCATAATCTCCCAATCTCATAACTTCCCAATTATTTAGCATCACGCACGTCAGTCGCTTGAATCGAATCGCGCAAACTGATTCATTTCGTTCAGGCAGGATAGCGTTTTTGTGAATTTAAAAAAAATGTGTTTTGTTCACTTTGGGCAAAAACATATCATGGTGTAGAGTGGCACAGAGGTAAAGCGTTCGCCTTGTGTCAAGTAAACCCGAGTTCGAACCTAGGTACAGGAATTTTTCCTCTCACTTTGCACTAGGCCTTACGGTCTGAACGTGGACTCTATCGGATGAGACGATACACCGTTGTCCCGTGTGCCCATGCACTCAGCACACGTTAATCCCAGTGGCAACGAAAAAGTTGTCCTTTGCTCAAACTTAACCCCCCACCCCCTTTCCTTCCTCATCAGTCACACAAAAATCGCATGCAAAAAAACAATTGGGTGGCGCGCCTCTGGCTGCGACACGCTCTCCAGGTGGGAGCAACCCGAATTTCACAGAGACGCCTCTGTGACTATAAAGTACTTAATACCTAATATACCTTTCCATACAACATTGTTATTAGACCTAGCCTTTCGACGTATCTTGAATCAGCCTACTTCGTGCTCGGGCTATGTTTTTGAGTGAGTTGGGTGAGGGTGGTGGTGCTTGAGGGGTGTCTACCTGTGTATCGATGTTCCCAAAAACTACTGGATGGATTCCAATCAA
Source organism: Phymorhynchus buccinoides (assembly GCA_017654935.2). Lineage (NCBI taxonomy): Eukaryota > Metazoa > Mollusca > Gastropoda > Neogastropoda > Raphitomidae > Phymorhynchus > Phymorhynchus buccinoides. The sequence continues at coordinate 32,920,087 of CM065689.1, forward strand.
ATGTAGTTGAAGGGTCGAAAACACTCAATTTCTTTTAAGTTTTCACAAATCTTGAAGTTTGGCCATGACATTGTAAGTTAAGCCTGCTTGTGGCTGCCATTATCTTTTATATTTGTAGCTTCAGTCTTTGAACGTAGTGTGTGTGTGAGCAGACTGGTTTATAATAAATGGAAATATCGGGTACCAATCACGTGTTTTTACCTCAACTTTGGTCTTTGACTTTGGACACGTCCAAGTGATCTTTTAAACATATTTTGTTTTCAGGTTTGTAGTGATAACTCTCTTTGTAGAATGTCATTTGTACAAGTCTGCTGCAAAGTATTGATAACCTTGATGACCTTGACCTTCGGGCTTTGTTTCTTGGGAGTCGTGGCCTAAGTCTGAAAACCGTTAAGCGCACACCCTTATAACCATAATACATTCTTGATCAGCATCAGCCGAGCATAGCAGGGAAACGCAGGAATCGACTTAAGCTGGTTGAATGAATTTCAGGCCTCATACCAGCTTGATACCTGTCACGACAATCCCTGAAGTCCATCCGGGGATTAGTCGATCTCCTGATCGTTGTAAGATTGCTGTCAGCCTAGTTGCTAGCGTAGTCACGAGTGTGTCTTAAGCAGTTAACACGGTTAGTGTATCTAAACTAGACTAAACTGCCAATCGTTTTGGGAGCTTAGTCTAATTTTCATACTACTACCTGTGTTATCTGTTTAAGACACACTCATGATTATGGTACCTGTAGCATAGGCGGAGGAAGCTACTACCCGTGTCAATGATAAATTGATAATCTCTTAATCATGCCAGAAACAGGGTAGGCTTGATCGAGTGAGCCTACTAAGAAAATGTTAGCGGTACCAAGAACTCATGAACGCATTCGCTAACACGCACGGAGACGCACGTAAATGCTACATACACGGAGACAAGATGCATGTGGCGCATTGCCTTGTTAGTTTGTCCTTCTTCTTTTTTTGGTGTGAAAATGTAAGAGTGCGACGAATAGAGCCAAGCTCTCACTAAGTATACTACTACTACTACTACTACTACTACTACTACTACTACTACTACTACTACTGCTGCTGCTGCTGCTGCTGCTGCTGCTGCTGCTGCTGCTGCTGCTGCTACTACTACTACTACTACTACTACTGCTGCTGCTGCTGCTGCTGCTGCTGCTACTACTACTACTACTACTGCTGCTACTACTACTACTACTACTACTACTACTACTACTACTACTACTACTACTACTACTACTACTACTACTACTACTACTACTACACACCTTCTCGTATGTCAGTCAGTCGTTTCCGATCATGACTGCCAGATAGCAGAGGGGGCAGATGCTATTCTGGCGGGCCGGGCTAGAATTTGTTAATAGTGGAGATGCCTTGACACCTCTTTGTAAAGTGGAGTTAATTGTGCATTGGTTATTATAGATAGGACCCTATAACATACAAATTGTGATACGTGAGATTGTTTTAAAAACAAAACTAGGCCTATCTTTTTGTGATATTTTATCTCATTTTATTATGAGACTAGCTATCCCCGTGCTCCGCAAGTGTTGTCACGGCGGCTGTCCCCTTTGCCTCCCACTGGAAATGTAAATTTTATGTAAACGCCACCCTTAGCGATGACTGGGGAGAACTCACCGAGCAGAATCTGATAAGGACTCCAACAGCCATTTACACCCCAAATCCCAAGTCTCTGCCTCGAGCGGTTATGGAGGAGATAGAGATAGAAGGGTGGTTAACGTCACGCAAAATATAATGTGGAAAAAAGATCTACGCACTGAAAACATGTACAAATGTTTACTCATTTGCTTTGCTCCGAGTGCTTTGCGTTTACAATTCTTCTAATATGTACAAAATTGATGCACAATGTTGTATTTATAGTCACGTACTAAAACGTAGTTGTTATAGGAATTTGTTTGGAATAGATTGCTATTTATGGCACTTATAGTCTGCTCTTACATTAACAGGCCTAAGTTCTTAGTAGGCCTATTCAGTCGTCGACACAAATAAACCATAACGAACCTTGGCTACTTTGCTGTTACAGGATTAATCTTCATTACACAACTAGCTTATTTACCTGGTTTAATCCTTACTGGTATGCAAACCTTACGGTTGTAATCAAGTAACAAAAATGGAAAGGACCTAAGTCTGGATGGGGTGAAGAAGGCTTGACGTGGGGTGAATTTGAAGGCAATCGCCACCCCTTGAACAAAAAACAATTAACAACTAAAAAATGTCGAGATGCGTAATTTGGCTTAGAATATCTTAGGTTTTTAGCACTTTCAAGTTCTAAAATTAGGTCAAAAGGTGTTGCCTAATTCAATCGGTCAATCAGGGGAAGTTACTCTACCATCAGGTAGATCCCCCCGGTAAAGGTCAAGATGTGCCACCCCCCCCTACCTATCTCGGTTAATTGTATTTTTCCGTTATTGCCTTTCTTACCATACATAAAGCTGTATTTTAGGAACATTTTTAGCTAATAACCTTTTTGGAATACTAACCCTAACCCTAACCCTAGCCCTAACCCTAACCCTACCCTACCCCCACCGTATAAGACGGAAAAACGCAACGAACCACAACTGTGACAAATCGCGGTGTACTGCAGTACATAGTGGGGGGTAGGGTTAGGTTTAGGTGTAGGGGTAGGGTTAGGGTTAGGGTTAGTATTCCAAAAAGGTAATTAGCTAAAAATGTTCCTAAAATACAGCTTTATGTATGGTAAGAAAGGCAAAAACGGAAAAATACAATTAACCGAGAAATGCATGATTACCATCGGGGGGGGGGGGGGGGGGGGGGAGGTCAATTGCTATCATGTCTATTTTTTGACATTTGTAGAGTCACCCCTTTCCAAAAATGCATGATAGCAATCTGAAAGTGGTAACTTTCTGTCCGTTAACATGTTCTTTATAATAGTACCCCTTTTTGTGCAGCATTTTTGGTAAGGGGGACCCTACAGATGTCAAAACTGTATGATAGCAATTGCCCCCTCAGATGGTAACAATCACCCTCCGAACATGCTGCGTTTGAGTAGATCTAGATTTAGACACACCATAGACTCGGTTTGTGTTTCTCGTCATCAAGCTATCTGGGTCAATCTCAATGCTTATTTGTTTGCGAGTTATCGATGTTTTTGCAAGTTAAATCAGTTTGTAACCCCTCTTTCTATTTAAAATGTTTGCAAATCGTTCACTCGCTTCGCTTCACTCGTCGACGCCATTTTTGTTTGTTGCTATGGTATTTGACCTAGTAAGTAAGGTAAACAACTTTTATAATTTTAACAATTTTCATGAAGTGCTCTCCCCTAATTTTTTTCCGAAAATCTAGGTCTGTCTGTACGTCCTGATACTATTACGAATTACAGAATTTAACCCTTTCACCGCCAGCCATTTTTCGGATTAAACCTAACTGGGTAGAGAAAAACATTTCTCTGCAATATTGAGAATTCCTCTGTGACATATGTAACATCAGGCCCATCCCCACCTCCCCAAATCAAGAAAACAGGGTCTCCAGACAACAGGCTCTGACCTGATGCCCTCTAGTGACATGGGTGTAAAACCAATGTGGTGACAAAAGTCAACATTGGCGCTGAAAGGGTTAAAGTCTTTTGGACAGCGTAGTTTTAGTTTTTGCGCCCCCACTGTCTGGAACTCTTTGCCTGTTCACCTTCGTCACCAATCAGCACTTCCCGCTTTCAAAACCCAACTCAAAACTCATCCGTTTCAAAGAGCTTTCTCTCTGTAACTTTCACGAATGAATGTGTAGAATGATAGTTTATGTTAGCCCAATTGCGTGTGAATCAGTGAATGTGAGCGCCTTGAGTTTAATTCTAAAGAAAGGCGCTATATAAATGCTATGTATTATTATTATTAGTATTACTACAGTCCAGCCTGATTTCTATCTACCTGTGTTCTGAACAAACATTATGTTCCAGTTGTGCTTGTGCTTGCGTCTAGACTGTAAACCCAACCACTCCTACCATTGTCGCCTTTAACAAACAATAGAGTTCCACTCCCGTTACTGAATAGGGCCTGTAAGAAAAGAAAACGGCACAAACCTCTCTCTCTCTCTCTCTCTCTCTCTCTCTCTCTCTCTCTCTCTCTCTCTCTCTCTCTCTCTCTCTCTCTCTCTCTCTCTCTCTCTCTCTCTCTCTCTCTCTCTCTCTCTCTCTCTCTCTCTCTCTCTCTCTCTCTCTCTCGACCAGCATTCCCGGACTCTCTTTTTTCATGCATATATTCAATCAGACATGGACTATGTGTCAACATGTTGGGACTTAGCAAGTGAAAAATTGTTTAAAACCACTTCACAGTATTTATAGACGTTCCCTTAAACTTATTCTATTAAAATCCTCCTCCCTTGATTCATGTGTCTATAAGAAATTATATATTCTGCCTTTTCATCTCAAATGTAAGCATAACAAAGCTGTGTTTATGTTTAAAATTATGAATAAATTAACACCATATTATCTGCAAAACATATTTCCCAGTATATAACATTCGTGGGAAGTCGATTATTCGTACCCCTAGACCTAGAACAAATCTATTCATGTCCTCATTAGTCCACTCAGGAGCAAAATTGTGGAACGATATGCCTAACCACATAAAACAGAAACCGAGCTTGTCATCTTTCAGAAAGGCATATCATAAATACTTGATGGACCAATTATAAATCTGTTTTGTCTTATTTTACCTTACGAATTACAATACATATGTTCACAATACACGTTTAATTATGTTTATATATACATTCAAATGATATTACAAGGTGTAGAGAACATTTAAGATTTATGTGAACTGATATACATGTACATGTACATAATATAAGAATGTGTATGCATGTATGTATGTGTGCATAGGTTTGTGGGGGGTGCTTGTGGGGTGTGAGTGCGGGGGGGGGGGGGGGGGGGGGGGTAGAGACTGGGAGGTGTTTTTTGTTGCTGTTTTTGGGGTTTTTGGGGGGGTGGGGTGGGGTGGGGGTCTTTAATCTTGAATTGCTGTTGTGTGGCCATTTTTGCCTTGTTGTATTATATTACTTGTATATTTTTTTGTCACTATTGTTGCCGGTTTTGTTGTTGTTGTTTTTACGTTTCTGTTAATCATTTTCTTCATTAATTGTTTATTTGCTTGAGGGCAATAGTGTAAAAAAGCTACCCAGCTTATCTGCTTTACCCTCAATAAAAACATTCGTATTCGTATTCTCTCTCTCTCACACACACACACGAACAAACAAACAAACAAACACACACAAACAAACAGAGGTATGCGCATGCGCCCAGGCGCATATACGTATGTGTACACACACACACACACACACACACACACACACACACACACACACACACACATTCATATGTACACACCCGCGAACTAACGTGCACGAAATTATTCTTTCTCAGTGTCTATGCCCTTTGTTTACCAATTCTGTAGAAGAATTTGGTTACGTTCCTGGCATCAAAGTACTGAACTAGTTATGAATAATGGCTGTCAGAATAACTCCCTTTGTTAAAAGAGAAATGACCGTGCTCTTGATTTTCCCTTTTATCCAGGTAAGTGTTATGTTGTAATTTCCAACGGCTTATTATAGGTTAAGATTTATCTCTTCTTCTGTTGTTGTTGTGTAGACCTATGTTGGTGGGATGGGGTTGGGGGGGGGGTGGGGGGTGGGGGTGAAAATGTAAGAAATTATTGGCTGAAATAAATATTTGCACCATAACAGCAACGTCTCAAATTGCGACTTTTTAAAATCACTATCAGCTCTCTCTCTCTCTCTCTCTCTCTCTCTCTCTCTCTCTCTCTCTCTCTCTCTCTCTCTCTCTCTCTCTCTCTCTCTCTCTCTCTCTCTCTCTCTCTCTTATCATTAATGTTCTGTATATGCGTGTTTATGTATGACGTAGACCTTTCTAAGGGCCATTGGCCTATAGATATTAAAAATATTGTTCATTGTTGTTGTTCTCTCTTTCTCCCATTATCTATTCTCTCTCTCTCTCTCTCTCTCTCTCTCTCTCTCTCTCTCTCTCTCTCTCTCTCTCTCTCTCTGTCTCTCTCTCTCTCTCTCTCTCTCTCTGTCTCCCTCTCTCTCTCTCTCTCCCTCTCTCTCTCTCTCTCTCTGTCTGTCTCTCTCTCTCTCTCTCTCTCTCTCTCTCTCTCTCTCTCTCTCTCTCTCTCTCTCTCTCTCTCTCTCTCTCTCAGACACCCCTATCAAACAACAAATCTAAAAACTCACAAGGCGTATCTTTATTTATAGGGCCAGCCCTGCTACCTTATAATGAACATTATAAAACTTTCTGTTCTACAGCAGAACCTCCCTTATAAGACCTTCAAAAATCATCCAAAATGAGGCCTTATAAGGGAGGGGTCTTATAAG
>CM065689.1:32931454-33096454 GCA_017654935.2 Phymorhynchus buccinoides
GACATCGATAACAGAGGCGAATCGAGTGCTTTATCACACACACATACGTGCGCGCACACACACAGACACACAGATTCACACACACGAGCGCGCACTTGTCTCCCCCCTCACACACACACGCATAAAACCACCTTACGCACCCACTCATACACAACCCCTAGAGTGCGCGCATTGGTGTTATTGGGATGTTTAGTTATGCTAGTCTATAAAATGTACATACTCAAAGAAACCTTTTTTCATCCCCAACAGATTGATTTCAGCACATCTGATCTACCAAAAGTCTGCAGATTGCTGGAAGAAGCCAGTGGGTAAATCATGGGATTCATGATTAGTCTTCATGATACATCAACTGAATGACGTAAACTTACTACCCTTTCAATGACGTAAAAAAGGTATAAGACTCTGTTAATGACATCACCCCAAGTTTTTCGATCATCAAACGGACATCAAACTAAAAAAAAACTTCAGCAAAAAATGTTTCAATTCAAGAACCATGGAGCGTATTCTTCTGTATGTGTGATCACTGCCAAATAGAGAATGTTCTTCAAATAATGAATGGGTGCATTGTGCTAAAGTGATCTTCTACAAACTTATCTGCCCATCATCAAGCTTCGCTTTGTCATTGATTTCACCAGCCAGCGATCATCATCATGAAGAAACAAGAGTTGAGGGCGATAGAAGCAGATGCTTTGGCGGAACGTCTTATGTCCACCAATAACCCCAACCAGGTAAGCGTCGGTGTAGGGCTGCTCTTGTGTTGGTAGGGTAGGTGAGGCCAGCTTGTCCCTGGTTCCCACCCGCAACGTTCGGGTGTTGCTTTTTGTTCATGCAGACTTAGCCTATTGTTTACAGTTATAACATAATTATTAACAACACAATACTTGTGTGGTAAACATGTGATTGAATGGCGCGAAACCAGGAAGGGGGTAATGATGATAATAATAATAACATAATTAATAATGCTTATATAGCGCATAATCTTGCAAAGCAACTCAATGCGCTTTTCACTCACCATCCGTAGGCCTACAGTGATATGAATCTGAGTGATTATAGAATTTGTAATACTATCAGACTGATCATTATTGAATTTGTCTGAGTGATTATAGAATTTGTAATACTATCAGACTGATCATTATTGAATTTGTCTGAGTGATTATAGAATTTGTAATACTATCAGACTGATCATTATTGAATTTGTCTGAGTGATTATGGAATTTGTAATACTATCAGACTGATCATTATTGAATTTGTCATTTGTGACCCAGCACCACGAAAAGGACATTAATTTTTGTGCTCTCCTACATATTATCTTTCATATTTATAAAGGCCTATCTTTCAAGAACTGGTCTCCAAATGGTCTTTTAAGAGCTTTGAAATGAGTAGGTCAATGCATTTTCTTCAGCTTAGGCTAGACTTTAGAATGTCTTCTCAAAATTGCAGACGCTCACCTTCTTACCTGTAAATGCTCATAACTCTGGCACGGGAAAAGTTGCAAGAATGGTTATTGTATCATTAGAAACAGAATTGTCTGACGTTTCCAACTGAATATATTTCTCAGAATGGTCAGTTTGACATTTAATGTCCCTTTCGTGGTGCTAGGTCACATTTATCATAGCAATGAAAGCATAGACTAGAGCAATGGGAGATGGGAGGCAACAAATTAAGTGCCACGTGACTACAGAATAAGATTTGATGGTGCATGGAAAAAACAAACATATTAAGTCGCGACGAAAATGGCGACGAAAATGGTGTTTTACGTCCTCTCGGTCTGAACCAGACACATATGGGACATTTGTAAATACAAATATGGTGGGAACAACACTGGAGGCAGTGCCCGGAGGCAGTATGAAACCAGTAAAGTCCCGATTTTTTATGAATACAGATAGGTGTAGCGGTAACCACGCCTCGGTTAAACCTCATCGGCTATGGCACCGCTACAAGTAATAACATATTAAGTCGCTCAGAATGTTTTTGCGCAAAAGCCAAAAAATGTCAACAACCCCCGAAAGATCACTTTTCTAATTAGGGCATATTATGTCTATGTTTATGTGTTCTACCAGTATGCATAACATGAAAGACAATTTGAAATTATTTCTTTGTTTATTTGATTGTTGTTGTTTTTAAAGTCAAGTCAATAGAAAGAAAGAGGCAAAATTCTGTCTTCTATGTCCGATTTCTGCAAATTAATGATCTGTCACGAATACCAAGCTTCAAATAATAATAACATAAAAACCAATGCAGTTTTCTTTGTAATCTTTGCTCCATCATGAAACATTAAAATCTCAATTTGTGCTAATTTGTGCCAAAATTCCATTATGTACAAGAAAATAAAGAACACAAACGCCCATATTCTAGTTTGCAGCGAATTTCCAAGCGTCTTACACACTTTTCTTCAGGCCCTATCGTGACACAAAAATCAATTCTGATCAAAAATTGCCATTGTGTCTGTTTTTCTCATGCACTATACATAGTAAGGTGGACCTAGACTATAGGGGAAGACGGGGTAAAAAGCGCATGGGCGGGTAAGAAGCCCACCCCAATTATCTCATGAAATGAAGCAAATTTCAGTCTCATTTTGCCCATGAGACGAGCGTTAATGTCTAGCATTCGTCTCATGAGCAAATTTGACTGACATTTTCTTTATTTCATGAGATAATTAACGCTCGTCTCATGGGCAAAATGAGACTGAAATTTGCTTCATTTCATGAGATAATTGGGGTGGGCTTCTTACCCGCCCATGCGCTTTTTACCCCGTCTTCCCCTACACTAGTGAAGAACTCAAGAAACCTTGTTCAGGGTTCATCCCTATTACAAGCGTAAGTTATTGACATTTTTTCTGCTGCGTAATCTGACTATATTTAGACTTAAAAGGAAGCAAAAGAATTGCTCGGTACTGTTCTGTTCCCTAATTCTAACCACTAAGGCCTGCTAGTTTCACCCAGGGCTCCCAATCGTCCCGCAAAACAAGGGGTCCCAGGGACTCCTTCACTTACAGTATAGAGGGTCCTAGAGGCAGGATAGAGGGTCCCAGTGGCATTGTGAATGCCAACAAGATTTTCTCTAGTGCATCCCTGGGACCCTCTGCACATTCTTTTAGAGGGTCCTTTAGAATTTAAGTACTTCAATAGACCCTCAAATGGGGGTGCCTGGGAGCCCTGTTCACCCAAACGTTGTTATTTTTATTTTGCAGATCTCAAGCGTGCTGGAGGACCTCTCGACAGACGACCTCGTCGATCTCAGCAGCATTATCCTGCGCAATGGCCACACCATAGTGCACTCGCTGGTGCAGCGCGAGAAGCTCACGGCCCTGCGCATTCTCTTTCAGCGAGGGGTGAGGGCGTGCGCGCGCAACGCGCAGGGATCCACACCCCTGCGTTTGGCCCTGCGGCACAACTGCCTCCCTGTTGCTGTAATGCTCATTGAGGATGGGGAAGCCAACGTTTCCGAGGTTAGTTAGTAATAATTAGGCGAAGCTGTTTATCACTGGTTGACATTAGCCGGTAGAAAGGGCCAATAGTAAATGAGAGCTATGCTATAAATGATTGTCTACCGTATTGGAATATGATGGTACAGCTTAGTCTTTCGTGGAAGACTGTGACTCTCTAACTAGGGGGCATTTGCACTGGCTCTAGTGCTGCAGCCAATGGGATTGGTTGGCCTTTGGGGGGACCTTCCCCAACGCCAATTCTTGTCCTCAAATCCCTTGGGCCGAGAGAGTGGGGGTGTACCCTGGGCCAGGCTTCTCCAGTAGGCCTATAAACAAATAGCCAGAATAGCAGCTGCCCCCTCTGTTAACTGGCAGTCATTGTCGGAAACGACAGACAGGCAACACCAAGGCGAGGCTGTGTGTTGGGTTAGGGGTGGGTTATGTTGAATTGAGAGTATGTATCCGTCTGGGTTAGGCTGAGTGTGTGTTGGATGTGAGGTGTGTTGGGTGGAATGTGGGTTTGGTAGGGTTGGGCAGAAGTTTTGATGGCTTGGGAAAGGCTTTTGTTTGGGTTTTGGCTGTGTCGGGGCGGGTATGGGTTGTGCTGGTTGCGTGTGGGTTGTGTTGAACTGTGCGTAGAAAGGGGTGTTGGCTGTGCTGAATTTATTTCAGATTTATAATTGTACTGAACTGAGCATAAATTGTGTTAGATTGGGCGTTGCTTGTGTTGAGTTGGATATGGGTTGTGAAGGATTAATTGCGGGTTGTTTTGGGGTTCGGTATGGGAATGCGTTTGGTTGAGTGTGAGCTTTGTTGGACTGGGCAGTGGTTGCTGGGTTTGGCACTAAGGGTAATGTGTGGGGCTAGGTATGGATTGTGTTGGACAAGGATGGTGGAAGGGATTGGATTGGGGGTGGGGGGCAGAGGTTATGTTGGGTATGAGTTGTATTTGCTTGGGTGCAATTTGTGTTGATTAAGGTTGTATGAGTTTGTGTTGTGCTGAATTTTAGCCAATTTGCATGGTTTCCAATTTTCTACATTTTCGCTGATTTCAGCAACAAGTCAAAATATAAAAGTCAGGGAGGGGGCGATTATCTCAGTCATAAAAAAACACCTCTCTGACTTGGCTGAAAATTAAGGATGAAACCAGGCAAGGCTTCTCCACTAAAGAAACAAAAGTCCAGCGCCTTGCCCTCTTTAAGAGCAGTTTCCCTTTCGACTATCAGCACTATCAACTGACTTACACAGTTGCTGCTACTTTTTTCCACCATCTTTGTACACAGTTTGTAGAGCCCGTATTTTGTAACCCATGGTATTCACGCAATAATAACACAATGAGCAACTTAGGACGCGCATTGTACCGCCAGGGGGCAATCAAATCAGTAGGGGCTTAGTGTGTGATATTCTTAGTTGGGCGTAGTGAGAGAGAGAGAGAGAGAGATGGAGATGAGTCCTTCCCTTGGGCGTAGTGAGAGAGAGAGAGAGAGAGAGAGAGGGAGATGAGTCCCTCCCTTGGGCGTAGAGAGAAAGAGAGAGAGGGAGATGAGTCCCTCCCTTGGGCGTAGTGAGAGAGAGAGAGAGGGGGGGGGAGATGAGTCCCTCCCTTGGGCGTAGAGAGAGAGAGAGAGAGGGGGAGATGAGTCCCTCCCTTGGGCGTAGTGAGAGAGAGAGAGAGAGAGAGAGAGGGAGATGAGTCCATCCCTTGGGCGTAGAGAGAGAGAGAGAGAGAGAGAGAGAGAGGGAGATGAGTCCCTCCCTTGGGAGTAGAGAGAGAGAGAGGGGGGGAGATGAGTCCCTCCCTTGGGCGTAGTGTGAGAGAGAGAGAGAGAGAGAGAGAGAGAGGGGGGGGGAGATGAGTCCCTCCCTTGGGCGTAGAGAGAGAGAGAGAGGGGGAGATGAGTCCCTCCCTTGGGCGTAGTGAGAGAGAGAGAGAGAGAGAGAGAGAGAGAGAGAGAGAGAGGGGGGGAGATGAGTCCCTCCCTTGGGCGTAGAGAGAGAGAGAGAGAAAGAGAGAGAGAGATGAGTCCCTCCCTTGGGCGTAGAGAGAGAGAGAGGGAGATGAGTCCCTCCCTTGGGCGTAGTGAGAGAGAGAGAGAGAGAGAGAGGGGGGGGGAGATGAGTCCCTCCCTTGGACGTAGTGAGAGAGAGAGAGAGAGAGGGAGATGAGTCCCTCCCTTGGGCGTAGAGAGAGAGAGAGAAAGAGAGAGAGGGAGATGAGTCCCTCCCTTGGGTGTAGTGAGAGAGAGAGAGAGAGGGGGGAGATGAGTCCCTCCCTTGGGCGTAGTGAGAGAGAGAGAGAGGGAGATGGGTCCCTCCCTTGGGCGTAGAGAGAGAGAGAGAGGGGGAGATTATTCCCTCCCTTGGGCGTAGTGAGAGAGAGAGAGAGAGAGAGAGAGGGGGGGGGGGGAGAGAGTACCTCCCTTGGGCGTAGTGAGAGAGAGAGAGAGAGAGAGAGAGAGAGAGAGAGAGAGAGAGAGAGAGAGAGATGAGTCCCTCCCTCTCTCTCTCTACGCCCAACTATGACTATCACGCGCTAAGCCCCTACTGGTTTGATTGCCCCCTGGCGGTCAAATCAGCGTCCTAAGTTGACCATTCTTTGAATCCTTCAGATGATCTCTAAACGTAAGGGAACCACACTGTTACATCTGATGGTCACCTGTGACCGACCCGATGCTGTGAAACTCTTGCTGAATTACAAGGTTAGTTTGTAGCAGTAGTAGTAGTAGTAGTAGTAGTAGTAGTAGTAGTAGTAGTAGTAGTAGTAGTAGTAGTAGTACTAGTAGTAGTAGTAGTAGTAGTAGTAGTAGTAGTAGTAGTAATAGTTAGGGCTGATATGGGCCTTTCGTCCCTTTTTTCTTGGTTTTTTTTATGGGGGGGGGGGGGGGGGGTAAATTGGTGAGCTGCCAAGAATGTTCATATTTACCATTATTTGGAATATATTTAATTAACAAGATGGAGTTACTCATCAAAGTTTAAAAATGTGTTTCTCAAGTGAATAATCTTCTCAGTAAGTAAATTTAAAGTTGAGCAAATTTCCTAAGGACGTCCATCTTGGCCAAGGGCAGACCACTATGTTGTCTGGATACTCTTAACTTTCTGTTTTGTTTTGCTCTCTCTCTCTCTCTCTCTCTCTCTCTCTCTCTCTCTCTCTTGAGAGTGATAGTGTGATAGTGTATTTGTTGCCTGTACTTTAAATTCCCAAATTTTCCCCTCCTTATCCTCCTCTATGCCTCTCCCCCCCCCTCCTCCTTCCCTTTTCTTCTCATTTCTGCATGTACATATATTATTTAGCTTTCTTGTTTGATTTACTTTTTTTCCCCAGGGCTGGGTGGAAAAAAAGCATGTAACTTGCTTATCTCATGCTCCCTGGTTAAAAAATTTCGTTTTCGTTTTCGCTCTCTCCCGATTAAATTGTATCGCCACCAACAGTAAAGTCATTCTGTACGACAATCACGAGCAGTCAGAATGGCTTCCAAAAGCGTGGAGAAATTCGTAGTACTGGTGGAAAACGTTGCTTGCAATTTATAGGCGCGATCGGTTTTAGTGCGATGTTTGAATAGCGCCATCGCAAATCGGCGGCGATTTTAGCGTCAACGGAATAGGGCACTTGCCACCAGTGTTCGTTCACTATCCTAGACTACTAATTTGCCCGTGCTCGTTCTGCCCGAGTTACGCTGACCTCTCTAATTCAACTCTCTAAATTCAACTCAGTGAAATTCAAGGTCGCCGGCGCGTGGCAAATGCCCTATTGCAAGCAACTTTTTTTCGTCGCTGTCGAAAGTCACGGGCGATTTAAGCCAGCAAAAATAGCGCATAATATGGCATTTCAGCTTGAGAGTCGTAAGCCTACTTTTTATGTTTTTTAACTGAATTACCGCGCCGCAATCGCGTGAATACGCGAGGGTTTGACTTTTAAATCTGCTTGTATTTTCTTTATGAACACACCTTTTCTAACCATTTATTTGATCGTACAGTGGAACCTCCATTATAAGACTCCCTCCCACATAAGACCTACTTCTCTGAGACATTGCCCTGCTTAGTAAGCATTAAAATTACCTCCCTTATAACTTAAATATAAGACCCCTCCCTTATAAGACCTCATTTTGGATGATTTTTGAAGGTCTTATAAAGGAAGTTCCACTGTATTCAACTTTCACAGGTGGATGTGAATGTGCGTAATCGAGAGAAAAGGACCCCCTTTCACCTGGCGGCCGTTTACGGCAATACCGCAATGACGACCATCTTGATGAGTCACGAACAATGTGACGTCAATGCTGTTGACGAAACGGGTAAGAATGTCTTTGCGTTGTTTTTGTTTGGCTGTTCGTGTGTTTGGTTTATTGTTTGTAAGGTTGGTGTTGTTGTTTTTTGAGTCCGAACAATATCCTGTGCATTTGTTGTTTCACTGTCTTTCAGGTAAGAAAATAATTATTATAATATAGACTTAAAATTTATCAACCCAAAAAAGGAAGGGTTCCAGCAAAAAAAAGTATAAGTGCATGGCTTTGTACATCGATTTATCGGCAAATATGTAGATTTACACCCTCCTGCTCTATTTCTTGGTTCTTTCCGTGGTTAAGGATAGGGTGAGGGATAGGGTTAGGGTTAGATGGTCTTTTCTTTTGCCACAAGCATCTGTTTTTTTGTCAAAATCATCTATTTTTTGGGAGCATTAAATCGCTGCCAAATATATATTGCTCTTTAAGTTTAACTATTGAAGCCAATTGAAATGGTTTAACCGATAATAATTACGTCTTGATAATTCAAAACATCGGGATTTCCTAGTATTGCAGTACTTCCAGGATTGTCGCACTATATATATATTTCATTAATGCCCCATACGATGTGCCTGTTCGAAAATAGAGAGAGAGAGAGAGAGAGAGAGAGAGAGAGAGAGAGAGAGAGAAATCGTTTCCTATATTTCATAAATGATGCCTTTTGTTTAGTTCAGTCTTAAAGGTATAAATGACAACATGAAGTAAGCCTACGAGCAGCTTTCTTGTAAATTGCCTGTTTTTCAAGATGGCTTGATAGAAAAGTTAGTGAAATGATGGTGGAGTGGGGCTTTATACTACTTCTTGCCCACACGAAAGGGCGATAATTTTAGGCCTGAACTGCCTATGCCACCTAGTGACGAGTCAGGAGCAGATAATTTGCTGTGGCTGTATACTACTACTACATGACAGGCAAAAACTATCATCTTATATAGGTGGCGCACGCATCTCAGTGCACGAGACAGGGGCAGATAATGTTCACTATAAAGTCTCATTACAATTTTAGGGCCTACACACAATGAGCAAGAAAATAGGTCTAACTCTATTTGTGCATTTACTTTATAGTCATATTTCAATATTTCACAGAGATACGCATTATAGGGATCTCGTTTATTTGGCTTACCATCTGTTGGTATGTGTGCCTGTCTGTTTCTCTTTAAAAGAGTGTGAGAGAGAGCATGGTGAAAAGAAGCTCTTTTGTAATTGTAGCTTCTTTATTTTACCCTCAGTATTTATAGTATTCGTATTGATATTAGAATCCTCTGTCTCTTATCATGCATGAAACTCCTGTTCCCCACCTGCCCACGCGATACGGGCAGAAGGCCTTTCATAAAACTGTTCTTGATTATCTCTCTCTCTCTCTCTCTCTCTCTCTCTCTCTCTCTCCTCCATCCCTAAAACGTGTCTTTTTTTAAAATGTTCTGGCAGGTCACACTGCCCTGATGCTGGCCATCCTGAACGACAACCAGGACGTGGCCCGGTGCCTGCTGGAGTGCCCCCAGGTGGACGTGGTGCTGAAGGACTCCCTGGACAGGTCCTGCCTGCACCTGGCCGTGGCTCGGGGTCATGTGGAGGTGGTCAGAACCCTGCTGCGGAGAACCTCCGCCAACCTGCACGCTAGGGAACGCTGCATGGGCCGGACACCCATGCACATAGCCTGTGCCCTGGTCTGCAGTCAGTCCGGGGTGGTCAGCTCCAACTGCCTCTTTGACGAGGACGACCACCACTGCGACTTGAATCTCAACGCTATGCCCTTGGCTGAGACCGCCGGTTGGATCAGCAGCCGCGCTCAGAAGGGTCCAATCGTCAACGGCCATGTTCAGTCGTCGGGTCATGTCGACGTTCATGCGCAGAGCGACGGTCGGATCAATGGACAAGCTCAGAATGCACATGCCCACAGTCATGTTCATTCTGGTGTGGTCAACTTCCAATCTAAGCCTAATCAGATCAGTGGTCAGTCTCATCCTGGCCGGATTGATCACCATGTTCACGCTGGTCAGACCCACGGCCACATTCAAAACGGTCAAGTCAAAGGACAGTGTGAAAGCAGCAATTGCGGTGATCAAACCTCCTCCACCGATACCGACAACAACATCGTCTTCCATGGAAATCAGGATTTGCAGAAGACACAGTTTGCGGCTTGGTCTGAGAAAGTGGATACGTTGAATGTTGACGAGGTGGTAGGCTCCAATTCAGACGTCTTGTTTCCTGATATTTCGCAGATTGAAGTTGCATTCTTACCAAAGAAAATTGGCCACCAGAACAAAAAGAATGTTGCCAAGAAAAAACAAGGGGACAGGTTAACAGGATGGATCAGCTCTGATGAAGAGCCTGCAACGATGGGAAATGGTGCTAGATCAGATGCTGTAAACGGGGACTTCGGCGTCGCTGTCTCGATGAAAGTACCTAAGACAAGCAATCCAAGAATAGACTGTGCAAAGAAACAACAAACACCGAGACAGCTAAGCAACAAGAACTTGACTTGCGCAAAATCTCAACCGCAGTTCACCCCAAGAACAAAGTCGAAAATGACGAACGCAACTTTTACCCCCGACCTGCGTGCGAGGCACAGCATAGCTGGGGAACATCTTCAGCAGATGCCCAGATCTCAACCATCCACATATGCCTCCACCTCTCAGAAACACGTCATGCCAATGGGAACGAAACGCAACTTCAGCCGGCCAGCCACAGCTCCTGCCAGTCAGCGCGTTCGTTCTTCAGTATCTTTCGCAAATCCTGAGCTGACAGTAACTACAAGCAGATTATGCTCCAGAAAGGTACCTGTGCTGTCTCAGAGCAGCTCAGTGTTGAACGTGACCCCCTTCAACATAGGGCTGATCCGCTGCAAGATAGTGTCGCTGCTTTTGCAACACGGAGCCGATGCCAACCTCATGACCAACTTCCGCAAGTCGCCGCTGCACATCGCCGCCATCATGGGCACTGCTGACGTCATGGCCGTGCTCCTGCCCCGCGTGACCAACGTGAACGTGCTGTCGGTTTTCAACAAGACGGCCCTGCATTTAGCCGTGGAGAGGAACCACATCGCCGTCACCTCTCAGCTCATCCACGCTGGTGCCAACCTCAGCATGCGGGACGTGGCCGGCATGACGGCGCTGCACATCGCTGCCCGGTTCGGCTTCATCGGCATCGTGACCCTGCTGCTGAAAGCTCGAGCCAATCCGGACATCACCGACTTCAAGCAGATGGTGCCCATCCACCACGCCTGCATCCACGACCACCCCGACGTTATCAAAATGCTGGTCTTGGCCGGTGCTCGCCTGGATATCGTCGATGTTGATGGACTTGCCCCT
Source organism: Phymorhynchus buccinoides (assembly GCA_017654935.2). Classification (NCBI taxonomy): domain Eukaryota; kingdom Metazoa; phylum Mollusca; class Gastropoda; order Neogastropoda; family Raphitomidae; genus Phymorhynchus; species Phymorhynchus buccinoides. Next base: position 32,942,467 of record CM065689.1, read on the forward strand.
ATGGATCACAGGAACGCTGCCTTTACTGGCAGTCATCCCGAGTCGTCTTCAGACTCCCTGGACAATTCTAACACCTCTTCAAGTCTCTCTCGGGAAGTGTACTTGGCTTCAGCCAAGTCTGAGAAAGGAAACGTAGCTTTGCTTTTTGACGACGAGGACAAGGATCGTTCCATTCCCATGACCATTCCCGTGAAGCCTGCCCTGCATTTCCATAAGGCCTGAAGTGTTGCTCAAGAAAAGCGTTGCCCAGGAAGCTTCGTGACTCTGAAGAGAAGCCAGCGTCTGCCATTTGTGTTTGTCTTCCATTCTTATACTTTTCTTTTTTGTGTGATCTGTTAGACAGAAAGTGAGACGAGAGAGAGAGAGAGAGAAAGAGAGAGAGAGAGAGAGAGAGAGAGAGAGAGAGAGAGAGAGAGAGAGAGAGAGAGAGAGAGGTGGAGGGGGGAGAGAGAGAAAGAGAGAGAGAGAGAGAGTGAGTGAGAGAGAGATGCAGTAAAGCAGAGATTATCAAGAAACTGCTGTTATGGGGGTGTTGTTTATAAAGTTAACTATGCATGATTCAGCTGCAGTTATTTAATACTGATCTTATTTCTATATTATCCAATGAGATAACACTTTACTGCCTATTTATAAAAGAAAATCAAGCCTGTGGGAAAATATGAAAGAAATCAATAGTTGTTGCTGTTGTTGTTGTTGTTGTTGTTGTTGTTGTTGTTGTTGTTGTTGTTGTTGTTGTTGTGTGTGTGTGTGTGTGTGTGTGTGTGCATGTGTGTGTGTGTGTGTGTGTGTGTGTCAAGTCAAGTCAAGTCAAAATCATCTTTATTGAGGATTAAAGAATAAGATGACAAAGCTTTTTTTCATCCTGCCCATCCTGTGCGTGTGTGCGCGTGTGCGCGTGCGTGCGTGCGTGTGTGTGCGTGTGCGTGCGTGCGTGTATGTGCGCGTACGTGCGTGTGTGTATGTGTGCGTGTCTGCGTGTGTGTGTGTGTTAACTGTTTCTTTAATTTAACCCCTTTCATCGCCACTGTCGCCTCTTGGCACCACAATGATTTAACACCCATGTCACTAACTGGCATCAAATGAGGGTCTGTCGACCAATGACCTTATGTTCTTAATTTTGGGAGGTAAGGATAGGTCCTATTTTATGCATATCACAAAGGAATCCTCAATATTGCAGACAAATGTTTTTCTCTACTCAGGTAAGTTTAATGGAAAGTTTTGGCTGAAAAATGGCTAGCGTTGAAAGGGTTTAATCTAGCTAGCGTATTTCTAATTTCTCCTGTCTCGAATTTCACATACAAGCACTTTAGCCTCAAAGTTTACATGCAAGCATTTTAGTCACCAGAATAGTATCTGGATGAACTAATTTTATGGTGAAGAAAAATAACTATCGTTGATAAATAGAATACCAAAAATCTGATATGGCAGTCAGGACAATAAACAAGTTGCCGTTTTCAGTACAGTAGTTTGTTTTTTAGGAAAACATCACTCTTTCGTGGGACAACAACTGCTAAATAATTTTTAAAAAGACAAAATTCCAACAATAGTGATCGTCAATCGGACGCTTTTATTTCAACTGACCTACAGTGGAACCTCCCTCATAAGACTCCCTCCCACATAAGACCTACTTCTCTGAAACATTATTTGGGATGATTTTTGAAGGTCTTATAAGGGAGTTTCCACTGTTCCACCCAAAACGTATAGCTGCTACAATAACGACTTGCAGTACACATAGGTGAAAATAAAACGTTCTCTCAATCCTTAAATAACATGTTTCAACCTTCTCTGAATCTTTCCAATCCTGAAGTGGTGACCACATTAGAAATAGTTTCCAATGTGTGTGTGTCTGTGTATACAGGATAGGTAGGAATAGTGTTAGAATAGCATATATTTATATCATGTTTTAATCTGCCATCAATGTTGGCAGGAATGTTTGATTTTATAAGACCGTGGTTTCGGATGACAAGATGGCCAATTCTGAAGACGCTTTCTATCAGCATTTTCAATCCTGATTTCAGGAGCATGCCTGAACTACTTTCTGTTTCACCCATGAAAACAAACAAACAAAATCCAGGGAGATGAAAACGTCGACATTTTGCAGGTTGAGTGCACCAATTCAAAAACAATTCCAAACTGGCAACAGTAATTAATTCAACTATTTTAACCATCATGCACAATAATTGCATGGAATACTTCCTTTTTGTCGGGTCTTCTTTTCCAACATATCTAGAAAATAAAATAACACCTAACATTTTTCCCAAGTAATAACTTATAACGACAACGAACAAAAATCATTACCCACGAATTCGCAGCTTAACAAGAACTTTTGTTTCAAATAGTTCAAAAATATGTATTGCAAAATGCAAAGTCCATAATGAGGCTAAGAAACCGAAGGTCTCTGAATGGGGGGGGGGGGGGGGGGGGGGGGGGGGTGTCTGGTGACTGTTTAGCTTAAAAACAACTCCTTGTTTTAATTTAACAGACAAAACTCTTTCAGTACTGACAGAAAAGTGGACCTTAAATCCAATCGCCTCCCTGAATCTTGCTTGGAATGTAGACACTTGAGAGGTAGGAGGAGTCTATTGAGTCAAGACACTGCAGTTCTGCCTTCACACCGCTCTGTACCATCATCTCCACCTTAAACCACAGAAAATGCAGCTTAAGATTCACCGTAAATGAAAGTTTTTGGACCATTTTCACGCAGGTATTAGAGATGTGGTTAACAGCAAACAAAATTAGCGTATGCGCTATCAACAAAAATAATAGGTAAAACCAAACCACATCTGAATTTTAACTAATGTTGAGCAATTTTAAGATTACCATACAACCAGAACAAGCATTTAATACTAAGGCAATAATGGTTTGGATGCTGAGCGAGTGAAAAAAAGACGTGCTTGTGTCTGAACAGTATGGCACTATCTATCACATAACATTTTCAATAAACTTTTTTATTGTCATACTGGAGTAACTCAATTACAATATAAGGTTTATTAATGAAACTGATGCCACACACAATAATATCTGGCTGGCATTATTATTTGTGAACATAAAATTTAAAATGTCCAGGTGTCTACAGAAAATGTATCTACGACACTTCCAACAGGATTCGAATCTGTGCATGTCCCCCCTCTCTCCCTCCCTCTCCTGTGTGTGCGTGTGCGTGCAAGCGCGTGTGTAGGCATGTTTGTATGTACGCGAGTGTTTGTACCATATTAATATCTGAAAAGAGTATGACTACCTGCAGTACAAAAGAGCTGTGCGGAATGGCGTAGGGTCTGTGCAGTATGTCCGTCAGCTTCTGAAGATCTCCATCGCTGAGATTCTGAAGGGCACTCTTCTGCACCGATAGTCTGTCAGGCAAAACAAAGTGTATGTCGTCAGAGGTAGAATCAAGATAGTAAATGATTATACAGCAAGAAGAAAATGTGTATATAAGTCGTCATAATAATACGTTTTGATAGACAATGCTCCCCGTGGGGATACCGGGGGGGTCTTTCGTAAAAATAGTTATCCCACTTTCTTGAAGTTCTGTGCTTGTAACTTCCTCTTTTCTTTCACTCTCTTTGACTCTGCCTTTTTCCTTTGCTTTCTATCATCTACTATCTTTCTGACTTATTGGCCCATTATCCTGCCTTTTTCCCAAAAAAACACCAATCTTCCAATCTTTGAACTCCTCCGAAATCGGAATGTGTCGGCTGTACGCAGCGGGGAGACCAGTGGAAACTGAAAACCGGACACATACGTACCTTATCCATTATGGCCTTATGGCCTGGGAACACAGAAGAAGATAGACAATGTTCAAGTAAGATGGATTGAGGATGAGGACGGGGGACGATGTACCCCTTTTGCCCATCATCCCTCTCTCGCACACTCATTCTCTCATCCCTGTTTCATATCATGTCCAACAAATTTTGTTTAATAAGCCCAAATATATTTAAAACTTCATGGGATACTGAATACATAAATGGGACCTGTATCTATTTTTTTTAGATTAAGAGAGAACTGGATACAGGTGGGCATTAGTTGTAACAGTGGCATGAAAGCCACCACTTTCAATGCCTGGTTACAGGGATGAGAAAGGGAGAGGAGGTTGTCATTAATTAAAGCACGACTTGGGAGGATGAAAAACAAAACAAATGTGTTTTTTTCCAACCGCTCTGTTGTTTTCTGTTTGATTCGCATGACATATCGATTTTCTGTTTTGCTGTCCCTTAAGCATTCACGTTTTGCTTTCTGTCAAAGACAAACTTTTGCCAATCACACTAGACATTTTGTGTCCAATTCCTAAACACTTCTGGGATATTGGAAACTAAATTCGCTTTTGTCCAAATGCTTGAAGTACTTCAGAGACTGTGGGAACCATAGGGAATATGTGTATCAATATGATATTGAGCATAGCTTTTCAGACTCTTACTTGACAATATCGCTGGGAAGAACACCCAGCCACTTCAGAGCGGGTACCGTGAGAAGATGATTTTCAAAGGCCTGGTTCTGTAAACGAAACATAGTACAGATCGTGTGACAATGACACACAGAACATAAATGGTATTACCAGGACACGTTTTAGAATCACGTAAGAGAACAAACACGTGCGCATCAGCAGCGCAATCAAAGGCCTGCTTCTGTAAACGAAGCATAGTACAGATCGTGTGCCAATTACGCACAGAACATAATTATGTTAGTGTTATGTAAACAGTTGGATGTTTTAATTGTATTACCAGGACACATTTTAGAATCACGTAAGAGAACAAACACGTGCGTATCAGCAGCGCAATCACATTCTACGTAAAATATATATCTTTTTAACCCCTTGACTGCCAGAGAAAATGAAAGAAAAAACCATTGGGCAAATCATGCCATGAAAAAGACAACTGATAGAGCCAATCTGGCAAAATGGTTCGGGGATATTACTCTCGTGACTGAATGGTTCGGGGATATTACTCTCGTGACTGTATTAGAGCAAAAGCCAGCATATTAGGGTTATTCCTCTTCATCTGATGACGTCATCAGTGATGTGATCACCTCAGTACATAATACGTTGGTGGCAGTCAAGGGGTTTAATATTGTTCACCACTTACCTTAGAACCGTATTTGTACACCAGCATGATCTCAATCCCTGAAATGAGTAAAACCACATACATAAAATTTTAAAATGCTCGTCATATTTTTTTCCTTTCGTAATAATATTCAAGTAAGGCAATTAGTATGTGTAAGCTGATTTCATCCATGTAAAGAAAATTAGCTTCATTGTTAAAAAGTCCATTAATTTCTAAGTTTACTGGAATCAATTAAGACATTTAAAACGATGATTCACGAGACTTTAAAAACATTCTTGCACTACGGATTCAATATAATTTGTTACATTTTAGTATAAAAACAAACATAATTTGAAAAACATTTACTTCATTTAGTTTAATTTGGTTGTTATCCCATTCTACTCAAATGACTGTCATCACTGGTTGACAAGCAACCTCAAGCTTGGGAGCCATGGTAACGTGAGAGCGAGAGCTGTTCGTCAAATGAGTTTCTACAGTAATATAAAATCATAGAAAAACTTTTATCTTTTATGAATAAGGGTGTCTGTCAAAACTAGGAGACTCTTAGCCAGTGCTGCAGCCTTCGAGTAAGTTGGCCTTTGAGAATATTTCTATGTCAACAGCAACTGTCCTAAAGTAGCAAAGCTATCGCGGAAGAGGAGAGTTTGGATGTATCCTGGACAAGACATCTCCACTTTAAATACCGTGTCAACCTTTTAGTTTTAGAAAACCAGTTGCTATCTGAGGTCATCAGTTGCAAGACACGGACAGACGCCGATCAAGTAAGCTTACTTATGCATCTGCATAATAGGTGATAGGGCCATATTGTGGCATGATCATCAAACTTGGTGTGAGCACGCCCTAATCTAATTTTGATGACCTGGCCAGCCAGTACACGTTGAGCGTGCACCGGCATGGTGCCAAGTCCAGCCGCATCCTATCTTTTCACTAGTCCCAAATTTGTTTCTCTTAGCATTTTGTGTGTGTGTGGGGGGGGGGGGGGGGGGGGGGGGGGGGGTTACGGAAAGGTGGGTGAGGAGGGGGGGTGAGAAGAGTCGGGTGTGGAGGATGGGAGGTGGAGGAGAGGATGGGAGGTATATCATATAAAATTAATAAATATACTAAATGCAGTTTTGAATCATTTTTAATTTATTTGAAATATGGTCGAGAAAGGTAAATAAAAAAGAGAGAACAAAACAATATTACCATGAGGATCAGCATCCACCAGAGCAAAGGTTGGCAACTTGAACTGGTCCCAGATCTTGCGCAGCAACAGCCGTGTTCCAACGTCAGGGAACCCCTTGCCCTGTATTTAAAACATACACACGATGGGTGAAAGCGAAAGGTTGCTATCAATAAAGGAATTAATAAGGCTGATAGTTCTCTTTTTGGCTCCCCCCCCCCCCCCCCCCTCGCAGCAAAAAAAGAAAAAGAAAGAAACAGAAACTATTCACACATGGTGCAGACTTCTGCTATATTTTTCAGAGAAGTGTCTCAAAGTTCTTAAAGCCTATATGTTTTGTCCCTAAAACTGAATTATACAGACTAGACATGCTTTTGTTATGCAGGTGAAGCATTAATGCCCACACCTCACCACGTCAAAACAAATATTTAATATGAAAGCGAATAACGGCTTTATCAATTATGGATTACATGTATCTACGTGTATTTTAATTGTCCACAAATATTCATAGAAACCTGGGCCTGTATTCACATTGAGAAAACATGAGACTTATTATCATAATATCTTAGAAGTCCTTCTAAAGTCCTATTAAATCTCACTAGTTTAGAAGGACTTCTAAGATACCATGATGATAAGTCTCATACTATCTCAATGAGAACACAGGCCCTGCTTTTAACATTTGTACTGATCCTCATTCCTGAACACAAAACAGTTATAACACAGTTTTATAACAGTTTCCAATTTAAAGCTAAACATTCTGTAGCTGAATTACAATCCAAATTGACTCATTGCTAAATAGTTACTCGTAGCAAAATGACACACGTTCGCCTACCTGCCAGCAACATATAGGTTATACAAAAGCAAAAACATAGCCGTAATGCAACTCATTCAAACAAACAAAGCGACAAGTAAGCAAAAAACATGTAGATGGTGAGCTGTATAATTATATTTTAATTTCGATAAAAATGATGTTTTACGTCCTCTCGGTCATAGACACATATGGGACATTTGTAAATACAAAGATCGTGGGAACAATACTGGCTGCAATGCCCGGAGGCAGTGCAACACCAGTAAAGTCCCGAGTTTTTAACAATATAGATAGGTGTAGCGGTAACCACGCCTCGGTTAAACCTCATCGGCTATGGTACCGCCACATTGTCTTAGTATAATTATATTTTCATTTCGATAAAAATGATGTTTTACGTCCTCTCGGTCATAGACACATATGGGACATTTGTAAATACAAAGATCGTGGGAACAATACTGGCTGCAATGCCCGGAGGCAGTGCAACACCAGTAAAGTCCCGAGTTTTTAACAATATAGATAGGTGTAGCGGTAACCACGCCTCGGTTAAACCTCATCGGCTATGGTACCGCCACATTGTCTTAGTATAATTATATTTTCATTTCGTTACTGGTCTGTATCATACATACCGTGAGGATCATCACTTTACCGAAGCGCTCGCAGAAGTTGTCGGTCAACAGTTTCTGAAACGTAGCATCCTTCTCCACCACAATCACGAGCTGAGCCTCCGTGTGCAGATCTATGCATGTTTCGTAAGAAAAACTGCGAGACACCACGTCGTAAACAATCACTGTTTAATAGAAGAAGTTCTTTGGAGTACAGTTGAAACTCCCTTATAAGACCTTCAAAAACCATCCAAAATGAGGTCCTATAAGGGAGGTAATTTTAATACTTACAAAGAAGGGCAGTGTCTCAGAGAAGTAGGTCTTATGTGGGAGGGAGTCTTATAATGGGAGGTCTTATAAGGGAGGTTCCGCTGTACTACTCTTTTAGTAATAAAGAGTGATGAGTATCTTTTGAAAGAAAAACTGCAAGGCACTGCTTCGTAAACGATAGAACTGTTTAGACGATGGATTTCTTTCGAGTTTTATTCTTTTACTAATAAAGCGTGTTGGTGGCCAAAAAAAAAAAAAAGCTCGACGGATGTTATGCCTAATTACAGCCACAGTATCTTGTAAATCTTGTATACAATCAAATATTGTTAGTTCCTACATTCATTCACCAATGAAGCTGATGTGACCCGCTGAGTAAGTATCGCGGTGGAGGGTTTGAATCCGTACTCAGTTATAAGCTTACCCCTGTACTACGCGCATTACACACAAATCCATTGCAAGGATACTCAGCATGTCTTTATCGTGAGCTGGAATCTGAACCCCCTGAAAACAAAACAGAACTATTTAGGCAACGCATAACATTATATCTTTACTAATTCCTGAAAAAAAGTTATTTCCACTCCTTCCTAGATGCTCATAGGCTTGCTACTTTTCTCCTTTCAGTAAACCTTTTGAAATTGGGCAAGAACATTAATGCTTGAACTCTGCTTGTATTATTTTATAAACCTGTAATAGGCTACGTCCTTAAGTTCGGTGCTCAATCCAATCGAAAGCAAGGTCTTTCTAGTAACAGTACATAGCCATAGCCGTACCATTTTGGCTCTGTTGCAATCCGCGTGTCTTCCTTGCCCATCATAGCACATGTAATAAGCTTACACCCTTTAGTTCGGTGATCAACATAATCGGAAGCAAAGGGTTTTTTCTGGTAACAGCATGTGGTCATGGACCTACCATTTAGGTTCTATTGCAGTCCACGTGTCTTCCTTGCCCCTCATATAACCTGTGATATTTCCTTTATTTCGGTGATCAACATAATCGGAAGCACAGGTTTTTTTCTGGAAACAGCACGTGGTCATGTACCTACCATTTAGGTTCTGCTGCAGTCCACGTGTCTTCCTTGCCCATCATGAACTTGTGATAAGTCCTTTAATTCGGTGATCAATCCAACCGGTAGCAATGTCTTTAGTGTATTAGCACATAGGCCTACCATTTTGGTTCTGCTGCAGTCCACGTGTCTTCCTTGCCCATCATGAACCAGTGATAAATCCTTTAATTCGGTGATCAATTCAATCGGTAGCAAAGTCTTTAGGGTATCAGCATATAGGCCTACCATTTAGGCTCTGTTGCAATCCACGTGTCTTCCTAGCAGGACCCTTCCTTGCCCCTCATAGAACCTGTGATACTTCCTTTAGTTCGGTGATCAACATAATCGGAAGCAAAGCCTTCCCACCACATGGTTATGGGTTTTGGTTCTGTTGCAATCCACGTGTCTTCCAGACCTTGTCCACAATAGAACCTGTAATAAACGTCTACTTTAGTCTGATGATCAGTCTAATCAGTAGCGAAGTCTTTCTGGTAACAGCACAAGGGTCTACCATTTTGGGTCTGTTGCAGTCTTCCTTGTCCATTATAGAACCCGTGATAAATACTTAAGTTCGGTGATCATTCAAATCAGTAGCAAAATCTTCAGGGCAAAAGTAAGCTTACATAGACTTCTTCTTAAAGGGACACCCTGACGGATGAGTTTTTGCAAGAAACATGCCGAGATCACCATGCAGAGACAGCCGTTTCAAGGATCGGAACACTCACTTTGCTCTGGTTTCCTAGAAATCAAACCGTCAAAACGGCGGAGTTGCCGGAGAGATAAGCCATTTTGGACGGGGTGGGTGGAGGCCACTCAAGAGTGGTTGAATATTTTTTTCTTTGTAGTGCAACAAAACAAAATTGGAGCTATTTCCTCTGTTGTGAGCGAAACTCCTTTTGGTAAACTGTATAGAATAGCTATAAAAAAAGAAAAGGGCTTATATTGTGGAACTTTTGTGCAAACGATTTGGTCTGACTCAGGCGGCCATTAGAAACTTGTCTTTCACTGAAAGAATCTTACTTCCAGCACCTCCGCCAAGGAGGAATCGACGATTTGATGGTTTGATGTCTAGGAAACCGGAGCAAAGAGAGTGTTGCGATCTCTGTAAAAGGGTGTTTTCCTGGTGACCTCGACGTGTTTCTTACAAAAACTCATCCGTCAGGGTGGCCCTTTAAAGCTTTAGGTCCCTACCACCCGCTGCGTATCTGGGGACTAGACAAGAGCACATTAATTATAGCCTCACGGGCTTACCATTTTGGTTCTGTTGCAGTCCACGTGTCGTCCTTGTCCATCGTAGAACTGCAGGTCACCCGCCACCAAACCTTTGCACGTGGCCAACTGAAAACAGATTGACGTTTCATTCGTCGACATCTTCAATGTCGTTGTCGTCGTCATCGTGGTGACAGTTGTGACGTCATCGGTGTCGAATTGTAGTAGTAGTAGTGGTTGTGGTGGTAGTGGTAGTAGTAGTAGTAGCAATAGTAGTAGGCCTAGTAGTAGTGGTGGTGGTGGTGGGGGCGGTAGTAGTAGTAGTAGTAGTAGTAGTAGTAGTAGTAGTAGTAGTAGTAGTAGTAGTAGTAGTAGCTGCAGTAGCAGCAAAGGCTTTAAATTATAGGCCTAACGATCTTTGGTAGTAGTTGGAGGAGGAGGATGATGATAAGGAGAAGTAGTAGTAATCGCATACAATCGTATACAACGGCAAGAAGCCTGTTCCGCCTATTCTAAGCCCTTTTTCATAACAGAAGCAACGTTAATATGAGCACTAGCAACAACCATAAGGGTGAGAATGTAACAAGAATGCAACAAAAACACAGCGGGACTCTCCCTCTCTCTCTCTCTCTCTCCATTTATCACCACATTGAGAGACAGAGAAGCAAAGACAGAGAGAGAGAAAGAGAATGAATGAATGATTTTATTTATAGAGGGTAATAGAGTAAGCAATAACATGCTTTTTTTACATCCAGCCCTCTGGACAAAATACATATATAACAGTAGAAAATGGAAAACGAAATAAGCAGAGAGAGAGAGAGAGAGAGAGAGAGAGAGAGAGAGAGAGAGAGAGAGAGAGAGAGAGAGAGAGAGAGAGAGAGAGAGAGAGAGAGAGAGAGAGAGAGAGAGAGAGAGAGAGAGAGAGAGAGAGAGAGAGAGAGAGAGAGAGAGAGAGAGAGAGCATCAAACAGGCCTTAATCACATCCAATGAGCGTACAATGTGAAGCTTCCATCGAGGCACTTCAAGCATACAGGCGACGTTGTCAACTATGTTGTCGATGATGTGTTGAGAACCAAACAACTCCGGGTGTTGGTAGAATATGTCCCTGTAAAATATCATATCAAGACATACTCACATTTTGAAATAGGCTTGGTAACTAGAAACGTATTTTTCGGACTATCAGGCGATAGTTTTTCCCCAGATTCAGACCCATGCGCCTTATAATATGACTAATAAAAATAATAAGAAAATATACTAACAAAATCTGAAATTTGGGGGATGCGCCTTATACAAAAGTGCGCTGTATAGTCCGAAAAATACGTTATAATTATGTTGAGTTTGCGGATGGGGTGATGTGCTTGTGTGTGTACTAGTAGTGGTGGTGGCTGAATGTGGTGTGTGTGTGTGTGTGTGTGTGTGTGTGTGTGTGTGTGTGTGTGTGTGTGTGTGTGAGAGTGGTTGAATGTGGTGTGTGTGTGTGGTTGAATGTGTATGTGTGTGTGTGTGTGTGTGTGTGTGTGTGTGTGTGTGTGAGTGTGTGTGCGCGTGTGCGCGCGCGCGCGTGCGAGTGTTTGTGTGTTGCAAGTTAGCCCTATTCAGTCATGACAGAAATAAATACACAAAAAGAGACACAGAGGCAAAAACAAAGTCTACTATTGGGGTATGTAAAAACAAACAAACAAAACAATATATTGGTTGACTGACGAACTTTGCCATACCTTTTAGTGCAGTATTTATCTTCTTGAACCAGCTTGTGGACAATACTTAACACTTTCATCATGAAGCCTGAAACACCACCAAGTAGAAATGGTTACCAATAAGTTGTGCACGCGCAATTTTTAAAAACAAATATATTGCTGTATATATGTATGTCACACGGCAGTCGTTTGTTTATCCAAAAGCTCACACACAAGGAAAAAATTCAACAAGGCAATCAAATTTAGCCTACTAAGAGGCATTGACCACAAAAACAGGACAAAACAACAGCAACTAATGAAGAAGAACCTTACACTCTGTCTCTCTGTGGGTTTTTTGGTCATTCATACACAAACGCACGCTCGCCTGCGCACACACACAAACACATACACAAACGCGCGTGCGTACGTTTACAACCGTGACAGGAAGGTAGGAATATCTTTAAGCATACATATAAACAGGTTTAGAGTAGATTAACATAAGAGGTAAAAAAATATATATATATTTTAAAAAAAAGAAGTTGATTTGATTGATCGATCGATCCTTTGGTTGAAAAATTGGAATGATTGCATAGCATATTGGTCACTTAATTGATTATTCAACTGAGTTGATTGTCTTGTTTGTTTTCGACAGAAAATCTCTTACCAAACGACTTGACAGTTTGTTTATTGTCCAATCGCACGCGAACCATCTTCTTTTCCGCGGAAAGAACAATGCCCACTTGCGGACTGAAACTAAAAGACACAATGCGCATAATTAAAATGTGGGGACACTGAACACTGAACGATCGTAATGAATAAGCCGTTGACCCGCGTTACTGAGTGCGGCTACAAAGCATTGTCACAGTGGTAATAATGAAAAGTGAGAGAACGCAAGATACATGATAGAATATCTTTTATAATTAATAAACAATGCCCACTCGTTGACTGAAATTATGAAATTATAAAGGAGTGAGAGAGAGAAAGAGAGAGAGGGGGGGAGAGAGAGAGAGAGAGAGAGAGAGAGAGAGAGAGAGAGAGAGAGAGAGAGAGAGAGAGAGAGAGAGAGAGAGAGAGAGAGAGAGAGAGAGAGAGAGAGAGAGAGAGAGAGAGAGAGAGCACAGTAGCTTTTCTCAGCTCCTTTCAGTGCATGCCTTTTGTTAACACTCATCACCAGCATAAGCCAATTTAAAGTGTTTTATCCATTAGGCTTACATTGTTTTATGGTGGCATACCACTTGTAAGGTCTTTTCTTATCCCAAACCAAAATCAATGATAAGAATATTTGCCTCTGTTAAAAGAAATAACTTGAAACAAATAGCTCTCTGTGGAAAACTGAAAGGAGCCAGAATGAGGGGAATTAGTGTACTGTGAGAGAGAGAGAGAGAGAGAGAGAGAGAGAGAGAGAGAGAGAGAGAGAGAGAGAGAGAGAGAGAGAGAGAGAGAGAGAGAGAGAGAGAGAGAGAGAGAGAGAGAGAGAGACGGAAACTGAGAAAGACAGACCATCCTTTCCACAGGAAGAACACTGCCCACTTGTGAACTAAAGCTAGGGAAAATGCACAAGTTACAAGTTTTATCAGAGAGAGAGAGAGAGAGAGAGAGAGAGAGAGAGAGAGAGAGAGAGAGAGAGAGAGAGAGAGAGAGAGAGAGAGAGAGAGAGAGAGAGATTCACAATTCACAAAGTTTTCTGATCCAGGCCTTCTGCCCATGTCAGAGGGGAGGGGGTTACAAAAGGAAAAACAACAATGACAACACATCGTCAGCGCAAAGAACTACACTATAAAGCGGCGGACATAATTACTATTGATAGAGAGAGAGAGAGAGAGGAGAGAGAGAGAGAGAGAGGAGAGAGAGAGAGAGAGAGAGAGAGAGAGAGAGAGAGAGAGAGAGAGAGAGAGAGAGAGAGAGAGAGAGAGAGAGAGAGAGAGAGAGAGAGAGAGAGAGAGAGAGAGAGAGAGAGAGAGACTGTAAGAAGCAAAGAGACAGGGACACATGGCTAAAAAGATATACAGACAGAGAATACGAATACGAATTTTTAATGAGAGTAAACGGATAAGCTCAAGCTTTTTTTTTACCACCATGCCCTCCCACAGAGAGAGACAAAACAGAGAGATTCCTCATTTAGCCTACCTAACCACACCCCAGTTAGCTCTGCTGGGGTAACACAACTGTGGCACTTCTCCCTTTACGATGCTTTCAGTCACATTCGCGCACACTCTTTCGATCCTGTGGAGGATGTCTTCCCTGAAGGGATGAAAGCAATTGATAAATTAGGCCTCCTAAGGATAATCTCTGATACTTGATAATTATTTAGCATTATTATTTTCACATTCAACGACTTTTTGTTGTTGACAAAACCAATTTTAGAGCTTAAAGGTTAAGCGCTATATAAAATGTCACATTCTTTAAAGATACTAAACAATGATTGTTATAAAATAATCTTGTTCGTCTTTCCAATCAAAATGTCTAAAATTATTTATCATTAAACCGTTTCTTCTGGGTTTTAATTTCGATTTTGTTTTAATTTGTTGTGAACAGTGGTTATGTTGTTTCTGATATCATTTGAATGAATGTGCGAGAGAGAGAGAGAGAGAGAGAGAGAGAGAGAGAGAGAGAGAGAGAGAGAGAGAGAGAGAGAGAGAGAGAGAGAGAGAGAGAGAGAGAGAGAGAGAACAATGAACGAATGGTTTAATAATTAAGGCCTTTGGCCCATATCACTGGAGATGAAATGCAAAAACAAGAATATTGTAGTTGACATAAATAAGGAAAACGACATGTAAACATTAAGCCATACTATTTCATTAAGGAAACGCGAAGAAAAACAATATCAAGTCATCAACGATAAGGCCGGGTTCACAAGTTAGACGCGTAAGTTCCGTACGGAAAACCCTAAAGAAGTGGAAGAAGAATAAAAAGTTTGCGCATATAGGGGAAATTCGGACACGTGCGCAAATCTTTTCCCTTCTTTGTTTCACTTATTTATGGATTGCGCGCGGGTTTCCGCATGGAATATCCGCTTATGTGTGTGTGTGTGTGTGTGTGTGTGTGTGTGTGTGTGTGTGTGTGTGTGTGTGTGTGTGTGTACACGACATAAATGTCTCATCTGCAAAGATCAGATGGATACACTGATGTGGAGACATTATTAATGATTACGCTGTTTTCATTTGCAAGAAGAAGGGGCAGTGTAAAATGTGACGGATATCTATAAAACTTTGCTGGAATATATCTGGAATATATCTAAAATTATCCAGACCCTCGATCAGGTCTTTATATGTAAGCACAAAATGTATTTCAGATTCAGCAACATAACAAAATGGACAATTTAAATATCTAGCAGAAATATTTTGAGAATGTCGCAGACGATGTGGCCTTAAAGGACCATAGTCATCTCCATTCGGACCTAAAAACGTTCTGGAAAACGTTTCAGCATTATTTCCTACTACACATAGACACAGTATACAAACTGTATCTATGTAACCTACCTTTTATGTCACATTCTTCAAGATAAAGTGAGCGCACACACTTTTATTTCGCAAAAATCGGTCTCCTGTGGCAGATTTGCCAGCTGCCATTGAATCTCACCAAAAATGGGATTTGTGCGATAATCCATTTGGCGTGACGTAGATTAGGGGAAATCAATACGGCACCTGTGACTGATGTTGAACTATTTGAAGACAAATTATTTTGCCTGTTTGTGGCCCGTTTTTAATAATATAACTTGTTGGGACACTTTCAGACTTAGCTTATGACGTAACGCTGTCAGAGGATACGTATTATTATTATGACGCCAAGTTGTACACCTTCAAGTTCCTCTCTTCTTGTTCTAGTCCAGGTGAAATTATAAAGTTTACCTTGTTTTGTGATATATTAGGTTTCTATGTTGATCTAACATGATTTGAGGGTGCTGAATCAAAATCCGTCCGAGGCTAAGTTGTAACTGTTGGGCATTTTGAGTTATGACGTAATATTCAAAATGGCCGCCATGGGACTCTAGAGAACTTTAACGTAATTATTTTGTATCTAATGCTTTTTTTGGTAAGAAAAATAGAATAATTTGCTGAAATCATTCAAACTATGTGAACTATATCCTATTTTAGTACTTATTAGCCCACAGCCACTGCGGAAAGGGCTATCACGATATTTCGTGTCCTTTCATTTGCCTGGTAATTATCTTAAAGAGCCATGTCACAGGATCACTTCGAATGTGTCTGCTACTATTTTAATGAAACTGATGTGCCCCTAAGTATGCCTTGTTGACCTTGGCCTTTGGCCTTGAGTATGTGATTTTATTGTATCAACTATACTTTTTCAACTTTTGCACTGCTGTCGTAAAATGTTTCTAAGCTAAAGTTTATGGAGGATGCCTGTTTTATGCCTAAACCTTTCATCTTAAATGCTTGACCTTGAATTTGCATTGAATATTTCAACTTTTTGCTTTAATATATTTTAAATCATTGCAGTAACTGTCTCATAATTGGTACATGAGCCTATGGTTATATAGATGCTAACCTAAGTACCGATGACATCTCTAGCCTTCATTTTAATGCTTGACCTTTGTTGCTAGGCGCCAAGCAGAACAACACGGCGATCAGTGTCGATATTATATTTTATTTTATAGGTGGGTAAATGACCAACATTTCATTGCACGTCGGCACTTTTACCCACCTATAAATTGGTTAATGCACCAATTATGAGACCATTACTGCAAAGATTTAAAACATATAAAAACAAAAAGTTAAAATATTCAATGCAAATTCAAGGTCAAGCATTTAAGAAGAAAGGTTTAATAAAATGAGTATCAGGAATTCAATAGTCTCTATACACTTTAGCTTAGGAAAAAAACAACCACATAGCTTATTTTACCACAGCAGTGCAAAAGTTGAAAAAGTATAGTTGATACATTAAAATCACATACTCAAGGTCAAATGTCAAGGTCAATAAGGTATACTGAGGGGCACATCAGCTTCATTAAAATAGTAGCACACAAATTTGAAGTGATCCTGTGACATTGTTCTTAAGATAATTGCCAGGCAAATAAAAGGACACACAATCGTGATAGCCCTCTCCACAGAGTGGCTGGGGGCTAATAAGTAGAAAAATAGGAAATATATTTAACATAGTTTGAATCATTTCAGCAAACTATACTATTTTTCTTACAAATAAAAGCATTAGATACAACATAATTACAGTAAGTGCATGTTTTAACAGTTCTTTAGAGTCCCATAGTGGCCATTTTGAATATTTCGTCATAGCTCAAAATGCCCAACTTTTACAATTTGGCCTCCAACGGATTTAGATTCAGCACCCTCAAATCGTGTTAGATCGACATAAAAACCTAATATATATCACAAAACAAGGTCAAGCTTAATTTCGCCTGGACTACTACTAAACTAGGCCTACTGACTACCCTTAACTGCGTCATTTGAGCTAATTACCCCTAGACGAGATTTCAAGATAGCAGAGTACACAGAAGAAAAAAGGTCAGCGCATTTTTGCTAACTTTGAGCTAACAGTATGATTGCGTTCAGTTTTATGCTTGTCTGTGACTTTGAATAATGTCAGAGTTTACAATCCAGATCGATTTTGCATCATTCTGCACGTTATTTAGGAGAAGCGTATGGGCCTTTAATGTGGAAAAGCATTGTGAGTGCCGCATTGTGTGCAATAATGTGATATACACTAACAAAGTGAAAATTCACTGACAAAGTCGATTCAAATGTAAGAGTGAGAGAGAGAGAGAGAGAGAGAGAGAGAGAGAGAGAGAGAGAGAGAGAGAGAGAGAGAGAGAGAGAGAGAGAGAGAGAGAGAGAGAGAGATGAGAGAGAGAGAGAGAGAGAGAGAGAGAGAGAGAGAGAGAGAGTTAAGACTTCAGACACTTTGTTTTACAAGGATAAGAATTTAGGCTGGACCAAGTCTTCCATTCTGTCACAGAGAGAGAGAGAGAGAGAGAGAGAGAGAGAGAGAGAGAGAGAGAGAGAGAAGGGGGGGGGGGCGTGGCGTGGGCGAGATATGTTGCTAGACAGCCTCTGACCGTACAGCCACATGGGCTAAGGACAATAATTCCACCTAAAAGCTCGTTTCAGGGCATATGAGGAGATTAAAAAGAAAGAGACAGCTATTTGAGAATCTTTACCTTTGAATTAACCATCTAAAAAGGGGTGGTGGTGGTGGTGCTGTTAGTGTGTGCGTGCGTGCGTGTATCGTTGTGTGTGGCGTGCACGCGCGTGTATGTGTTGTGATGGATGGACTTTCCCAACACACTTGAAATACCGGTACATATAAATCAGAGAGAGAGAGAGAGAGAGAGAGAGAGAGAGAGAGAGAAGTAGAGAGTTAACGCCTTCTGGGCCAAAGGGCCATTTGAAATTATAAAGATCCTGTAAATTTAAATCACCACGGATGTTTTCATATATATGTCCCCTGAGGATGTGGAGTAAACAACGAAATATTGGGAAAACTGCGTGTGCTTTTTTTTCCTTTTTTATCCAAACTGTTTACACTAGTACTACAGTACTGACTAGTTACTATAGTACTCGGCCTATATTATCACATTATCACTTAGAATACTGTAACAGACTGGTTCGTCGAAGGGGATTGGAAGACAGTGGAACACATTTCTGCTTGTAAAGATACTTGACTGCCCAAGAATGCCATATGAAAAAATCTGCTTCCCCAAATACACAAAGTTACTCTCAATTATTGTTTTAGATCTAAACCGGTTCAGAAAGATAGTCCGGCATCAGACGTCGTCTGCTTTATCTTCGTTTCATTTAAAGTTATCTATCCTAACTCAAAAGTGGTGAGATGAAGTAGAAGTTGATTTGAGTGTTTTGAGACGTACAGCAGAATCTAACATAAGTCAGAGTGTGAAATCAAAGAGGACGTGCCAACAATAAACATCAATTCAGTTGAGACACAGTTTTTAATGAACACTAATAATATTTTTTATAATTATGTGAAACACGATGGGTGCTTTTTAAATATTAGTAGCAAGAGACTGCAGCCCAAGTACTCTTGAGAATAGCTTCCCTTGATTGACACACTTTCGTCTGGGCCTAGTGACTCAGTGTGTGCGGTGTCCTAAAGTTATTTTGTAGTTTGGGCTCATGACATTTTTCAAATTAAATCACTAAACTCAGAACTATATCTGAAGCATTCATTTATTGAATGTCATGGCTGCTCGAGCTCGAGGACGCAGAGGTGGATTTGGACGCGGGCCTCCCGAAGATATGTCCACTGGTGTCCATCCTTCCATTTTGAAACAAGCACGTCGAAGTGGACAACTCAATTTATCTGGAAGGAATTTGACGGAAGGTAGGCCATAAAGTGGGCAAATATCGCAAGAGTTTTCCCTGACGTAGCTACTTGTGAGTGGCTGTTCGTAGAAGCGTAGGCCGTTGATTGTTGTCCAGAGTCGAATCTTGTGAAGGCGGGAGTGTGCTAGTGACTGCTACTGTGTACCACTGTCACACTGACTGTGTCAGTGTATGTGTGTGTGACTGTGTGTGTGGTTTCATGGTTTTCCTGACGCACATGTGTGTGTGTGTGTGTGATACAGTATGGGGTTGGGGGTGTCGCATGAAAAAAGGTAGCTCGTAAAAATAAAAAGCTCGCTACTATGAGAGTCTGTATTTGCGACAACCACAAATTTCACTTTTTCTGTACTTTAACCATTGAACTAGGTGTCTGCTAACCGAAAGAAAGAAACCCTAACCCTAACACCTAACCCTATCCCTAACCCTAGAAAAAAGTGAAATTTGTGGTTCATGCTCAATGTCGCAAATATACACTGTCATAGGTAGCGAGCTTTTTATTTTTACGAGCTACCTATTTTCATGCGACAGGGGGTACTCTAATGGTGTGGGGATGTATTAGTGCGGGAATCTACTTTTGCTGAAAGTGAAATCTGCAGACCAGGTGCAAAAAAAGGGCACAGACATACAATACAAAGCAATGGTCCACCCCATCTTGGAGTATGCAAGCCCCATCTCGGACCCCCACAACAAAGGCAGCATTGAAGCTATTGAAAAGGTCCAGAACCGTGCTGCAAGATGGGTGGCCTGCGATTACCGGCATACAACCAGAACCACAGAGCTCCTGAAAAAACTTAAATGGCCCCTTCTTCAAACCCGCCGAACTGAAATCCGACTGACCACCTTCTATAAGTTCCACACAGGCCTTCTCACAATCAACTCCAAGCATCTCCCTACAAACACTCTACAAAAGAAAAGTCTCCGCCAGTCACACTCTGCCGCCTATGAGTCATAGAACCCAGTACTGTAAAACCACATTCTTTCCTCACACTATCCCACAAAAAACCACCCCGACATTGGAGGCATTCAAAACAGCCCTCCATAAACACCTCCACCAAACAACCCTGCCTCAGTCACCTCCCCATCCCCCCATGTCCCAACCACACATCAAACTAGGATATTAGGGGCCATGGATCAAAGTAGTGGTAAATTTATGAAAGGCGCAGGAGCTGTGCCGGTTGGGGTTCGACCCCGGGGGCCGCTACAATAGCCGGATTGGTCTTGCCTAGATTATACTGTCAAAGGTCTGTGGTCCTCCTCTGCATGCAACATGTGCGACCTACTGGCACACATGTCCCCTACTCCTTTGCATACATCATGTGGGGCCCAAGTAATGGTCATGCATGACACACTCTACATGTATCATGTGGGGCCCGGGTGTCTGGCTAGACCAGGGCATTAAACAGTCATGTATGACTTTTAACTCGTCTTTCCCTCTCAGCATTTCACACTCTTTTTTTTCTCCCCCCCCATATCTGACTAACTTCCTTAAAATGTTAAATCTATCATAAAATCATTATCCTTTTACATAGCAAACAGAGTACCTAAAAATACTTAAATTATTCCTGACCACTTTGGCTCTATCTTCTCCCCATACTATCTCATCAGTTGACTTTCTACCCTATCTTTGCTGAACTTATTTTCTTTCCTTTTCGTACTACCCCCTAAAGTGCAGCAGAATCTTCAACGTGATGAAGTTGGCTGCCTGAGAAGAAGAAGAAGAAGAAGAAGAAGAAAAATCTTCTGGAGCAAGATTCTGTTGGTATACATGTAAATTGTAATCACATTTTGAAAATGGTTTTATCTTCAAATCAATCATTGATTCAGTGTGATGAAGTTGGCCATCTACTGGAAGAAGAAGAAGGTATAAGCTTAATAATAAAGATGAATCTCAGAAATGATTGATTTAGTTAGTAGACAAGATAAATCACTTAAAAGTATTAAGTAATGCAATATAAAGTATAGATTACATACTGATTTGCGTCATGATTTGCTTTCAGTGCCAGATTCGGTGTGGCGGCTCAACATTGACGTTCCGGAGGAGGCGAAGAGCGTGTCGCTGGACAACGCGGATGACCGGTGGTGGGAGCAGGTGGACCTGACCAAGCTGATCCTGGCCTCCAACGCCCTGACACACCTGGGGGAGGGGCTGGCCCAGCTGCCAGCTTTGACTGTGCTAGATGTCAGTTGCCTTTGTGATGACTCTTAGTCTTAGTGCTGCAGCTGGGGGGGTTGGTTGGTTGGGGGTTTGGTAGAGCCTAAGGCACCCCTCTCTAAAGCCGGCGACAGACTATGTGACTGCCTCATGTGACTCGATCAGGTCGTGACGTTTCACCTCATTTGCATACCATCCTGCTCGATCAGTCTGACTCAGTCGGGCCCAGTCAGGTGACAGGGCCGAATAGGGCGGGTTCTAAATTTCACTGATCGAGTCAGATGGCTTGTGACCTCTTCTGTGCGAGAAACCAAATTTGGTCAACGTCACGACCTGATCGAGTCATTATGAGGCAGTCACATAGTGACGATGATAGTCTCTCTCCTGCTTAAGGCTGTGTACAAATAAGTTATTAATGCAGTGATAGTTTACTGATACATGTGTGATATGGCCTTAGGTACATACACATACATGCAGAGATTCCATGCAGAATCCTGTGCACAATCCGTAAATAAGTAAAACTGAAAGAAAGAAGGGAAAATATTGGCGCACATGTCCGTATTTCTCCTAATCCGTAAATTGTTATCCTTCTTTCTTTTACTTATTTACGGTTTGCGCGTGGGATTTCCGCATGAACTGTGTACGAGGAGTTGTTGGCACTGCTATAAACAACATGACTTGATCTGTAAACGAAATGCTCATTTATTTATTTTTAAAAAGAAAAAATCTCTCTTTAAAAAGACCCATTTGTTCATTGGAAGTTTTAATAATTTCAAAGCGGTTGCTGTGACAATTTTTGATGAAATTTGTTGCCTTTGCAGGTTCATGACAATCACCTGGTGTCCTTGCCAAATGCTTTAGGAGACCTGGAAAATTTACAGAAATTGGATATACGGTAATACTATGTGTGTTAAGCGGGGTCTGCAAATATGCTTTACGTCCTCCCGGCCAAAGCCATATGGGACATTGCTGCAGCATGCTTTAGTTTATATACATTCTCTGTGTGTGTTTATTGTCTGTCTCTCTCTGTGTGTCTATGTGTAACTGTAAGTGAGAGAGTAATTGATTCAGTAACTGAGTCAGTGAGAGAGAGACACAGAGACCGTCTGTTTTGCTGATCAAGTAATGAAAAAAAATCATTTTGATTTTGAAATGGTATGATAGTTTTGAAATCTACAACGGTCCCTAAGTAAACACAGCCTCCTTCAATGACTGTTATTTAAATTTAGAATTGTCAATACTTTCTCTTACTTGTAGTTGTAAGGACAAATCTGTGTAATGTTAAGCAAAACTGTGATATGATCACATTACATTTACAGCCGAAACCAGCTTGGTGAGCTGCCCCCCTGCATTGGACGCCTGACCAACCTGGTCAGCCTGCATGCAGAGCACAACAAACTGACCCAGCTGTGTCCAGAGGTGGTGGACTGCAGGAAACTGGAAGAACTGGTCAGTCAGGATGTCTTCTTCTTTCAATAATGTCCACCTGCTGTAACCGGCAGTTACTTATATGTACTGGGGTTCGAATAATATCGCTGCGCGAGAGAAAGAACATAGGAAAGAAAGAATCTTAGAGAACATGTGTAACTGTTAAGCACTGATTGGTTCGGCTTAAGACCACTGGGCCCCCCATGAAAACTAAGGTAGTGTGTGTTTTATGCACATGGCTTCTTAGTTCTTCACCATTGAGATGAAGGAGCTGAGCATGGGGGACTGGATGATTTCTAGGGACAAGGAGTTCCAGTACTTTGGATTTGATTGGTTTGGTTGTATAAGATGATGGTTGATTTTGTGGGTGGTGTGTGTGTGTGTTTGTGGTCAGGCTGCCTGCAGAGCACAACAAACCCACCCAGTTATGTCCAGAGGTAATTGACTGTGAGAAAACGGAAGAACTGGTCAGTTATATGGGCTGTTAGTTGGTCTGCATTGGTTTGGTTGTGTTGAGAGAAAGAGAAGTCTGAAACTAGTGAAAGCCTGACGTCTGAAATGGTTCACTTCGTTAAGCCACAGGCCCATACAAATGGAGTTCACATAGACATAATTATGATGTATGCACATTATGTAATTAGAAATTAGATGACTAAATTCCTTGCAGAGTATCTTTCCTGACTATGTTATGCTTTATGCACATATTTACATTACAAAATGTAATAACGTTATTATCATTTTCATTCAACAATAATCGTGTCATACACAGAGAGAGAGAGAGAACGTGCATACATGTCTTTTTGTTCGCTCTCTCTCTCTCCCTTTCTTTCCCCCTCCCTCTGCCTCTCTGTCACTCTGTGTGTTTGTGTGTGTCTCTCATAACATGCAAACCTACACTTTATGTTACATCAGTATACATAATTAAAGTGAAAATCTGCATTGTGATTCTCTTGTCCTTCAACCTTTTTTTTCAGGATGTCTCTCACAATGAACTTGATGAGCTGCCAAAGTACATAGGACTGTTGTCTCGACTATTCCGCCTGAATGTCGCCAATAACAGACTGTCCAGTCTTCCACCTGAAATCGGTGCCATGGACTGTAAGTACCTCTAAACTGTTTGAAAGAAGTCAAAAGGTTTTAAACTGTTTTAGTCATTTTAGTGCCAGCCATATTTCAGACCATAATACCTTTCCAAGGTGGGGAATCTTCTACCACATGTAGAAATAAAGCTTTCCGAATGATATTCCCAAATCAAGAGCATTAGATAATTGAATGGTAGACGGGTGAGACTCTGACTAAATCATTGAATGAATGCCGTATACAGGTGTTTTCTGAAAATGTTGCTTAAATTCACTCTTACTCTTACTGTCTATTTTGATCAGAAAAAAACAAGCTGGATTTGAGAACAAAAAGAAAGTGTTTTCAAAGAAACCTATCATCTACTATCTTGCTATTCTAATGATATCACCCACCCACCTTTCCTTGTTTCATTGTGTCCATTCCAGTCTGATTATGTAATCACGAGTGCGTCTTAAACAGTAACATGTAAATTGGAAGAAACTGCCAATGCAGTTGGCTGTCTATGCTAATTTGCATGTTAGTTCCCGTGTTGACTGTTTTAAGATGCACTCATGAATACCGTGCCTGATATTCAGTCAGCGGTGCCGTGTGCAGGTTTGCGGTACTTTGACGCGACCCACAACCAGCTGACCCATCTACCAGAGGAGTTTGGGTGCCTGGGGAAGCTGGAGCTGCTCTACCTTCGCCACAACAAGCTGACGCACCTGCCTGTTCTGCACAGCTGTGTCAGCTTGAAGGTGGGTGTTATCAAAGACACTGAAAAGAAAAGACTAACATCTGGTCCCTTTTCCCTATATGAGTAGTGAGGACAGAAACACTGGTTATGTCCCTTTTAAACGTGACACATTTAGGTTAAAAACACGTCGATAGGCCAGTTGAATTCTTCGTTAAAATTCCAGTCTGAGTCTTTGGATAGCCGCCACTGTGAATGGGTGTAACTACCCCACTAACGATAACTCTATCAGCCTCGCTCGCCGTAACTCTTAAGTAGTCCATCTTACCCTTTTAGAGTCTTTGGTGCTATCTTTATATTTAACTGCTCATTGCTTAAATCCTCATGTACCTTAAAATGTGGACTATAAGCCGCTACGTTTTTCCTTAACTTTGGCCCATGCGGCTTATTTACTGATGCGGCTTGTCTGTGGATATTTCCAATTTTATATTTATTAGTATTATGGAATCTGTTTCCTTCCACATTATCCAGCCTATGGTTTAGCTTCATTGCAGCTCAAACTGGTTTTGACGCTTAAAAGATTAATAGAAAGTGTCTCAGAGCATTAAATAGTCATGTTGCAGAAGCAGAATTTCTATTTTTGTGTTGTTTTCAGCTCATTTATTGATTTTATTGTGGTAAAATCTACTGCTTTTTTTCTTTAACTTTGTCAACTTTTTTGTTTGAGTAATTTTCATGCGGCTTATAAACTGCTGCGGCTTATGTGTGAACAAATAGTCAATATTCTGTCAATTTAAGAGATGCGGCTTATATACAGGTGCGCCGTATAGTCCTTTTACGGTAATTGATAATTGCTTTATCTCTTCTACTTCTAGTACCATGAATTTGTGTACCTTCTTGGTTGTCCGTTGCATCTCAACCAACAAGAGGGGAGTAACTGGTTTTTTCCCAGTGTGCACATGTTGCTTCAAAGGAAGAAGCATTGTATAAGCTCTTGCTAGAAGAGTTAATCATTATATAACTGTATGGGTGTGGGTGGGGGTTTTTTCATTGGATTTTTGTGTGTTTTTTGGAGTGAGTGAAAATGTGGCTTCTAGTTTTGGTTGTAATTTTTCGGACTATCAGGCGATATTTTTTCCCCAGAGTGAGACCCCTATGCCTTATAATGTGACATATGAAAATACAGTAACAAAATCTGTATTTTGTGTAAAATTTAGGGGGTGCGCCTTATAATAAGGTGCACATTATAGTCCGTAAAATGCAGTATATCCCTTTAGTTCGGTGAACGTTCGAAAACGTTCAGAAAAAAATCGGATCGTAAATGCCGAGAACGTTCAGGAACGTACGGATTCCACGTGGCCGGTTTGGGCGCTTCCATTTTGTTTCTATCACATGGCAGTCATGTGGACGCTTCAGCCTCGCTTTCGCAATAGATTACACTTCCGCCCTGTTGCTTGCAATGGCTTCTAGGCCGATTGGTTTGGAAAATATAAATTTTTGAAAATTAGTGACCAAGTTCGGCATTTTCGCGATTTTTCAAATATGGATGATGAACAGTTATGGCGTCCATTGACTGAGGAAAGCGATGAATAGTCGTATTTTTGTGAAATATGGGACTTATGAGATCACGAAGTGATGTGTAAGGAGTGTACTCTGACCTATTTCGCCAGCGAGCTTGTTTTTGTTCGACCGATGCGCATTTTTGAAGTCGCGTTACTGACATCGGCATTTTCCCGACTTTTGCATCATGGATGATGAATCGTTATTGCATCCACTGAGTGATGACAGCGATGAAAAATCCTTTTTTTTGTGAAAGATAGGAATTATAAGGTCGTGAAGTGAAAGGGTAAGTGAATGATTTTGATCTACATTTCCATTTCAGTCGTCTTAGGCTTCACCAGTCTGCAAAAAGTAGGCAGTGAATGACTAGTGAATGCAGTTTGCGACTACACTTTGGCATTTTGATTTTTTTTTTATGGAGCCATGCATCCCCATAACATCTTGAAATTCATTTTGCAAATCATCAGACATCTCGGCAACACATTCAAAACAAAAAAACCCACAAAAGCTGCTAGGGTATGTTTTATTTTATTATTTTTCTGACGCTACCCCCCCCTTTTGTACAGAGTGACGTCCCTTGGGCTAGGATTTTAGAGGTGACTGAGCGCACAGAGCGTCAGGACTTAAAGGGATATTATTGGGGTGAAAAATGTTGTGGGATCAGAGACTTGAGCAAAACGTTAAATTGCAGAGCTGGCAGGTTTGGAAAGCAGTGACGTAATTTTGTTGCAAATGTAGGCAAGTTGTGACCGTAATTTGACGCAAGTGTGTTCTAAAAGCCCCACCCCTCCCCCTCTCCCTTTGTTCTTGAGCTAGCTGATCTACTCTGTATGTCACATGTGTTATGCTTTCGTGGTGGCAAAGTTGTGGTTTTCATCAGTTGGATAAGTTTGTGACTTAAAACATTTGGGAACTGCAGCAATATTTCCATAGGTGAAAGTATTTCAGGCATGCCCCTGAAATCAAGATTAAAAAAAAAGCTGTTAGAAGGAATCTTCAAGATTGGCCATCTTGTCATCCGGAACCATGGTCTTATAAAATCGAACATTTCTGGCAAAATTGATGGCATATTAAAACAAGATGATAGATATGCCATTCTAGCACTATCCCCACCCATCCTGTATGCACAAACACAAACGCTTTGGAAATTATTTTTGATGTTGTCACCACTTCAGGATTGGGAAGAGTCAGAAAACATTTCTTCTTCTTCTTCAGCGTTCAACTGGCTTCGCATCAAAACCTCAGACCGAGTGATGTTGCAAACATGGATGTCCGGTGAAGGTCATCTGCAGTCCCCCAGAGTTTGGTTCTGAGGTCTGTCCCTCCAGGCCAGGTCTGTTGCTGCCCGCATCCTGTCGTACACAGGGCAGTCCTGAAGGATGTGGGAAGGGGTCTAGTCAGCTTGTCCTCAGTGGCATAGGGATGAGTCTGCGACCCCAGCCAGAAAACATTGAAACGTGTCATTTCGGGATTGAGAGAATGCTTTACTTTCGCCATTGCATTTCCTTGTCATTGATGTGGTGTTTCTGAATGTTGCAGGAGCTCCACGTGGGCAACAACTCCATCATGGGCCTGACACCGGAGCACCTGCAGCACCTGAGCACTGTGACGTTTCTGGACCTGCGGGACAACAAGCTGGCCAAGCTGCCTGACGAGATCACGCTGCTGCAAGGTCTGGAGAGGATGGACCTCTCCAACAATGACATCTCTGCGTGAGTAGTGCTCTGTGTGTGTGTGTGTGTGTGAAGAGATCACGCTGCTGCAAGGTCTGGAGAGGATGGACCTCTCCAACAATGACATCTCTGTGTGAGTGGTGCTCTGTGTGTAAGTCAAGTCAAGTCAGAATGATCTTTAAAAAACCCAAATGTCATCCCGTCATCAGAAAGAAAAGAAGTAACAATAAATGAAATTGAAAAGCAATTCAAAATGCGAAGCAAAAAAGTGCAAAGTAATAAACATTAGAATAAAATGCATTTAATTTTACGACTCCCCCTCTAACGCATTTTACGACCGTAAATCTTGTTGATTTTACGACCGATGCAACACATTCTGACCTTCTCGGCCTCAGTTCGAGCCGACGCACAGCTGGGGTACCACTGTGGTTAGGTCAATCTCGGTAAAAACGAACCGTTCTCATGCCGAAATTGAAGAATTTAATCAGCGATATCACGATCTGACCACTAAATGTCACCACTTTTATGCACATGTGTCATCTCTGAGCAGTTTATGATCAAAGTTTGAACTGAAACAGTCGCGATCGTGTCAAATCTTTACGAACTCTGTGCACACGTAGGCCTAAATGCGAAGTCAACTCCCAAGTTGAAACTAGGTGATCGGTCACACTCCATAAGTTGGAACTCAGTGAATGGTCTCACTTTGTAAAAAATAAGTTGAAAAGCAGCTCCTTTCCGTTATCAAACTGATAAATCGGCGTTAGTGCGTGCACTGAAACACTCACTGAATGCAAACAACTCACAAAATCCGATAAATGAAAGCAGCTGGCGCATTAGCGTTTGCCGTGATTTCGTATTTGCGGTATGTGCGGCGCCATTTTGTCAGCCGAGTTGTATGCGCGGTAAAAGTTCCGTGTGTGCAAACTGTGACTGAAAATGAACTGCCAGAGCGTAAAATGGCGAAAATTAGGTCTGCACTGTTGTTATGTGTAGTTTGTGTGTGAGTGCAACACGGGCCGTCGAGCACACTTTCTGTTTTCGCTCGTTTTCGTATATTAGCTAGACCGCGGATGTTTCATTCAAGAATGACGGAGAAAGCATGTTTTAGTTTTAGTGTATGCATGTGCTGTGCGTCATATACGGTGTAGTGAGTCACTGAGTGCATTGTTTTGGTCACCCCTGATTTAAGACCCCCCTCTTTTACGACAGATTTTTCGCGATTTTTTGAAAGTCTTAAAAGAGGTGGTCGACTGTATTGAGACATCATACAATACTTGTCTAGAAATAAGCATAAAATTGATATTATATAGATCAATTCCAAAGTAAATGTAAATTTATGCTTGAATTTGCAGTTAAAGAAGAAGAACAGAGAGTGAAAGAGAGCTCAGAGGCTGAGACAAACATGGAGACAGACAGACAGACAGAGAGGGAGGGAAAGAAAGAATGTATAAATGAACGTGAGACTGAAGTGACAAAAAAGGGGGAACAGCTGGACATGGATAAAAATGGGGGATCAGAAACCATGAAGCAAAGCAAAGAACAATCAAAGCACAACATTGTAAAGTAACAATCGAAAGGGACAGTCATGCTCTGACACAATAGGTGCTCACTTTGTGTGTGTGTGTGTTTGAAGTGACATCAAAATCAAATTGTTGATTGTGGGCAACTTAACTGGAAGAAGAAGTCAAGTCAAAACAATCTTTAGTTGGAGTTAAAGAATAAGCTGACAAAGTCTTTTGGGTCTTTTCATTACTGCATGGGTGCTACTCTTTCAGTTTTACACTGATTTCAATATTTTTAATTTTACCACAAACTGAACTTCATTTTTTTGTAATTCATCAACAACAACAAATTGACCACAAGCGATTTGGGGCGTTTTGAACTTAGTCTAGTTGTTCTATCTTGGAAGTTTGCAAAGGCAATGTAATAATTTTACAAGGCTTATCAGACTCAAACTGTCTCTGTCTCTCATTTTAACTGTCTGTCTGTCTCGTATCTCTCTCTTAAGTTGCCCCCCTGAATCGTCCGACGGGGCCATGGGTCCCTGGACCCCTGCCTTTCAGTTTTTTTAAATTTTGGGGAGTAGCATCCATGTTACTGCTCTCATGTGTGTATGTTTGTCTTTTATTTAGCATCTATCCACTACACATCATGATGTTAGACGGAGCTCTCATGTATGTGCATGCATCTTTCCCTGCATCCATATCTGTGTGCGTACATGTGCGCAAAAACATAACTGTGTTCTAACCCATAATGATGAACTGCACAGTTTGTGTTCAGTGGTATGTGGTATGTTCAAACAGATTACCGTACCCTCTTGGCACCATCAATTCCCTGAAGTCTTTGGTGCTGGATGGAAACCCCCTGAAGTCCATCCGCCGAGATATCATCATGGTATTTAAACAGTCTGCTATCTACTATTGTCTCTTTCTCTTTCTCTTTATGGGTGGCGAGAGAGAGAGAGAGAGAGAGAGAGAGAGAGAGAGAGAGAGAGAGAGAACTTGGGTGAATGCGTGCTGAGTTTAGTATACATTAATATTATTATTGTTCTAGCACTATTGTTGTTGTTTTTATAAACTAAACTTTGTTTTTATGTACTTCTATTACACATGTGCTTGTGATATTATTCATTTTATTCGTTTTATGCATATTGTCATGTTATCATACACAAACTGTTGGTCTTACTTTTAGTTTTAGCTGTGTGTGTGGGGGGGGGGGGGGGGGCGCGTGGGGGGGGGGGGGGGGGGGGGGGTGCTTCCTAGAGTTTATTTTGGATTGTAATTTAATACTATATTTATTTATTCATTTATATAACGAAAAATGTGCGTAAATTTTGATTTCGGATGAGTTTCTAAATGATGTTTCTTATTATGTTTATGTTTTATGTGCATGCCAGACAAAGATTTTCTGTATCTTTTTAAAGACAATAAATTTTGATTGATTGATAAAAAATAGAGTAAACAAAATTAGTTTGTTCATTCTCTCTATGCTTCATTGTCTCTCTCTCTCTCTCTCTCTCTCTCTCTCTCTCTCTCTCTCTCTCTCTCTCTCTCTCTCTCTCTCTCTCTGTCTGTTTCTTTCTCTCTGTGTGCACCATCAAGTCACTGACATCTTTAGTTCTGGATGGAAATCCCTTTAAATCTATAGTTTCGCAGAGACACCATCATGGTATTACGTCTGCCCGTTGCAGTTTCTTTCTTTATCTGTCTGTCTGTCTGTCTGTCTTTCACTTCCATTTTTGGTGCTTTCTGAATGATCTTGTCAAGATTTTGTTTTCTCTATGCCATAATTATGATAATATTCAAGTTCAGTGTTGGCATTTTTCGTATGCTGTCTTGGTTTATTTCTTTATTCTTCTCATCCAGCTATTGAAGGCTACAACATGTGTTCAGAGACTACAGTTACTTTTTGCTGGCCACAACATGTTGTGTTCAGAGACTACAGTTACATTTTGCTAATGGTGGATTGACTGTTGGAATGATTTTTCTAATATTCATAGGAAATAGGAAATGTTGCTTTTACTTTCATTGTTACCATTTTGTTTCATTTTTTTTCTTTCTTTAATCTAATGTTTGTTTATATCTGTTCAATGTTTTTTTAAATTTATATTCACATGAGCTATTTTGCTTTTTATTTTACTGTGACTATTTTGTTTGATTTTTTTAAACTGTTCAATGATACCTAGATCAACTAGATTACCCAGATTCAGCTATGAAGTGACTAGAATGAATTTGGTTTCAGAGGGGGACCATGGAACTGAAAAAGTACCTGCGGAGTCGTATTGAGGAACCGGCAAGCCAGCCGGACGCATCATCTACGGCTAACAAGGCATCAGTGTTGCCCACCAGTAATGGGGACACCCAGCAGGCCCATGACATGCAGCAGTTCAAAACCATGGATTACAGGTCTGTGATCTTTTTATGTCTGTATGGGATCTGATTACATGCTGCCACAAGCCTATAGTTACATCCCTTTGCGTCTCCCCGAAGAATGCTCAATAGCAAAGAAAGATTTCAAAGAACAATAACTCTTGAGAAATTCCAGGGACATGTAAAGAACAATAACTCTGGAGATTGCGTCCTATCCCATTATTTCATTCCGCCCTGCGCCCTAGTGCAACTACCAGCGTCTGCGCCTGACAAATTGTCGAGCAGAGACCTCCATTTACTTCCCTTGTTAATCTAGAAATGTTAACTCTTTCATTCCTACAAACTGCTTTTGAGGCTGAAGAGAATCAGCTGTAGATTTATGGATTTAGAGAGGTCCCTATTCCTGGGTTTGCAGAGAGTAATACTGTATAAAGGGGTGCTTATGTACTTGTGTATATGCGGCATGTTTTCTAAAGGAAAACATCACATGTGATATACCATCCTGTTTGGATTTCATGTCGCATTCAAACCAGTCCATTAACCCCACAGATTTTCATGCATGTGCTGTCCTGTTCTGTGACAAACAGTTGACACTATTACATCAGAGTGACAAATAAAATTACTGTTCACACACAGACTGCAACATACACAAACAATATAAAAAAAATGATTGTACTCACATTGGGAAGTGTCCTTCATGTCACTGCGGTAAGATTATCAAAATGTCCAGTCACTCAGCTGCTGCAGCAGAGTTGCAACTAGAGGGCGCGATTGCGGGATTCGCGCATTAAAAAAAAAAATCCCGCAAATAAAGAAAAGCTTCGCGAGAACGCGCGCGCAAAAAAGAAACCATCCCCGCACTTTTAAAACTGATGCGCGCGATCATTACGATCAAGCTAGTCACCCTTGGCAGGGCCTCTCATTCTCCCAACAGCGTGCACATAACAAGCAATTTCATTGGACAGTAGGTAGTTGTATACTATGATCGACCAATGAAAGCGTGTTTAATGTAATTTAACGAGCGGGCTTCCGGTCTCAGCACTGGGTGCAGAAAAATGGCGACCAAACGCAAAAGCGGGACTTTGTTCGACTTCGCGTTAAAAAAACCACGATCGTCCCCACCAGTCCTTCGACAAGCAGGACTTCAGAAGATGAAGAGATTGGCGATGAAGAAGCCAGCTTTGAACACGCAAGTGATTCAGACTGTGAGAGTGACCCAAAATCGAGTGCTGATAAATCGAAAAAGGGAACAAAGTTCCAAGACGACTGGAAAAAAACATGGCCGTGGGTGACAAATGAAGTCGACGGATTTTTTCTCCCATCCACACCCCCCCCCCTTTTTTTCCCCAAGTCCCCCCTTTTTTCAAGGTGAGGGGCCCCCACTTTTTTGAAATCCTAGTTGCAACTCTGCTGCAGTCATAGTGTCACATTTGTCACCCACATAACACAAAAACACAATAGCAAAACACAGCACTGCTCTGTTTATAGTTTTGAAGCCACTTTGTTTCCAATTTGCATTTCATACAGGAAAGAAATAAAAGACCAAATAGCAAAGAATAGTTGTTCATCATTGGTCATTGTCACCAGATTGTCAAAGACTTGTCACAGGTAGCACAGGTGAGGCACACCTGGCAGCTGTCACTCTGCTTGCAGCTAAGAGTACGAGGCAATTTCTGTTTTTGTGTGGTTTATTTTCTTAAGTAGTATACATCACCCCTGTAATTATTTTGTCTTCTGTACAACATAAATCTGTATTTTTGTGTGAGGTTTCTGTTTTTGTGGAGAGGTATAGTGAAGAACTGAATGTATCATGCATCTGATGTGTGAAAAGGAATTGATTTTGAATTCAAGTGGGAAAAATGGTTTCCGATTTATGTGTTTATATACAAAGTAATTTGTGTGAGAGAGACTGCATTAGATAATCAAGCCCGGCATTGTGTTCTGAATCATCAACCTGCTACACAAAAGCATTTGAAACAAGAAAATGTCAAAGTTTTTTGTAGTTGAATATGAAACCAATAATTGTTATGCAAATTCAAGGATCGTGGTGCTTAGAACCTTTTTCTTTCTTTTGAAAACATGTTTCCTTCACTGCATAATGGGAGCTATTTGATTCATTTTTTTCAGTGGGCAGAAGGCGACTGATGTGCCTCCGGACATGTGGGAGAAAGCTCAGGCAGCGGCTGTCACGTCTGTCAACTTCAGCAAGAATCAGTTCACCCAGATACCCTCCAAGTAAGTGCTGGCAATGCTTTCATCATTTAGGTATATAATACCAAAGGGTACTATCACAAAAGGGATACAGAAGGCTGGTACAGACAAACCCCTATTTTACGACCCTCTGTTAAGTGACCACCTCTCATTTGAGACCGGATTTGTTGGCACGGATGCATTTTACTATGTAAACGACCTCTCTTAAACGACTTCCTCTAAAACGCGACTTACGACCGCCATTTTGTTGGTTTTTACGACCGTTGTTGTCGTCTGCATAGACTTCGAGCAAAGGGAAACAACCACGGTCAAGGGCCTGAAAGCGGAGTCGCTTCCCTTGTTGTAGAAAAGATGGCGGAAAGCGTAGGAAAAGCACGAAAACCACTGACTTTGAAAAAGAAAACCACTGACTTTGGACGAGAGTGGAGGTGATTAACAGAAGTCGGCGAAGTGAAACTGTAATACATCGATTGCACAATCCTATGGAGTTGGAAAGACCCAAATCCAGTTTTAATATGTCATTGTATGTGTGCATGAAGAAGAGAGTATGAACTGTGCTGAACTTTTTCTTTCTACGGCTGCCAGTGAAAACCTCCGTCATACGACCCCTCCAATTTACGACCAATGTTTCCGGACATTTGGGAAGTCTTAAAATAGAGGTTTGTCTGTAGTACCTTCGGGCTTTTTCCAGGTTTTTTTATTTTTAAGAAACAAAGTGGTGACTGCTGGATCCTATTGGTAAACACTGACCTGGGTGGGAGGAAGAAGGACCCTAGGAGGTAATTTGTTGAGGAGAAGGACCCTAGGAGGTAATTTGTTGAGGAGAAGGACCCTAGGAGGTAATTTGTTGAGGAGAAGGACCCTAGGAGGTAATTTGTTGAGGAGAAGGACCCTAGGAGGTAATTTGTTGAGGAGAAGGACCCTAGGAGGTAATTTGTTGAGGAGAAGGACCCTAGGAGGTAATTTGTTGAGTAAGTTTCAAGCATAGCTCTTCGTCGGACTGAATTTGCAGTGGTGTGTTGGCAGTCTATCTTCACTGACTGAGTATTGACTGCTTTTGGAACTTTCTCTCCACCCAACAACTGCTCTCCCTTGCCCCCACCCCACCCTCCCACTCCTGCCCCATATTTTTCTCTTTCCAATCACACTTAATTCCTTATATGTGTTCATCCATTCCTCCCCTGAACAATACTCAGTCAGTGAAGACAGACTGCCAACACACCAACTGCAAATTCAGTCCGATGAAGAGATATGCTCGGAACTGTTACTCAACAAATTACCTCCTAGGATCCTTCTTCCTCCCACCCAGGTCAGTGGGTTTTTTAAACAAATTTGCCAGAAGGCACTCTCAGTCTTCTTTTCTGCACTTTTGTGGCCGTACATTCTGGCTTTTGTGGCCGTACATTCTGGCTTTTGTGGCCGTACATTCTGGCTTTTGTGGCCGTACATTCTGGCTTTTGTGGCCGTACATTCTGGATTTTATGCCTTGAATGGGTTTTTTCTGTGTTGCTGTCTTATCTTTAGAACCATCCAGACTTGAATCCCATCTCATGGCCACACCCTGGCTCATCAGGGTCATGTGAGTCGGAGTACTATATTTTATGGACTATAAGGCGATATTGTTTTTCCTAGACTGAGATCCCTGCGCCTTATAATGTGACTGATAATATAGTAAGGAAATAGAGTAACAAAATCTGAATTTGGAGTAAAATTTGGGGGTTGTGCCTTATTGTCAAGAGCGCCTTATTGTCCATAAGATACACACACATATACATACATGCACATGCTTGCAAGTACACACACACACACATACACGATTACGCACACATTCACATACAGACTCTTTCTCCTTTCACTTCTCTCTCTCTCTTTTCCCATATTTTCATGGATAACGTGTATGTGCATGATTTGATTATGTTGATGGTTATAAAGAACATCGTTAGCATCATCATCATTAGCTCCCTCCTATCATTTTTACCCACTTTGATACAGGCAGAAAGGTGTAAACGTTCAGGTCTTAGACTTCTCTATATCTCTTTTTTTTTCTCTTTCTCAACTCCTCTTTTCTTCTTTCTCCACTTGCATAAAATGATAATCTCTCATGCTTTCCCTTTTGTTATGTGCATTGCAGTTTGATTCTGCTGGTCGATTCTCTGATGGAGTTGAACCTGGGCTTCAACAAGATAACTGTTCTGTCACCGGACGTTGGTCTCTATTTGAAGCTCACGTGCTTGGACTTGAGGTGTGTGCTGATTGCTGTTTTCATTTTTGGCTCACTTGTGTTAACTTTGTAGAGTATCTGTCTGTCATGCCAATTGTTCTGGGTCCGATTCTCGGCACGGGCACTTTTTTGTATATATATTTTTTTAGTTGTATCCATTAACGATAGTTTCATTTGTACTTTAACATTTTATTGGCAATCTTGTACTTTAGACACCCCCCTCAATCTTTGTTGTTGTCCCACATGTGCCTGTTTGAGTGAGCCTTGAAGGCTTTGCCTCTTGTTCTTTTTTTTTGCTATTGTTGTCATGTTTGGCTTTTTTTCGTTTATTGCTTTGTTCCTTTTTTGTTTGTTTTACTTTTTCAGGTTTACTCTAATTTGACATTGATTACTTGTCTTATCGTGTGAAAAGTTTTTTTCCCTCATATTTCTTTTGTTTTACATATTTTCAATTGTATAATAATTATGTGTCTTTTCCTCAATTTGTGCACATTGGTCCTTCTAGTGACATTTTAAAAATAATTTATTGATTGATGACATTCTGTAATGATTCTCTTATTTGTAGTGTTGTTAATTCTATTTCTATGGGTTGTTTTCAATACAAAAAACTTTTCAAAATGTTTTTTATTCAGGTATTGGTTGACCTATTTCCATATTGCAATTTTGTTTCTGATTTCTAATTTTGGACTTTTTTTTAGAATCAATTTAATGTTTCACGAGGGTGGTGAAATGTCTGGGTTTCTTCCTGACTTAGCGTGAGTGTGGAATGCTTGTCGTACTACAGCAGCGATTGTGAATGCAGTTTTCAACTATATATGGAATTCATACATCTGAAAACACCCACAAAAAACCCAACCATGCACTTCCTTACGTTTGTGCACTATTATGCATTTATATACATTTGCCAATAAGATATACAGTTATACTTGTATGCGTAAGCATATATAGGCCTAAAAAACAAAGCACACACCCATATGCACGTGCACACTGACACATACACTGGCACTGACAGACAGACAGAGATACAAACAGACAGACATACAGACACACACGGTACACACACATACATGCACATGCACACACATGTGCGCACACACACATACACATATCCACATGTACACACACATCAACGCACGCACACACACACACACACAATCACACACACACACACACGCTTGCAGATACACACATACACAATGCTCTATACAATAGAAGAACAGAGAAAATAAAAATCACGAGTATAATTATTTGACCACGCAGATTTATCAATTATTAGTAAGGTTGTGTTTTTTCATTCTGCTTGTTTTTAATCTCAGGAACAATGGTCTGTCATCTCTACCACCTGAAATGTGCTCCTTGCAGGCCTTGAGAGAGCTGGCTTTGTCTTGCAACAGGTCAGTGCTGTCATTGCTGCTATGAAACAGTATGCACATACACACAGACTTAGCTGTAGAACATGTGTCGAACATGCACGCATGCATTGGGCTGCCTCTTTTCAGACATACACCTAACTTTTGTGTATTTTTAGTGCTGGAAAATGGGTTTTCCAGTGTTTTTTGTTTGTGGCTCAAGCCACAAACCTATAACTCACTTTGTCAGTCTGTCGGTCCAAAATTGTTGCACATTTTGACAAAATTGTCGCACTTCAAATCGAGGCTACACTTCTGGCCGCTCTTTAAAATGATGTATTTTAAAAGCGTACAAAATAATAAACATATGTAATACAGACACTACAAGTACAACAGACACGACGAGTATGCAGTGCTTCTTTTGATGAGTATAAGTAGGATACATAGTTTTAAATGTTTTCCAAAAGATATAAAAAGTTATGAAATGGTGCAGAGATAACATTCTGGTTTACAGATTAAAATTATTGAAAAGCCAGGGGAGGTAACTCATGATTGGAGTGGTAAAAATAGACCATGTGCCACAAACTATTGCGATTTCGCGCTTGTTTTTAGTATATTACGGTGAAAAATGTGGCACAAATTTTGTGATGAGCGACTTGCATGGGTGCAACTCTTTCAGTCTTTTTAATTTTACCAAAACCTGAACTTCATTTTTTTAAATAATTTGTTCATTAACAAAAAAATTGAACGTTCATAAAGTTCGCCCTGTTTTAGGTTGTAAGTTGGGTTTTTTCTTCTTTATTTTCAAAATACCTCCAGTACAACAGTTTTGTTAAAAGGGCCTGTACAACAATGTTACTAAAAGGTAATGTACAGTGGCTTCCATATGCTTTTCGTTCTCACCTCCCACCTCTCTCTTTCTTTCTCTCTCTCTCTCTACCCTTTTTCTCCTGTTCACTTTTTCTTTCTTTCTCCTTTTTGTTGTTTAGATTAGTATGGATGTGTGTCTGGATCTGTATGTGTAATATTGTGTGTGAATGTGTAATTAGAAAGAAAAGAATACCCTTTATACCTGTTGTTAATTGGAAAAAGAAGCAAAACTGATATTTTTTTTAATCAACCTTATTCACAAGCTATCAATTTTTTTAATTCATTGTTGATGAATCGTGCATATGCATATGTATATGATTGTTGTTGCAAATGTATGAAGAAGGATTAAAATGTTCAATCCCCCCCCCCCCAAAATCGACCATATTTCATTTGTTTCTTCACATTCTGTTCTTAATTATGGATTCATGCACCATGTATTTACCGAATAAACACAGTTGAAACCCCATGGAGATTCACTGAGGCTCCACCTTTTGTATATCATGACCTGGTCCCCTGGTTCTTATAAAGCCGTCCCACCACCGAAACTAATCAAACATGGTTTAAACTTTCTTGATGAGATGGGCCACAGTTGCCCCACTTTGTATTCATCCAAATTTAAACCCGATCATGCTTTAACCCTTTTGCCGTCAGCCTTTTTTAAGCAAAAAAACAACCCATTAAATTTGACGGAGTAGAGAAAAAATGTATATGCAATGTTGGGACTTCCGCTGTGACATGTATAACATTAGGCCTATCCTTACTCCCAATAATTAAGAAAATAGGGTCTGGATGTGAAGCACTAATATTCTACAGGACCCTCTAAAAGAATGTGCAGGGGGTCCCAGGGATGCACTAGAAAAAATCTTTTAAGCATTCGCTCTGCCACTGGGACCCTCTATCCTGCCTCTAGGACCCTCTATTCTGTAAGCGAAGGAGTCCCTGGGACCCTTTGTTTTGTGGGACGATTGGGAGCCCTGAGAGGCCCTGGTTTGATGCCTTTTAATGACGTGGGTGTTAAACCATTGGGGTGCATACATGCGACATTGGCAGTGAAAGGGTTACATTTCTTCACCAGGTTCACAGAGGTCCCCCCAGTAGTCTACGACCTGAAGAAGCTGGAGATCCTGTTCCTGGGCGACAACCAGGTGAGTGGCATTGACCCCTCGGGCCTGCAGCGACTGACCGCTCTGGCCACTCTGGACCTGCAGAACAACAACATCAGCCAGGTGCCGCCGGAACTGGGCAACTGCACCTTCCTCAAGTGAGTCCCTTTGATTTTGTTTTAGTATGCCTTTGGTTGTGTATGGTCAAATTGGCAAATGTGAAGATGGTTGGGTGTTTTTTATTTTGTTTTGTTTTTATATATATGCCGTAATTTTCGGACTATAAGGCAATATTTTTTTCTCCAATTTTGACCTATGCGCCTAATAAACGAGGCTCGAACAAATCATGCGAAGATTGTGGCAACGATTGCCGTGCTCAGTGCAATCTAGGCATCGAAAGTGGCCACCAGTCACTGATACAATGAATGCTCACGTTAAAATGATTCAAAATCCCTATTATCGTCCGAAATACCGTCCAGCAGATGCCATAACCCTTTGTTGGATGTAAAAAGCTTCGTTGTAGAGCTTAAACTGCCACAACTCTACCAGTTTATGCGAAGAAAAATGCAAACACAACAACAGGAAGTTGCACAAACGAAAGTTTGATGATTTGAAAGGGGAGCCAACTCTCGTTTATGACAGCAGCAATGGCTTTTGAAGTTTGACTTTCTTTTGTGTATCACCTTATTCTTTAATTTTTTTCAAATTTTTCTTGAAAATTGCCCACAAGCACCTCTTGGTCCAAAAAATATGGTATATAAATATGTATATGGGAGGTGGGGAACTGATATAGACATTTCTGTTGAAAATGTACCACTTTCGTTTTGCTTTGTTCATTGTTGAAAAATCAACATCATATTTGTGCTTGTATTTTATGTGATTTCTTTGACCTTGGAGTCTGCTTCAGTTTCTTTAGTTGGTTTGCTTTGTTTCTGTTGCATTATCTATGCCGGCCCACTGTTTTATTCCGAGGCCCAAAAGTTGAGCTTAAGCATTGTTTTGTCTACCTACCTTCTAGATACGAAATACTTGTAGCGGTGCCATAGCCGATGAGGTTTAACCGAGGCGTGGTCATCGCTACACCTATCTGTATTAATTTTAAAAATCGTGACTTTACTGGTTTCGTACTGCCTCTGGGCATTGCCTCCAGTATTGTTCCCACCATATTTGTATTTACAAATGTCCCATATGTCTGATTCAGACCAAGAGGACGTAAAACACCATTTTCGTCGTCTACCTACCTTCTCTCATGCACATAAGTTCTCTGCAGAATATCTGATCTTGAATATCAAACTAAAATAACAACAAAATATCAAATGACAAATAAAACTAACAAAATATTCAAATTGGGTATTTTTGCTCCCAGGGATCCTTGTTGTATCCTATGAATATAAAAAAAAAAGTTTTTGTCGGAACACTGTAAATGCCTCGCTTACCCATGTATACTTAGATTTATGATTTTTCAGAAAAGCAAAATGTGTTAGTTATTTGACTCTTAAAAAAGCAAAAGGTTTGATTAACTCATTCAAGTCGTTCCGGTCATATATGTCCGGAATTAATAAATAGCTGCCAATTTGATGCATTTGCTTGAAGGGAAGTAATGTTGTGTGCACACCATACCTTGGTCACTTCTAAACTCGCTTCGCTCCCTTAAACCACAATTTTACCTCTGACTTTGCTTTTGTAGTGGGGAAACCAATGGGTGTAGTTTTTATACATAAAGTCTATATATATAAAAAGGAAGTCGGATCTACCACTTATGTCTAAACCTGAAGTAAAAACTCATAATCTTCTTTCATTTCTCCTTTTGTTTATGTTTGTTTTGTTTGTGTGTATGGCTGGAGTGATTTGTGATTTTTTTAAAAATAATTCAAAATCGTTGCGATGCGAATGAGTTAAAGCTCTGATTTTATGTCTGCGTTACAGAAGTTTACAACTTGGAGGCAACCCCTGTAGAAATCCCAGACCCGCCATTCTTGCGAAAGGGACGCCAGCCATTTTAGAGTACCTTCGCAGTCGCATCGTGACGTGAGATTCTACGTGAGGAGTCAAATTGTTAATTGTGCTGATGAAAACCGCAGCATAACTGCTGGTTGTGTCTTCCTTGCTGTGTACATGTTGAACTGTGTAAAGAAACTTGCTGGCAAATGTGTGACGAATGAAAATGGTTCATGCTGATTTGATTGTTGAGATTAGGTCACAATTAACATTTTCTCAGTGCTTCTAATGGTTTGATGACAATAATCCTGGGAATTGAAATTTGCAAATAATTAAGTATTATATGTGAATACAATTAAACTAAATGTATGGTGTGCACTGATCTGCCAGTGGCCACACAGCAGTCATTGCTGAAGAAGGATCTAGATGCAACCGAAAACTTCAAACTAAGCTTACCGTTTTTGCTTTGAGCGACATTGTTTAAATGATTCTAATATATATATAGAGATAATTTTTTTGTTGTTGTTGATGATTGAGGATGTTCAACGCATTGTTATGATTGTATCTGCTCAATATGAACTTATTTTAATCAAGAATGCACCGTATCTAGTCTGTTCCAAGCATCCATAATACAGACAAACCCCTATTTTACGACCCTCTGTTAAGCGACCACCTCTCATTTGAGACCGGATTTGTTGGCACAGATGCAT
The DNA here is from genome assembly GCA_017654935.2 of Phymorhynchus buccinoides. Taxonomy (NCBI): domain Eukaryota; kingdom Metazoa; phylum Mollusca; class Gastropoda; order Neogastropoda; family Raphitomidae; genus Phymorhynchus; species Phymorhynchus buccinoides. The sequence continues at coordinate 32,984,444 of CM065689.1, forward strand.
TTTACTATGTAAACGACCTCTCTTAAACGACTTCCTCTAAAACACGACTTACGACCGCCATTTGTGTGTTTTGATTTAATGGTATTGTCATTTATGTTTTAGAAGCACATCTTGTTTTTAATGTATATTATAATGTGTCTTGTTTTAACTGTGTCAATCGCAGACATCACCACACTAAATTTCTCTCTAAGAGATAATAAAGTTGTTTGAGTTGAGTTGATTTTGTTGGTTTTTACGACCGTTGCTGTCGTCTGCATAGACTTCGAGCAAAGGGAAACAACCACGGTCAAGGGCCTGAAAGCGGAGTCGCTTCCCTTGTTGTAGAAAAGATGGCGGAGAGCGTACGAAAACCACTGACTTTGAAAAAGAAAACCACTGACTTTGGACGAGAGTGGAGGTGATTAAAAGAAGTCGGCAAAGTGAAACTGTAATATCGATTGCACAATCCTATGGAGTTGGAAAGACCCAAATCCAGTTTTAATATGTCATTGTATGTGTGCATGAAGAAGAGAGTATGAACTGTGCTGAACTTTTTCTTTCTACGGCTGCCAGTGAAAACCTCCGTCATACGACCCCTCCAATTTACGACCGATTTTTCCGGACATTTTGGAAGTCTTAAAATAGAGGTTTGTCTGTACTGTTAAACTTAAAAGTATATTATAATCATTATGTGTAAATGATTCTGTAAGAATATTAACTATCATCTTTTTTTCTCAACAAGGCACAACTTTCTTGTATGTACTTTGAGCCCTACACCCAATTTGCTGATAGCGCCTTATCTGCACCTCAAAATAAAACAAGAAGATAGTTGTACAGTGAACTTCTAAAGCAAATACATTGCTCGTATTATCACAGAGGTGTGATAGGTTGTGTTTTAAGTATGAAAGGTCCAATAGACGATTTTCGGAAAAAATCTAGGGGAGAGCACTTTGTGAAAATTAGAGATGCTTACCTCCATTACTCGGTCAAATACCATAGCAGCAATGCAACGGTGGCATTGAAGCTTGAAACCGCAGGATGCGAGTCAGCGACTAGCAACAAGCTAGTAAAACTTGCAAAATGTGACGTAAAAAAAATTACATCAATTTTAGAATGACGCACGGTGTTCTAAGTGCTGATGTCTGCTCAAACATACAAGGTGAAAGCTGGGGATCTACCTGATGGTAGAGTAACTCCCCTGTTTGACCGATTGAATTAGGCAAGATCGCTCCCACACACCATGAAATTACTCTCCTTAATTATTTCCGACCAATTCCTATTTAGTGAGTTGCATAACTTGCTATTAAATGAGGATATTTGATGTGTCATTTATACTCTTTCGCAGGACGGCATTCATGCTCAATACAATCACCAACATCTGTGACAAGAAACGTATTCAAATTATGTATTTCATGATTATGCACTTATGGTAGAGCATTTTTTTTTAAATGTTAATACACAAACAGCGGAATAATTTTGTACATCAGCAATCTCAAACACTTATGTACAGAGTTGAATGCTATGTTGTAACATTCACAGTGCAGATGTTTTCATCTTGTACATTGTAAGGTACATAAAAACCATGTACTGTTTTACTGGTTTTTATTAATAATTATGAAAATTATGTGTGTGAGAGAGAGAGAGTGAGTGACAACCATGCACAATGTTTGAGTGCTGTCAAAATAAACACTTTTTCAAGTTACAAGTCATATTCTGGGTGCTTTGGTATATGTGGAAAGTCGAGGAACACTTAGAATGTGGCCTGAATATTATTATGAGATCACAATTCTATTGTTTTGCCAGAATCGAGCAACAATCAATTGAATCAAAACTTGTTGAGAAAGCCTTTCAATTGTCTTTTTTTTTGGGGGGAGGCTTCTTTACTATGCTTTCAACAACAAATCCAAACTGCTCACTCTTTTCCTGTGAAGTAAAAAGAACTGTAAACTGCATTGCCTGAATGGAAGTATGAATTAAAACAAAATTATTCCACTTTTAAGAAAGCAGATCTGCATTTAATCACAACAAGACAAATTTTAAGTGGTACCTTTGATCAAAACAATACACATTTTTAGTGTTAATCTCAAGAATAGACATTTACTTTGTGAAACTTTGAATTGAAATTACTTTAAAGATCCTTTAAACTTTCACTTGTTTTGACCCGATTGTCATCAGCAATTATAACATGTAAGTCACAGGTATCATTTCACATTAATTCTGCACACAGAACTTTGAACAACACACTAGTGCACTACAACAAGGCACAATTCCATTACATTATAAAAAGAGTTAAATACATTTTCTAAATGTTTGTCCTCAATGATTCTGCAATGAAAATGGTCAAAACCAAGGAACAGAAGCTTATGTTCATGAATGCGAAGCAAAGTTTTCCAGATAACGCCTTGAACAAGATCAGTATGATCTAGTTGGAACAGCTAAAAAGGGCAAATAGGGACATTTGATGAGCTTGTAATTCTCTCATCTTGTGATACAAGTCAAGTCAGTTTGCTTTCTCTACATCACCAATCAAGCACAAACTAACTGTTCTTCTAATGTGTATGTTAGAATAAAATAACAACTACGAACCATTACAAAAGTAACTATCATTGTTTACACAGGACATGCTTTCATTGCTTACTTTGCACAAGAACAATGATTAATTAGTCATACTGTACATACTGTGTATACTCAGACTGTACATTAGTATTGATGCATAGCTGAATGAGGACAATGATTATATCACAGTAACCCAAACAATTCACACATACAAGTTAATTTTGCAATTGTAGATTTCAAGTGGACAAGCGAATAAATAGCATAATTATGTACATGTCACTAGTCCATAGTATATACCATTTCCAATATTTTTTAGTTAAAACCACAAGTTTTGTTAAAAAATCACATTGCAAGGATTTGTAAGATTCTGTGAATAGAATTTTGATATACATTTTTTATTGCTTGTGTTCAGTCACCTGTTCCTGTTTTAGTCTTCCAGTTTGCATGGCATTATTTCCCCGATTCAAAATAATATTATAAAGAAGAATTAATCCTTGGAAGATATGATTTATTTATTCCCAAATTTCTCTTTTCTCTTCAATTGTTACTGCAAAAAGTAAATATTAAGAACAAGCCACAAATTGAGGAAATGGCAATATCCTTACATTCACTTCAGGTTTTTTGGGGGGGATTAATTTAAGAAAGTACTTTTGTTTTCACTAAACAGCACTTCAACTGCACATAATATAAAAAAAAAGTGGGATTCTCTATTGTGTCTCTTTCGTATAATCCATTTTTCTTTTTTGAGCTTGTATGTGGGGGGCGGGGGGGGGGGGGGGGTGTTTTTTAAAAAACTTTTTTGTTGACTCGGATATTGATAATGAAAAGTGTAATAAAATTGCACAGTCCAATTCAGGTTCACTTTAAAAATAAAAAAATTATAATGTAATATGAAATATCAATAAGTCGATCTAAAGAGGAAAAACAACGTCAAACATTTTACAATGAGATCATTGCAAGAATATCAGTAATGAAGAACAGATGCGTGTTAATAAAATTACATGTAAGTAGTACTCATGCCACAATCATATTTCAAAACTAATGAAAAAACACACACCATAAAACAAACAAAATGATAATGCAACAACCGAAGATCAACGACAGGGGAAACAATCCATATGAAAGCTCAGGAGAAAAGCAGCAAATGACACCACCCATATCTTCCTGTAACCCCGAATCTGGCTGTGGATATACCGTAATTTTCGGGTTATAAGGCGATATTTTTTTCTCCAATTTCGACAAATGCGCCTAATAAACGAGGGCGTCCTATTAGTGAACCAAATCGTGAGAAGAGAGGCGACAATTGCTGTGTTCAGTACAGTCTACTGTGTCAGACATCGAAAGTGGTCACGAGTCGCCGATACGATGAACACTCATGATAAAATGCTTCAAAATCCCTATTATGTATCATCCAAGATACCGTCCAACAGATGCCATAACCCTTCATTAGATATAAAAAGCAACGTAGAGCTTAAAATGGCATAATTCTGTCAGTTCGCCAAGAAAATTCCAAACACAACAACAGGAAGTAGCACAAACGGAAGTTCGATTATTTGACAAGGGAGTCAACTCTCATTTATGACAGCAATAATGGCGGTCGGCAAGCGTTTGCCGGACGCATACTGGCTTCGAAGTTTGACTTTCTTTTGTGAGGCGCCTTTTTCTTTAACTTTAAGGTACTCGGCAGAATTTGAGAGTGCTCAAGTGTGTGTGTGTGTGCATAACTGTTTTGTGTGTATGCATATGTATGAAATGTATGTGCACATCCATTGTTTTTCCTCGGGATGAAAATTTGTCGCCAAACTTCAGACCCTTCTCCATCTTAACTTTCCCCATCTTTTGCAAAACTTGTTACTCGTTCTTTGTTTTCAAAATACCCAGTTGTACTCACAAGAGGGAACAATCTGTTGCTGTAAAGAGCAGCTTATTTGGTTCTTTTGTGTCATTAAAATTATCTCCCTAAAAGATAAAGCAGTGGACACATGGTTATTTTTTCACAAAATGTACCATTTTACCCACAAAATAAAGAATTAATCTGCTGAGGGATAGAGCACCTTGTTTAGCTGTATTCTGTCAACATATCGAGGGTTAACTCTCTCTACACGAGAGAGAGAAAATGGAGTTTTACGTCCTCTTGGTCTGAATCAGACACATATGGGACATTTGTAAATACAAATATGGTTGGAACAATACTGGAGGCAATGCCCGGAGGCAGTACGAAACCAGTAAAGTCCCGATTTTTTTTTATAATACAGATAGCTGTAGCGGTGACCACGCCTCGGTTAAACCTCATCGGCTATGGCACCGCCACAAGTAGTGAATTAGATAAAAAGCATTCTCTCTACACGAGAATACGCTATAGCGTACATGCCTCGCACAAATGTTCAACACTAGGCAGGTTTGCATCATTACATAAACATTATTTTAAAAATAATGCTTAACGGTACAGTTTTGAAAATGTGTGGTATTGTTTATAATAATAAAAGCTAACATGTAACAAAGTAATTTTTTTGTTACTAGCCTATTTGCAAAAAAGCATGACAAAGAGAGGGGTAGTGACTCGTTTTCATTCATCGACGTCCTAAAAATAGAATAGAAGTCATTTTATTGTTTGAAAACTATTAAGGGACCGTAGAGGAACACTTTTATACCAGTTTGGGTTGCACGAGTTTGCCGAGTTGTGAATGTTTAAACACTGTGTACGCTATAGCGTACTCTCATGTGGAACGGTTGTGAAGGGAAGCAATCGGCCAGTATTGAATGAGTTAAATGTAACAAAAAGTACTACAGTCGACCCCCTCACGAACGGCCCTCTGAATTACGACCTCCCCTCTTTTACGACTGAAATATGAATGACGGATCGTTTTTCTTCTAAACTTGCCTCCTCATTTACGACTCCCCCTCTAACGCGTTTTGCGACCGTAAATCTTGTTGATTTTACGACCGATGCAACCCATTCTGACAATTATCAGTCGCAAAAACGATGATATCTATCCTTCTCGGCCTCAGTTCGAGCCGACGCACACTGTTGTTAGGTCAATCTCGGTAAAAACGAACCGTTCTCATGCCGAAATTGAAGAATTTAATCAGCGATATCACGATCTGACCACTAAATGTCACCACTTTTATGCACATGTGTCATCACTGAGCAGTTTATGATCAAAGTTTGAACTGAAACGGTCGCGATCGTGTCGATCTTTACGAACTCTGTGCACACGTAGGCCTAAATGCGAAGTCAACTCCCAAGTTGAAACTAGGTGATCGGTCACACTCCATAAGTTGGAACTCAGTGAATGGTCTCACTTTACAAAAAATAAGTTGAAAAGCAGCTCCTTTCCGTTATCAAACTGATAAATCGGCGTTAGTGCGTGCACTGAAACACTCACTGAATGCAAACAACTCACAAAATCCGATAAATGAAAGCAGCTGGCGCATTAGCGTTTGCCGTGATTTCGTATTTGCGGTGTATGCGGCGCCATTTTGTCAGCCGAGTTGTATGCGCGGTAAAAGTTCCGTGTGTGCAAACTGTGACTGAAAATGAACTGCCAGAGCGTAAAATGGTGAAAATTAGGTCTGTACTGTTGCTATGTGTAGTTTGTGTGTGAGTGCAACACGGGCCGCGAGCACACTTTCTGTTTTAGCCCGTTTTCGCTCGTTTTCGTATATTAGCTAGACCGCGATGTTTCATTCAAGAATGACGGAGAAAGCATGTTTTAGTTCTAGTGTATGCATGTGCTGTGCGTCATATACGGTGTAGTGAGTCACTGAGTGCATTGTTTTGGTCACCCCTGATTTAAGACCCCCCTCTTTTACGACCGATTTTCCGCGATTTTTTGAAGGTCTTAAAAGAGGGGGTCGACTGTACCACTCTTCTTAGGTAAAAGCCAGAAGTTACTATCACAAAAAGGAATAAAGAAGACTAAGTACAGTGGAACCTCCCTATTAAGACCTTGGAAAATCAGCCCCCAAAAGGTCTCAATAGGGAGGTGGACATGCAGTAGTCCGGATATGAAGGGGGAAAAAATAAAAATGTTTGGGTCACAACTGAGAGGGAGTCTTAAAGACCCACCACGTCACGTGTCAAAATCATGGTTTACGCGTGTTTTCCCTCTTACAGCTGGTAAGAAATCTTCCAAACATAAGAGGGAACGTGACACGTGACGTGGGGGGTCTTTAATAGGGAAGGTCTTGATAAGGAGGTTCCACTGTACTATTTTGATTTTACCCACAAATTGTACATTCTGGCATTTAACCCTTGAAATTATCTCCCTTTGTAAGGGCGACACTGTGAATAAAGCCTGTTTTCTACATAATACTGTCCACATTCTCGAGTCAAGTCCATGGCCCTGCCGACAACTAAGGCAATGCCAGGGATGTCACAGCGTTACCCAGTCTCTTTTATCACTCTTCATTTTAATCCGAGCACAGCGGTGGCTTTCATGTTGTCCTTAAGGTTCTGGATCTTCTGCAGGGCGGATCCCCAGGCGTCAAACTTCTCCATGAAGTCCTGGAAGAGGGCAGGGGCCTCCGACAGCTGCTTGGTGTCCACAGGGGTTTCTTCCTTGGGGTTGTCTTTCAGCCACAGGGACAGGTGAACCTTCACACACAGAGAGAGAGAAACAATAAAAAATCATTTTGTTGTTTTAGCCTTTCCGACAGCGTAAGGCCGGGTTCACATTAGACGCATAAGTTCCGCACAGAAAACCCTAAATAAGTGGAAGAAAGAAGGATAAAAGTGTACGCATATAGGAGAAATTGGGACACGTGCGCAAATCTTTACCCTTCTTTGTTTCACTTATTAATGGATTGCACACGGGATTCCGCATGGAATAACCGCTTATGTGTATACAAGGCCTAAGTCTGTAGTGTCAGCTAACAGTAAAGTGACAGTGAAAACACCATGATTCCTGATTTTCTACAATAAAGGTACAGGAGTTCCCTCCTTGGGATTGTCTCCTTTCAGCCACAGGGACAGGTAAACTGATGAACCTTGAGAGATACACGAAACATGTTTTTGATTGTGCATGAGAAGAAAAAAAATGTAAATTTTGCACAAACTGAAATTTTGCTTTCATGAGATGGAAAAAAAGTGTGTGGAAAAGCTCCTCATGTGTGAATGCAACCACGACTTCACTAAAGATTTTGAGGGTTTCGAAAGTTGTCGAAAAAGCCACGCTCATTGCGGCATTCCCCATGCTGCCAATAAATCTCAGTACTCTGCCACTACTGCGGCTGTCCATGCTCTCACCACAGTCTGCCACTATGAATGATGTCCTCACTCTTGCTATGATCTTGCCATACTTCCTTCTCCATCACGGCCTTACTAGTAATACGTGATGCAGCACAGGAAAACAAGGCTAATGTCGTAAATGATCACTTTTGACTTATTCATATTTTCAGAAAGGCCACAGACAACAGATTAACAGGCAAAAAAACAGAATTCATCTATCTCTGATAGTTTATTTTGAACAATTTTTCAATCAATCAAATCTCTCTCTTTCTCTCTTTCTCTCTTTCTTTCTCTCTCTCTTTCTCTCTCTTGTGGCTGGCCGACTTTAGCTGGGTATTCGCGTACTGCATCACATTATAAAAAAAAAGATTACTACCAGTGTCGTGAGCATGTTCAAAATGCCAGTAACCACATTGCAGCCCACCATGTTCTCCACGCTCCAACCAAGACCTCACACCACTCTTACTATGTTGTGCCAAACTACGGTACGCTATCCCACAGCCATGCCACAATCAACTACTTTCTAGCTATTGTGGAGGTTGCAGCTTCTTCTTCTCCTTCTGCATTCCCAGGCCATATGACCATAATGGGTAAGGTGTCCAGTTTTCACTGGTCTCCCCGCATACAGACGACACATTCTGATTACAGAGGAGATCAAAGGAGAAAAATTATTTGGAAGATTTTTTTGAAAAAAGGCAGGAGAATGGCCAATAAGTCAGAAAGATAGTAGTTGATAGAAAGCAAAGGGAAAAGGCAGAGTCAAAGAGAGTGGCAGATTAGAGGAAGTTACAAGCACAGAACTTCCAGAAGGTGGAACTATTTTTACGAAAGACCCCCCCGGTATCCCCATGGGGAGAGACTTGTGGAGTGGGCGGGGTCGTCCAGCTCCCTGTATGGAGGCACGAGGCATGCATCCACCCACTGCCCCTGAGCTTGCAAACTTTGTGTGGAGGGGGAGTTAAGTAGTTACCTACCTGCAGGCGATCAGCTTCTTCGGGGTTTGCGAAGGAGGCCCCCTCAGTCTGCAGCAGGTTGATGAGGGTTTGGAAACACACGTGCACCCACTTCAGGTAAAATCCTGTGGACTCTGCAACATTAGGTATTACGTATTAGGTACTTCATAGTCACAGAGGCATCTCTGTGAAATTCGGGTTGCTCCCACCTGGAGAGCGCGTCGCAGCCAGAGGCGTGCCACCCAATTTGTTTTAATGCACGCAATCATTTTGTGACTGATGAGGAAGGAAAGGGGGGGTGGGGGAGTAAATTTTGACCAAATGACAACGTTTTCGTTGCCACTGGGGTTAATGTGCTAAGTGCATGGGCACACAGGACTTGGTTTATCGTCTCATCCGAAAGACATGACAACAGCACAGATATTGCTCAGAGATGAGAAATGCATATGGACCCATTTCTATTCTATTCCACTAACCAACATACATGAGGACCTATCTCAGGTTGTGGTACGATACAGCTTTCTCATGCTGGCCGATCATTATGGCAAGGCAAGTACCCAGGGTAGCAGATTACTCCTGGAAGAAGAAGAAAGTCCAACTCACCGACATACATGAGGACCTGTCTCAGGTGTGGTAGGGCTTTCTCGTGCTGGCCGATCATCATGGCAAGGCAAGTACCCACGGTAGCAAGTTACTCCTGAAAGAAGAATAAAGTCCAACTCACCGAAATACATGAGGACCTGTCTCAGGTGGGGTAGGGCTTTCTCATGCTGGCCGATCATCATGGCAAGGCAAGTACCCAGGGTAGCAGAAGGAAGTCCAACTCACCGACATACATGAGGACCTGTCTCAGGTGGGCTATGGCCTTCTCGTGCTGGCCGGTCATGGTGAGGAAGGTGCCCAGGGTGGCGTGGCCCAGCAGGAGGTAGTTGCTCACCAAGGGCTGACACAGCTTCAGGTACTCTACTGCCGTCACCAGGTGCCGCTCAGCAGCTGCCATGCTACAGACACAGACGCATAGATACGCTCAGATGCATACACACACACACGCATTTATATACATAAACACATACTTGAACTCATATCTACACATACAGGCACGCATACACACACATGCACATACACTCACACATGCACACACACATATACACACAATATTCCTCCGAAGTCGCTTACATGGCGGGGTGATCATAAACGGACACACACGTAATGTTCTCATCCCTAGTTGGTGCATTTGTGCCATAGTGTTCAAGTGCTTTGGCTGTTGGGATCATCCCTGGAGTCTTTAAGCCAGGGTAAGACAACAACATACACACAACAAAAAAGCGAGGCTGTTTTGTCAAACTTTTGTCTTTAATCAGACTTCTGCAGGTACTAACAAAGGACAAAACGCCACAGACAAATGTATGTCACTATTACTTCCGTCATATATATATACACATGCATGCACACATATATGCATGCAAGCACACATGCTTACATACACATGCACAATGTCACACAGGCATGCATCCATAATTATATGCACACACAAGTACACACACACACACCATTATTGCAGAATATTCATACATACATACATACAGTGTGAGACACTCACCACACAGACAAGACAGGCATGTGCATACAAACCACATGCAACAATCTTTTTAGGTGTGAAGGTCATAAGTAAGAAGAAAGGAACGGAGAGACATGCAGACAGAGGGCAATGGATTCATTGAATTTTTCAAAAGATGGGAGAGGGGAAAAAGAAGAGTAAAGGATGAAAAGAAGGAAAGAGAAAGAGACAGAAAGGCACACAAGAAATGAGAAAGATCACACACAGACCCTGTTCTTCATGACTGTACCCTATCTTTGTCGAGACAGTCTTAAAGGTGCAGTCCGGCGGGTGAGCGATTGTTCTCGTTTTGCACCTCTGCGGTGGAACGGGTTTGGGGGGAAAGAAAATGGCTTCCTATCATTAGAATGGGCGCCATTTTCTTTCCCCCCAAACCCGTTCCACCGCAGAGGTGCAAAACGAAAACAATCGCTCACCCGCCGGACTGCACCTTTAATGCTTCCTGTTTTAAATTGATAATTAATATACAAAGATTTTTTTTCTAGGAACTGTTTGTGATATTCATTAAGTTTTCAACAGCAGAATTTTTAAATTTTTCTTCTTCTTTTTTGTTGAAGACATGCTTTTGATTTGGTGTTATCATTCCGAATTAACCATGTTTTTATTTTGTTTGCTTGGCAATAGGAAATCAAAGTCATCAGCCATCTATATTTTTAACATTTAAGTGTCAATGTTCAATCTTAGAACTCATTATGGTATAGTTTCCTTTAGCGTAATTACCATAAACCAAACAAAGAAAAGACACTAGAAAAGAAAAGAAAAAAGAAAAACATCAAAGACACTCCAAAGAAAGTTTGAGTCGAAAGCCAAGCAAAGATTAAAAATGAAAGACCTGAAACAGAAATACAGTAATGCAGTTGAGTCTTTAGATAGAACAGCCAAATCCACATTTACATGTAAGATAACAAATACCGTACTGCAATTGAGTTTGTAGATAGAACAGCCAAATCCACATTTACCTCTGTAAGATAAGAAAATCTATCTCTCGAAAATGTTTTGTGTGCATGTGTGTTGTTGTTTTTCCAGCTTATTTTTGTCGATTATTTATCTTCCTTGCAAAAAACAACAACTGTGGATGCAGAGCGGAGTAAACAAGACCCTTGTAAACTGAGTGGTAATGGAATCAGGATAGTGCCAGAGGATATATGCAGACTGAGGGATTAGAGAAAAGACGGAAATGGAATATACATACAAATGGCCAAACACAATTTTTCACAACAGCACAGCAAACAACATGAATCTTCAACTAAAAGGGCAGATCGCTTGCAATAACTTTTCGTTAAATATATTAGCATTGGAGACAGCATTTAACCCTTTCACCACCAAAGTCGCATTTTAGCACCACAGTGATTTAGCACCTATGTCACTAAAAGGCATCAAGTTGGGGTCTATTATCCAAAGACCCTATTGTCTTAGTTTTGGGAAGTAAGGATAGACCTTATGTTATAGGTGTCACAGAATAATTCCCAATACTGCAGATGGATTTTGTTCTCTACCCAGGTAAATTTGATGGACCTTTCTGGCTGAAATATGGCAGGCGGTGAAAGGGTTAAAATGTATTGCATGTGATAATTTATTTAATATTACGCAATACCTGATACTATTAAATAGTTTTTATGCCCATAGACATTAAAAAGAATGTACACCTACACAGGAAAACTCAGTAACAACACTTCACTGAGCTACTAGTACCGGTACTACAAAAAAAACCCCACCCAAAACAGAATCTTGCAAGATATGGAGCTTGTATTATTGTGACCTTAGTTCAATTCAAGCATGACTGATGTTAATCACACGCAAAGGGCCATTGGTATGTACTCAGAGCCAGTCTGAGGCTCCTGGCATACTGCCTGATGTGCTTTTGGATCAATAACCTAAATAACGGGATCCAATTATTCAGCCACCATGTCTTCTGGTATGATTATAATTATGTCATTATTCTAAATCAATATTCATCGATTGATGGCATTCGCTGTACTACCAGACATCTTGAGATAAAATGAAGAATCTAATCAAAGTCTTTATGTTTTCTCATAAATCTTCCACCAGTTTCCTTCTTTTTAAAGATAATTGAATGGAAACATATTTCTTCCAATAACAAATAATTATGAACAAATTATACCACAAAACACTACCAACCCCCCATGCACTGTACAAATGTGGCTTGAAATGGCTTTATAGCTTAAAATGCCATTGTTAATAGTGGTGGATCCATAAAGGATGCCAGTGGTTCTCACCATAATGGTGGTGTTTGTGGTTTCTTTGATCAAATAATAACAAATAATGACAGAAAGGTTGAACAGAACAGTAAAATAAGCATGCACAAACACAAGAAGAGGAAAGCATATAAAAATGAAGAAGAAAAACGTGTACCATATTTTTCGGACTACATAACAAGGTACCCCCCCCCCCAATTTTTTTTTTTAACACAAATTCAGATTTTGTTCTATTTTCTTACTAAATTATTAGTCACATTATAAGACGTAATCTTATCTGAGAAAAAAGTGTCGTCTTATAGTCCGAAAAATATGGTACACTTCACTTACGGTTCCAATTCCATATCCTCTCGCTTTCTAATAATAGATATGAACAAAAACAAAATAATAAAATTCACAACAATGATACACATAAGATGCATACAAATTAGTAAATATTAAATAATCAATTTAAAAAGTATAATAATAAGCCAATGAAAGCGACATGAAATGCATAACAATGATTATTTAAGTGGTTGAACAAAACAAAAAACTAATCTTTTTTTTTAATGGGGTTAATTAAGTTTATAAAATAAAAGCAAGGATTGGGTACTGTTACAAAGCCCTTGGATGCAGAGCTGTATATAAAACATGATAAAGACTATATATGTCCACAATATAACGCATACAAGAGGTTAAGCTGATACTAAACAGGTCTCTTAAATCCACTGATTTTATGAAGTGTAGCTCACTCCAGAAACAAATAGGTGTCCTACGTATTTCAATATTTTTTTTATCTGCCTGTTTTTTGTTTGTGGCTCAAGCCACAAACCTATAACTCACTTTGTCAGTCGGTCGGTCTGTCGGTCGGTCTGTCGGTCCAAAATTGTCGCACATTTTGACAAAATTGTCGCACTTCAAATCGAGGCTACACTTCTGGCCGCTCTTTAAAATGATGTATTTTTAAAGCGTACAAAATAATAAACATACGTAATACAGACACTACAACAGACACGACGAGTATGCGGTGCTTCTTTTGATGAGTATAAGTAGGATACATAGTTTTAAATGTTTTCCAAAAGATATAAAAAGTTATGAAATGGTACAGAGATAACATTCTGGTTTACAGATTAAAATTATTGAAAAGCCAGGGGAGGTAACTCATGATTGGAGTGGTAAAAATAGACCGCGTGCCACAAACTATTGCGATTTCGCGCTTGTTTTTTCTTAAACCAATATTTTTACCATAATTAATTTGCTCCCAAGTGAAGTTATTACCGTAAAATGCGAACTATAAGCCGCTACTTTGCCCCTCAACTTTGGCCCATGCAGCTTATCTCTGGATGTTTATCTCCATTTTCCATTTATCAGTATGATTAAATCTGTTTCTGGCCACATTCTTCAGCCTAGTTTGAGCTTCTTTAGACTCAAAACTGGTTTTGGTAATCAATAGATTCAAATCTCATGCTTAAAGTATCTGAGAGCATTTCTGATGGGATAATTTCTAGATTTGTGTTGGTTTGTGCACATACAATTTTCTCTGCGGCTTATAAACTGGTGCGGCTTATATGTGAATAAATACTTAATATTTTGTCAATTTAAGGGATGCGGCTTATATTATGTACATGTGCGTCTTATAGTCCAGTTTTTACGGTAATCTCAAAAGCCTGAGTGATAGTCTTACATGAGATGAGGGAATATAAAAAAATCAATGCAACTACACAAGATATACAAACCAATCAATGCAAACAAAAAAACATTGGGATTAAAATTAAAGACCAGATTAAAAAAAAAGAATAAAAAAAAATAGGTAATTTATCACTTGTGTGCATATCTTATAAAACAATAACTTGATGGGAATAAAATCACAGACAGGCACACGCATGCACACACACAATGTGCGCTCACACATGCATACACACACACACACCAGGGCTCCCAGGGACCCCCATTTGGGGGTCTATGAAGTACCAAAATTCTAAAGGACCCTCTAAAAGAATGTGCAGGGGGTCCCAGGGATGCACTAGAAAAATTCTCTCTCAATGCCACTGAGATCCTCTATCCCTCCTCTAGGACCCTCTATGCTGTAAGTGAAGGACCCCTTTTTTTGCGGGACGATTGGGAGCCCTGCACACACACACACTCAAACTCACTTACTCGTTCATCTTGGAGTAGATCTGGCCCAGAAGGGTGTGTATCTGAGCGGATCTCAGACTGATGTCTCCGTAATATTCCACCACAATGTTTAGGGCGTGTCTGGCTTCTGTCTCTGCCCAGTGCAGGGTGGAATCCTGCACCTCTTTGGGACAGTGCAGAGACTTCCACTGCAGTGCCATCGCTGAAAAACAACAACAACATATTATAATTACAATTAAGCCATACAAATATATTCCTGGAAGCTGCATCGATTTACAGAAAAATATATTAACACGACTTGCCATTTAGATAAACTGAAGTCAAGGGCATCTTTGTCAGGAAAAAGGAAATAATTCTGCCTGATATTTTGATCAGTTCAGCATTTTGTACAATATGCATTGACTATCAATAATTATATGTTCTCTCTGTGTCTTTTTTTCAGGCAACTGATTGTAAGCAATGCATACATCCTCCATGCAAACTCTCTCTGTCTGTCTGTTTTTCTCTCTCTCCCTCTCTCTCTCTCTCTCTCTCTCAGCAGGCTTATGTATGCTAATGGCAATATAAAAAAAATTTGAATTTGAATCTCTCTCTCAGCTACATAAGTACCAAAGTTAGTCAGATAAGGATGCAGCATGGAATGGCCCTCAGGCAGCTGACTGCAAACAATGCATACTGCCTCCATGCAAACTCTCTCTCTCTCTCTCTCTCTCTCTCTCTCTCTCAGCTACATGCATACGAAAGTTAGTCAAATAAGGATGCAGCATGGAATGGCCCTCAGGCAGTTGACAGCAAGCAATGCATACTGCCTCCATGCAAACTCTCTCTCTCTGTCTCTGTCTCCTTCTGTCTGTCTCGATCTCTGTCTCTCTCTCTCTCTGTCTGTCTCTCTCTCTCTCTCTCTCTCTCTCTCTCTCTCTCTCTCTCTCTCAGCTACATACATACCAAAGTTAGTCAGATAAGGATGCAGCATGGAATGGCCCTCAGGCAGGTGGCTGCGGGCGATGCGGACAGCCTCCATGGCGTGGTCGTAGTAGCCGTCGTCTGTGCGGTAGGCCTGCTGTGCCATCAGAGCCTTGCTCAGGGTGCGGTGCGCAGAGGCCAGCTGCAGCGTTTCACAGCCATACACCAGTTCTGTCTGTTTCAGCAGCTCCTGAGAGGAATAGAGAAGACATTTTAATAATGCATTTGTTTTCATCGCTTTCCCCTTCAGGACTTCACTGCCTTAGGTAAACTCCATTACTGGCCTGGGGTTGCCTTGAATTTTTTTTTATTATAACATAATAAGAAGTGCAACAAAACTCACACTGTCAATGATTCAGTTTTGACAACATTACTGGTTGATCCAAATTTATTTCTCGCTATGTAATCATGATTACTTGCAATAAAATCATAATCATGAGCCTCCTTATCACTGGTTAATAGGGTCGACTTTTTTCTACATTTTTAACATTACAAATTAAGATAGAAGTACCAAACATAAGTAAATCGAAAGCTGGAACAGTGATGAAGGGACGTAACTCGAAAAACGTGCTTTGGATTAAAAAGACATGGATTTAGACAGGTTTCAGACTAAAGAATTGCTGTTCCTAGAATACTCATAAGTAGGCCCTGGCAGGCGTTCTCCTGTTCCGAGTATACTCGCAATTCGTCCGGAACAAGTTAAACTGTTGTATTTTTCTGACAATAAGGCGCATCCCCAAAATGTTACACACAATTCAGATTTTTGTTATTATTCTTTCTTTCTATATTGTTAGTCGTATTTTAAGGTGAAGGTTGTTTTTGTTTTTGTTTTTTGCTGTCCCTTCTTCTGCTCATTCTGAGTCCCAACTCACAGCCACACCCGACTCGTCGGGTCACAGAATCCGAAATCAGCAGTCGATGGAAACAAATCTATGCTAGGCTGCCCGGAGGCAACACCAGAGGAGACACTGCACTGCACTGCTGCTGAGTCACTTTGGTGGAATTAAGAGGAGCCTAATTGGATCGACACCACACACTATAAGCCCCATTATGACGACAATAACGTCTTAGATGAAGGGGTCTTAATCTGGTTTAAAAGAAAAGCATCACCTTTAATTATTATAGTGTATATGAGAGAAAAAAAGAAAGCCCCAAACTTACCTTTGCTAGTTGAACACCGGTGCTGTCTTGTTTGAATTCATTGCATAAATGACACAGGCTGGTGAGCGCCTTCAGGTACAGTGGGTGAAACTTGCCAAACTTGTCCCTGCAGAACCAGCAACAGAAATGATTCAATGTGTTCTGACATTTTAATCAAGGACTCGCAACACACACACACACACACACACACACATTCACTCTCACAGTCTCCATGCACAAAGACGATCATTATTCACCACCCCCTACACCAAAACTATCAACACCAAAACCACATTATTGCATAGTCACAGAGCAAACCCACAAACAAAAAGATCCTGGACTATGCCCATGTACACAGACTATCATCACCACCAGTGTTATAACATCACTAATACATGGTAAATGTTGATGCACATTATGTGCATTCCATACACTCATAACTACCATCTGACACACTGGCTTTGAGAACAGTGTGTCACTAAGCATGCCAACATTTCACCTGATGCACAGTTTTCAAAAAAGTGTTTTAATTAAAACCCTTTCATCGCCACTGTCGCCTCTTGGCACCACAATGATTTAACACCCATGTCACTGAAAGGCATCAAATGCGGGTTTAGTATCCAGTGACTTTATGTTCTTCATTTTGGGAGGTAAGAACAGGTCCTATTTTATGCATGTCACACAGGAATCCCCAATATTGCAGACATAATCTTTTCTCTATCCTGTTAAGTTTAACGGAAAGTTTATGCTGAAAAATGGCTGGCATTGAAAGGGTTAAAAAAAAACAGAAAGAGAGACACTGACACCCAGACACCCACCCCCCAATATTAATGTGCAATCCAAAAATTCTTGAGACATTTTTGCGCGCAGATTTTGACCACTCAATTTTGAAGATAGACTTAACACAGCTAATAATATACAACAAATTAAAACAAAGTCAAAATTAAAACCCAGAAGAAACGGTTTAATGATAAAAAAACCAGAGTAAAACAAAACACGACATTTCGGGTTCAACCCGTTGTCCAGTGCTCAAATATAACAGCACATATATAATATATAAACAGCTAATATAATACCAAAAGGATGTATCACTATCTACTCACATAGCAAACTGCTGCACAGCACACACAGCCAGAGTTTCAGTCTTCTGCAGCTGCCACACCAGTGCAGTGTGTGTGTGTGTGTGTGTGTGTGTGTGTGTGTGTGTGTGTGTGTGTGTGTGTGTGTGTGTGTGTGAGTGTGTATGTGTGTGAGAGAGAGAGAGAGGGGGAGAGAGAGATATACTATCTACTCACAGAGCAAATTGCACAGCGTACACTGCCAGAGTCTCAGCCTTCTTCACCTGCCACACAGCGCAGTGAGCGTACACAGCATGGGCCAACACCTCTACCACCGAGCTGTGTTCCTCTGCGTCCAGGCCCTGGTCAATTCAATCATAATTACAGGTCAATGTTCAGTCCCTGTAGCAAATAAAATGTTTCTTTTTTATTTACTAAATTAGGCCGTTTTATTCCCTCTATTTTTCCGTTGTAATTTAGTGTGTTATCGTTTGTTCTCATGAGTATGTTATTTAGTTTTGTTATATATAAAATCTGATGTGCAAATTATTTGTATCTATAATTTACAGTGTAACACTTTTTTCCCCACAAATCAATTAAATATAGAACAAGTCAGAGCAAATCTAGCATTCCTTTAAAATTAACATGGGTCACTAATTGATTACCGATCACATGAGTGACATAGTTTATTGGGTGGGGATAGCAATAAATCCATGTATGGTTGAGGGGCCAATTGTAAAACCATAAGAAAATGTTAACAGGCTAAGGCTCTGTTGAAATATCCCTTCGACCTGGATCCACATCTAAGGAGAACATCACAAAAAGTTGGAAACTAACATCCATCTGAAAAGCATGGATGATAGCAAAGGTACAATCATCCTTCTTCATTCCTTTTGTTCCCCCCGTGGGGATACCGGGGGGGTCTTTTGCATAAATAGTTCCCCCACCTTCTGGAAGTTCTGTGCTTGTAACTTCCTCTAATCTGTCACTCTCTCTGACTCTGCCTTTTCCTTTGCTTGCTGTTATCTACTATCTTTCTGGTCCATTCTTCTGCCTTTTTTTTTGAAGAAACACTTTCAAAAAAATTCCTCCATCCGAAGTCGGACATGGTGGGCCTAATTATTTCTTACTTAGGCGCGTAACGACAGCAGGACGCATCTCATGTGCTCATAATTGACAGGAAGCTGTCTGAGCGATCGCAGAAGAAGAAGAGAAGAAGAAGATTCCTTTTGTGGTAGTCATTCAGTGCCTTCTGGCTTTCACCCGATGCTCTACAGACTCACCTGTAGTGCTTTTCTGGACCAGTTGTAGGCTGAGGCATTGGAGCCGTACTCCAGCATCAAGGCGCTGAGCTCCTGGTGCAGCCGACCTTCGTAGAGCAGCTGGTGCCCGAAGGATATCATCTCGATCTTGTAGGTCATGTCTGCTGCAGAGAAATAGGAGCGCTGGGCACCTTTCAGGTCGTAGGAGTCGTTGAAAACCCCCATCAGTCGCACATGGGCTTTGTATTCGTCAACCTGAGAAGGACAGGCAATGATACGGATTTGACTTTATTTGGAAACGCATGAGCAGAATACATGAGTTCAGGGTGAGTGAACAACTAATGACAATGCAACGGAATAATATGTGATGCTGGGACATACAAGTAAGAGGAGACGAGTAAAAAAAAAATGAAGAAAAAAAGAGGAGACGAGTCAATAATAGTGAAACTGTCTTTTGGTTTATTTCTAGAAATCAGTGAAAAAAGTTGTTTTTTTATATCATGCATTAAACTAAAGCAAACAATTAACACACATACATGTACCCATGTCTACATGTAAACACACACACATACTGCAGAGACGTACACACACACACACACACACACACACACACACACACACACACACACACACACACACACACGCACACACACAAAAGCACACTAAACACACACATCAACAACCATCCCTAAAAAAACTCACCCAGTTTTCAATAGCCGGGTTGGACCTCAGCAAAGTGACAATATTCCCCAGCACCTCCTCCGCCATTTTCCACATCTCCAACACCACCAGCAAATCGACGAAACGGAACCCTAACCCCACCACCTGTCGGTACAGATTCGACACAGGATCCACTGCCAGCATTTCCAGAGTGGTCGAATAACTGGTGAAAATGTCCTTGGGGATGTTAACGTCCGCAGCCTGCAGCGTGCGGATGTGCTTGAGGTAGAGGTGGAACAGCTGAGGCTGGGAGAGAAACTCTTGGACTGAGTCGCACATGCAGAGTTCGAATCCCGAGGGCAGCTGTCGCCGCCGGGCCAGAGCGGAGATGACTTCCAGGCGCCGGATGTAATGCAGGGCTGTGTGTTCCTGCCGAAGCTGCTCGCTGGCTTCTGGGGTGCCAAGCTCTTCTAGGGACTGTCGCAGTTCTTTGGGGAATTCGATTAGAGACCTGCAAAGAACATTTATACAGATTAGTTTCATTCTCGACGCCAAAGTATTCATTTGAAACACTTTCACATTGCCATAATTATTCTAATTACATTGTAATGAGACTTACAGAAATAGTGATCGAAGAAGTATCACTTCGCATCCCGATATGCTCATTCAATGTTTCTTGTGATAAATCAAACAGATAATAAAATAAAAAGAAAGCTATACTTCAGCTTAAAACTTTAAGAACCAAGAAAGGCAACAAAAAAAAAGACCCTTACAAACATTTACTAAAGAAAGTCTATCCCTCAAATCCAAACCTTACTTGAAATTGTCAGGAGTGGGGATCCACTGGTGGAAGAATCCCTTCACCAGCATCATGGGCTTGTGACTGTCCATGCTGGACATGGACATCTTATCCACATCCATATTCACACTCAACCAATCTCGCTGTTTCTCCCCCGTCGCCACATCCTCGTCTAACTTGAGAACATTCGTCTCTGACTGTTTTTCGCTAATCTGCGGCAGTGGCTGGTACCGAGGATACGTCACCTTGCTGGTTCGGCTTTCCACGTCGCTGAACTTCCCCGCCTGGGACGTAGGACGGTGGATCATCGTGTTGTCAAGGAACTCCACCAAGTCGCGGTATCTGTGTTTGACATTGTTCCCACCATCAGGGTTCAGGAGGGCGTCGCGGAAACATTTATACCACTCGGAATCCTTGCTCTTTGTCGGGAGGATGTCGATGAGAATGCGAGCGCGGTCTTGCGGCGTGCGACCTGACTCGATTTTGCGCAGATCTAGTTCACTGATGATGCCGTGTTTCACGAGGGCGCCCAGGATGTGCTCCACTTTGAGCTCCTGGACCAACGCGATACGGTTGACCTTGAGTCGCATCAGGTTCTGTTTGTCCATCCCTGACACATGATTGGTCAGGACAGGAACCGTGGGTATTCTGTGAAGAGGAAAAAAAAGAGAATAAGAGTGTAAGACTGTATACGTCTTTGGGATGCTGATGTTGCAGCCAAAAAAAAAGCAGTACTTTTGAATACCAGGTAAACCCATAGAGCATGAGGCATGCATAGGATTTTTGTTTTATCAACAAAAAGATATACAAATCAAAGTGTCATACTTACTGCTATAGTGACATATAGTGAAGTCAAGCGTATGCATGTGTGTGTGTGCAGGTATAGGTGTGTATGCATACTTGTTTCTGTATGTTGAGTGTATGTGTGTGTGCATGATTGTGTGTGTGCGTGTGTGTGTGTGTGTGTGTGTGTGTGTGTGTGTGTTGGTTGGTGCTTTAATTGCTGTATCAGGACCGACCTCCTGTAACAAACTTCCTCTTTCCCTCCATCAGCTACCAACCCTCTCTGCTTTCAAAGCTAACCTCAACACCCACCTGTTATTAAAGCTCCGCTCTCTTTCTCTTCTCTCTCTTGCCATTAGGTCTGTTTCTGCTGTATTCCATATAATTATATGTCATCCGTGTGTGTTCACTTTGTTTGTTTGAATGCGTTATGAATGCTAACGTGTGTGTACGCTTTGATTTGATTTCTATCAAGAGTCAGCGCCATATAAATGTTGTGTGTGTGTGTGTGTGTGTGTGTGTGTGTGTGTGTGCATGTGTGTGTGTGTGTGTGAGAGAGAGAGAGAGAGAGAGAGAGAGAGAGAGAGAGAGAGAGAGAGAGAGAGAGAGAGAGAGAGAGAGAGAGAGATCAGATCAGATCAGATCAGCAGATAAGCAGTGATTGTCACTTTCATAATGTGGTCTTTTCACACACACACACACACACACACAGACACACACGCACACATTCTCACACAGTGACAGTCACACACGGCAGTTTCCTGACTCGGAGACTGCTGCAAACTGAAAAGCAAAAAAATCATACAGAAACATTCTGACATTGACACTTACTCTGAGATAACGAACGTGTTTCTTCTCACAGATGAAGCCATTTTCCAGTCTCTAGTCGGCGCGGGAGATTGTTTACTGTTGCCAAAACGCCATGTATGTGGTTGCGGGTGGAAACCATTCGGTCATTTCCGTGACGCACTTTTCCGTTCCGAAAAATGCCGAGTGCGTGTTTCTTCAAGGGAGGTCAGTATCATGGTCAACGGGAAACATATTTTCGTCTGCTACTCGCACTCAGATTTTTAAGCATGATGATACAAGTCGAATGTGTCCTGAGGCATAAACTATGAGTGGGTGTAGGCAAAGAGGTGTAGGTGTGTGCGCACATGCGTGTCGGGATGTTGCTTGTTGTTGTCCTCGTCCTCCCCCTCCTTATTGTTGTCCTCCTCCTTGCTTCTTGTTGTCCTCCTCCTTGTTCCTCCTCCTTGCTTGCTGTCGTCCTCCTCCTTGTTGTCCTCCTCATCCTTGCTTGTTGTTGTCCTCCTCCTGCTTGTTGTTGTCCTCCTCCTCCTTGTTGTTGTCCTCCTCCTTGCTTGTTGTCCTCCTCCTTGCTTGTTGTTGTCCTCCTCCTCCTTGCTTGTTGTCCTCCTCCTTGCTTGTTGTCCTCCTCCTCCTTGCTTGTTGTCCTCCTCCTTCCTCCTCCTTGTCCTCCTCCTTGTTGTTGTCCTCCTCCTTGCTGTTGTTGTCCTCCCTCCTGTTGTTGTCCTCCTCCTTGCTTGTTGTTGTCCTCCTCCTTCCTCCTCCTTGTTGTTGTCCTCCTCCTTGTCCTCCTCCTTGTTGTTGTCCTCCTCCTTGCTTGTTGTCCTCCTCCTTGCTTGTTGTTGTTGTCCTCCTCCTTGCTTGTTGTTGTCCTCCTCCTTGCTTGTTGTCCTCCTCCTTGCTTGTTGTCCTCCTCCTCCTTGCTTGTTGTCCTCCTCCTCCTTGCTTGTTGTCCTCCTCCTCCTTGCTTGTTGTCCTCCTCCTCTCCTTGCTTGTTGTCCTCCTCCTCCTTGTTGTCCTCCTCCTCCTTGTTCCTTGCTTGTTGTCCTCCTCCTCCCTTGTTGTCCTCCTCCCTTGTTGTCCTCCTGCTTGTTCCTCCTCCTCCTCCTCCTTGCTTGTTGTCCTCCTCCCTTGCTTGTTGTCCTCCTCCTTGCTTGTTGTCCTCCTCCTCCTTGCTTGTTGTCCTCCTCCTTGTTGTTGTCCTCCTCCTCCTTGCTTGTTGTCCTCCTCCTTGTTCTTGCTTGTTGTTGTCCTCCTCCTCCTCCTTGCTTGTTGTCCTCCTCCTTGCTTGTTGTCCTCCTCCTTGCTTGTTGTCTCCTCCTCCTTGTTGTTGTCCTCCTCCTTGCTTGTTGTCCTCCTCCTTGTTGTTGTCCTCCTCCTTGTTGTTGTCCTCCTCCTTGCTTGTTGTCCTCCTCCTTGCTTGTTGTCCTCCTCCTTGCTTGTTGTTGTCCTCCTCCTTGCTTGTTGTTGTCCTCCTCCTTGCTTGTTGTCCTCCTCCTTGCTTGTTGTCCTCCTCCTTGTTGTTCCTTGTTGTCCTCCTCCTTGCTTGTTGTCCTCCTCCTTGCTTGTTGTCCTCCTCCTCCTCCTCCTTGCTTGTTGTCCTCCTCCTTGCTTGTTGTCCTCCTCCTTGCTTGTTGTCCTCCTCCTCTTGCTTGTTGTTGTCCTCCTCCTCCTCCTTGTTGTTGTCCTCCTCCTTGCTTGTTGTCCTTGCTTGTTGTCCTCCTCCTTGCTTGTTGTTGTTGTCCTCCTCCTTGCTTGTTGTTGTCCTCCTCCTTGTCCTCCTCCTTGTTGTTCTTGTTGTCCTCCTCCTCCTTGCTTGTTGTCCTCCTCCTTGCTTGTTGTCCTCCTCCTTCTTGTTGTCCTCCTCCTTGCTTGTTGTCCTCCTCCTCGCTTGTTGTCCTCCTCCTTGTCCTCTCCTCCTTGCTTGTTGTCCTCCTCCTCCTTGCTTGTTGTCCTCCTCCTTGTTGTCCTCCTCCTTGCTTGTTCCTCCTCCTCCTCCTTGCTTGTTGTCCTCCTCCTCCTTGCTTGTTGTTGTCCTCCTCCTTGCTTGTTGTCCTCCTCCTCCTTGCTTGTTGTCCTCCTCCTTGCTTGTTGTTGTCCTCCTCCTTGCTTGTTGTCCTCCTCCTTGCTTGTTGTCCTCCTCCTCCTTGTTGTTGTCCTCCTCCTTGCTTGTTGTCCTCCTCCTCCTTGCTTGTTGTTTGTCCTCCTCCTTGCTTGTTGTCCTCCTCCTTGTTGTCCTCCTCCTTGCTTGTTGTCCTCCTCCTCCTTGTTTGTCCTCCTCCTTGCTTGTTGTCCTCCTCCTTGCTTGTTGTCCTCCTCCTCCTTGTTTGTTTGTCCTCCTCCTTCCTTGCTTGTTGTCCTCCTCCTTCTTGTTGTCCTCCTCCTTGCTTGTTGTTGTCCTCCTCCTTGCTTGTTGTCCTCCTCCTTGCTTGTTGTCCTCCTCCTCCTTGCTTGTTGTCCTCCTCCTTGCTTGTTGTTGTCCTCCTCCTCCTTGCTTGTTGTCCTCCTCCTCCTCTTGTTGTCCTCCTCCTTGCTTGTTGTCCTCCTCCTTGCTTGTTGTCCTCCTCCTTGCTTGTTGTCCTCCTCCTTGTTGTTGTCCTCCTCCTTGCTTGTTGTCCTCCTCCTTGCTTGTTGTTGTCCTCCTCCTTGCTTGTTGTCCTCCTCCTTGCTTGTTGTCCTCCTCCTTGCTTGTTGTCCTCCTCCTCCTTGCTTGTTGTCCTCCTCCTCCTCCCTTGCTTGTTGTTGTCCTCCTCCTTGCTTGTTGTCCTCCTCCTTGCTTGTTGTTGCTTGTTGTCCTCCTCCTTGCTTGTTGTCCTCCTCCTTGCTTGTTGTCCTCCTCCTCCTTGCTTGTTGTTCCTCCTCCTTGTTTGTTGTCCTTGTTGTTGTTCCTCCTCCTCCTTGCTTGTTGTCCTCCTCCTTGCTTGTTCCTTGCTTGTTGTCCTCCTCCTCCTTGCTTGTTGTCCTCCTCCTTGCTTGTTGTCCTCCTCCTTGCTTGTTGTCCTCCTCCTTGCTTGCTTGTTGTCCTCCTCCTTGCTTGTTGTCCTCCTCCTTGTCCTCCTCCTTGCTTGTTGTCCTCCTCCTTGCTTGTTGTCCTCCTCCTCCTTGCTTGTTGTCCTCCTCCTTGCTTGTTGTCCTTCCTTGTTGTCCTCCTCCTTGCTTGTTGTGTCCTCCTCCTTGCTTGTTGTCCTCCTCCTTGCTTGTTGTCCTCCTCCTCCTGCTTGTTGTCCTCCTCCTTGCTTGTTGTTGTCTCCTCTTGCTTGTTGTCCTCCTCCTTGCTTGTTCCTCCTCCTCCTTGCTTGTTGTCCTCCTCCTTGCTTGTTGTCCTCCTGTTGTTGTCCTCCTCCTTGCTTGTTGTCCTCCTCCTTGCTTGTTGTCCTCCTCCTTGCTTGTTGTCCTCCTCCTTGCTTGTTGTCCTCCTCCTTGCTTGTTGTCCTCCTCCTTGCTTGTTGTCCTCCTCCTTGCTTGTTGTCCTCCTCCTTGTCCTCCTCCTTGTTGTGTCCTCCTCCTTGTCCTCCTCCTTGTTTGTCCTCCTCCTTGTCCTCCTCCTTGTTGTTGTCCTCCTCCTTGCTTGTTGTTGTCCTCCTCCTCCTTGCTTGTTGTCCTCCTCCTCCTTGTTGTCCTCCTCCTTGCTTGTTGTCCTCCTCCTTGCTTGTTGTTCTTGCTTGTTGTCCTCCTCCTTGCTTGTTGTCCTCCTCCTTGCTTGTTGTTGTCCTCCTCCTTGCTTGTCCTCCCTCCTTGCTTGTTGTCCTCCTCCTCCTTGCTTGTTGTCCTCCTCCTCCTCCTCCTTGTTGTCCTCCTCCTTGCTTGTTGTCCTCCTCCTCCTTGCTTGTTGTCCTCCTCCTTGCTTGTTGTCCTCCTCCTCCTTGCTTGTTGTCCTCCTCCTTGCTTGTTGTCCTCCTCCTCCTTGCTTGTTGTCCTCCTCCTTGCTTGTTGTTGTCCTCCTCCTTGCTTGTTGTCCTCCTCCTCCTTGTTGTCCTCCTCCTTGTTGTCCTCCTCCTTGCTTGTTGTCCTCCTCCTTGCTTGTGTCCTCCTCCTCCTCCTTGTTGTCCTCCTCCTCCTTGCTTGTTGTCCTCCTCCTCCTTGCTTGTTGTCCTCCTCCTTGCTTGTTGTCCTCCTCCTCCTTGCTTGTTGTCCTCCTCCTTGTTGTTGTCCTCCTCCTCCTTGCTTGTTGTCCTCCTCCTCCTTGCTTGTTGTCCTCCTCCTTGCTTGTTGTCCTCCTCCTCCTTGCTTGTTGTCCTCCTCCTCCTTGTTGTTGTCCTCCTCCTTGCTTGTTGTTGTCCTCCTCCTTGTTGTCCTCCTTGCTTGTTGTCCTCCTCCTTGTTGTCCTCCTCCTTGCTTGTTGTCCTCCTCCTTGCTTGTTGTCCTCCTCCTTGCTTGTTGTTGTCTCCTCCTTGCTTGTTGTTGTCCTCCTCCTTGCTTGTTGTTGTCCTCCTCCTTGCTTGTTGTCCTCCTCCTTGCCTCCTCCTTGTTCCTTGCTTGTTGTCCTCCTCCTTGTCCTCCTCCTTGTTGTTGTCCTCCTCCTTGTTGTCCTCCTCCTTGTTGTTGTCCTCCTTGTTGTTGTCCTCCTTCCTTGCTTGTTGTCCTCCTCCTCCTTTGCTTGTTGTTGTCCTCCTCCTTGCTTGTTGTCCTCCTCCTTGCTTGTTGTCCTCCTCCTTGCTTGTTGTCCTCCTCCTTGCTTGTTGTCCTCCTCCTTGCTTGTTGTCCTCCTCCTCCTTGCTTGTTGTTGTCCTCCTCCTTGCTTGTTGTTGTCCTCCTCCTTGCTTGTTGTCCTCCTTCCTCCTCCTCCTTGTTGTTGTCCTCCTCCTCCTTGCTTGTTGTCCTCCTCCTTGCTTGTTGTCCTTCCTTGTTGTCCTCCTCCTTGCTTGCTTGTTGTCCTCCTCCCCTTGCTTGTTGTCCTCCTCCCTTGTTGTTGTTGTTGTTGTCCTCCTCCTTGCTTGTTGTCCTCCTCCTTGCTTGTTGTTGTCCTCCTCCTTGCTTGTTGTCCTCCTCCTTGCTTGTTGTCCTCCTCCTTGCTTGTTGTCCTCCTCCTTGCTTGTTGTCCTCCTCCTTGCTTGTTGTCCTCCTGTCCTCCTCCTTGCTTGCTTTGTCCTCCTCCTTGTTGTTGTCCTCCTCCTTGTCCTCCTCCTTGCTTTGTCCTCCTTGCTTGTTGTCCTCCTCCTTGTTGTCCTCCTCCTCCTTGCTTGTTGTCCTCCTCCTTGTTGTTGTCCTCCTCCTTGCTTGTTGTCCTCCTCCTTGCTTGTTGTCCTCCTCTTGTTGTCCTCCTCCTCCTCCTCCTTGCTTGTTGTCCTCCTCCTCCTTGCTTGTTGTCCTCCTCCTTGCTTGTTGTTGTCCTCCTCCTTGTTGTCCTCCTCCTTGTCCTCCTCCTTGCTTTGTCCTCCTCCTTGCTTTGTTGTCCTCCTCCCTTGTCCTCCTCCTTGTTGTTGTCCTCCTCCTTGCTTGTTGTCCTCCTCCTCCTCCTTGCTTGTTGTCCTCCTCCTCCTCCTCCTCCTTGTTGTTGTCCTCCTCCTTGCTTGTTTGTCCTCCTCCTTGCTTGTTGTCCTCCTCCCTTGCTTGTTGTTGTCCTCCTCCTTGTTGTCCTCCTCCTTGTTGTTGTCCTCCTCCTTGCTTGTTGTCCTCCTCCTTGCTTGTTGTCCTCCTCCTTGTTGTTGTCCTCCTCCTTGTTGTTGTCCTCCTCCTTGCTTGTTGTCCTCCTCCTGTTGTTGTCCTCCTCCCCTTGTTGTTGTCCTCCTCCTGCTTGTTGTTGTCCTCCTCCTCCTCCTTGCTTGTTGTCCTCCTCCTTGCTTGTTGTCCTCCTCCTTGCTTGTTGTCCTCCTCCTCCTCCTTCCTTGTTGTCCTCCTCCTCCTTGTTGTTGTCCTCCTCCTTGCTTGTTGTCGTCCTCCTCATTGTTATCGTCCTCCTCCTTGCTTGTTGTCCTCCTCCTTGCTTGTTGTCCTCCTCCTTGTTGTTGTCCTCCTCCTTCCTTGTTGTTGTCCTCCTCCTTCCTCCTCCTTGTTGTTGTCCTCCTCCTTGTTGTTGTTGTCCTCCTCCTCCTTGCTTGTTGCTGTCCTCCTCCTCCTTGTTGTTGTCCTCCTCCTTGATTGTTGTCCTCTTCCTTGCTTGTTGTCGTCCTCCTCGAGCTTGCTTGTTTGTCCTCCTCCTTGCTTGTTGTCCTTCTCCTTGCTTGTTGTCCTCCTCCTTGTTGTCGTCCTCCTCCTTCCTTGTTGTTGTCCTCCCCCTTCCTTGTTGTTGTCCTCCTCCTTGCTAGTTGTTGTCCTCCTCCTTGCTTCTTGTTGTCCTCCTCCTTGTTGTTGTCCTCCTCATGCTTGTTGTTGTCCTCCTCCTTGTTGTCGTCCTCCTCCTTGCTTGTTGTTGTCCTCCTCCTTGACTGTTGTCGAATATGGATGTAGAGAGACGGGGATACACTAACGGAGATATCAAGAGACGGGAATATATAGAGACAAGGATACATATAAACGGGGATATAGATATATGGAGACACATAGAAACGGGGATATAGAGATAAGGGGATACATATAAACGGGGATATCAAGAGACGGGGATATATAAAGACAGGGACACATAGAAACGGGGGTATATAGAGACAGACGGGAACACATAGAAACGGGGATATACAGAGATGGAGAAACAGGGATATAGAGAGACGGGGACACATAGAAACAGGGATAGAGAGAGACGGGGATGCATAGTACACAGGGACACATAGAAACGGGGATATAGAGAAACGGGAACACATACAAACTGGGATATAGAGAGGTTGAGAAACATAGAAACAGGAATATAGAGAGATGGGTACACATAGACACAGTGATATAGAGAGACGGGGATATATAGTGCACAGGGACACATAGAAATAGGGATACCAGGAGACGGGATATAGAGAGACATGGACACATAGAGACGGGGATATAGAGAGACAGGGATAGAGAGAGAGGGGGGGATATAGAAAGACGGGAATATAGAGAGACGGGGATATAGAGAGACAGGGATAGAGAGAGAGAGGGGGGATATAGAAAGACGGGGATATATAGAGATTAGGAAACATAGAAACAGGAATAGAGAGAGATGGGTACACATAGAAACAGTGATATAGAGAGACGGGGATATATAGTACACAGTGACACATAGAAACGGGGATATCAGGAGACGGGATATAGAGAGACATAGAGACGGGGATATAGAGAGACAGGGATAGAGAGAGAGAGAGAGGGGGGATATAGAAAGACGGGAATATAGAGATACGGGGATATAGAGAGACGAGGATATAGGGATACAGGGTTACAAAACAACGGGGATAGGGAGAGACAAGGACAAGTAGAAACGGGGATATAGAGAGACAGTGACAAATAAACGGGAATATATAGAGACAGTGACAAATAAACGGGGATATATAAGACAGGGACACATATAAACGGGGACATAGAGAGACAGGGACACATATCAATTCAAAATTCAATTCAAACAATTTTAATGACTAGGCCTTCTGCCCGTATCATAGGGAGGCTGGGGGAGGGGGTTATAAAGATACATAACATTTGCATCAAAAACTAGAAAATAACACAAATTCTTGTGGAATTTAACATTTAAGCAAAAATAAACAAATTAGTAAGTAAATAAATAAACAGATATAAATAAATAGGCAAAATCAGAGAAAAACAACAACAAATAATCCAATATGATATTGAGTCGATGAAACAGATGGTTAAACAATAAATCAGCCTGAACTAGTCGATTACAAATATACCAAACTATTAAACTATCAAACAACCAATCATCCATTATTAATTAATAAATAATCAGAACAAGTAAGTAGTCCCACATCAATCAGCCACGGATAATTAATAAACTGATGCACCATACTAATTCAACAAACCATCATTAATCAACAAATTTACCAGGTTAACCATCGACAGAGTGGTCAATAAGACAGGGACACATAGAAACGGAGAAAGAGAGAGACGGGGACACATAGAAATGGGGATATAGAGAGACAGGGATACATAGAAACGGGGACAAAAAGAGACCCGGGAATATATAGAGACAGGGACACATAACAACGGGGATATGGAGAGACAGGGACACATAACAACGGGGATATCGAGAGACAGGGACACATAACAACGGGGATATCGAGAGACAGGGACACATAGAAACGGGGATATAGAGAGACGGGGACAAATGGAAACCGGGATATAATTATAGAGACGGGGACACATAGAAAAGAGGGTATAGAGAGACGGTGACACATAGAAACGGGGATATAGAGAGACGGGAACACATACAAACGGGGATATAGAAAGACGGGGAGACATAGACACAGGGATATAGGTAGACACAGAAACACAGTACACAGGGACACACAGAAACGGGGATATAGAGAGACGGGAACACATACAAACGGGGATATAGAGAGACGGGGAGACATAGACACAGGGATATAGGTAGACACGGAAACACAGTACACACAGAAACGGGTATGATATATAGTGTCGATGATATAGAGAGACAGGGACACATAGAAACGGGAATATAGAGAGACGGGGACATATAGAAACCGGGATATAATCATAGAGACGGGGACACAAAGAAACCATCATTAATCAACAAATTTACCAGATAAACCATCGACAGAGTGGTCAATAAGACAGGGACACACAGAAACGGAGAAAGAGAGAGACGGGGACACATAGAAATGGGGATATAGAGAGACAGGGACACATAGAAACGGGGATATCGTGTGTGTCTGTGTCTGTCTGTCTGTGTGTGTGTGTGTGTGTTGGTTGGTTTGTCTGTGTATGCATCCACGATAGCGTTTGAACGAATGAAGAGACAACGGACGCATGAAATGTACATTGTTGTGTACTGTATCGCTATCAGTCGTGTCTAACCGTGACTGACGTATAGAACAAAAAGGAGAAGTGGTTTGTACTGTATGGGTGTTAGTCGTTTCTGAGCATGACTGTCGGATTAGAAGAGACAAAAAAAGGAGATTTGAGGTCACAGCTGCTGAGGAGGAAAGTCCCGGTAAGGCCTATGACTCTCTCTGAGTTATGATGTTGCATTAATGTCAACTTCGTGTCATCTGCTATTTTTAATCCAGTTGACCTTAGCTGACCTGAGTGTGATTCAGCCGCACACCCACTTATAATAGTAAACAGATTTGAATCAGTGTCTGTCTGTTTGTCTGTGTGTGTGTTCACCAGTGAGTGCTTTGATTGTTTCATCGTGCTCTCTGTGTTAGGGGACTTGAGACCCGTTGTTACGCTATTTTTTCATAAGTCCTAGATAACATAACAAACCCACTCATTTTTTTAAAATTTTATATGTGGTTTATAGACATCATGAATAAATACCGTACCAAGCCACATTCCGCGATGATGGGGGCTCCTTTCTTGATTTCCTTTGTTGTCCACCTCCTTGTTGTTCTCCTCCTGCTTGTTGTTGTCCACCTCCTTGTTGTTCTCCTCCTCCTTGTTGTTGTCCACCTCCTTGTTGTTGTCCTCCTCCTTGTTGTTGTCCTCCTCCTTGTTGTTGTCCGCCTCCTTGTTGTTGTCCTCCTCCTTGTTGTTGTCCTCCTCCTTGTTTGTTGTCCTTCCTCCTCCTTGTTGTTGTCCTCCTCCTTGTTGTTGTCCTCCTCCTTGTTGTTGTCCTCCTCCTTGTTGTTGTCCTCCTCCTTGTTGTTGTCCTCCTCCTTGTTGTTGTCCTCCTCCTTGTTGTTGTCCTACCTCCTTGTTGTTGTCCTCCCTCCTTGTTGTTGTCCTCCTTGTTGTTGTCCTCCTCCTTGTTGTTGTCCTCCTTGTTGTTGTCCTCCTCCTTGTTGTTGTCCTCCTTGTTGTTGTGTCCTCCTTGTCCTCCTTGTTGTTGTCCACCTGCTTGCTTGTTGTCCTCCTCCTTATTGTTGTCCTCCTCCTTGTTGTTGTCCTCCTCCTTGTTGTTGTCCTCCTCCTTGCTTGTTGTTGTCCTCCTCCTTGTTGTTGTTCCTCCTCCTCCTCCTTGTTGTTGTCCTCCTCCTTGTTGTTGTCCTCCTCCTTGTTGTTGTCCTCCTCCTTGTTGTTGTCCTCCTCCTTGTTGTTGTCCTCCTCCTTGTTGTTGTCCTCCTCCTTGTTGTTGTCCTCCTCCTTGTTGTTGTCCTCCTCCTTGTTGTTGTCCTCCTCCTTGTTGTTGTCCTCCTCCTTGTTGTTGTCCTCCTCCTTGTTGTTGTCCTCCTCCTTGTTGTCCTCCTCCTTGTTGTTGTCCTCCTCCTTGTTGTTGTCCTCCTCCTTGTTGTTGTCCTCCTCCTTGTTGTTGTCCTCCTCCTTGTTGTTGTCCTCCTCCTTGTTGTTGTCCTCCTCCTTGTTGTCCTCCTCCCTCCTTGTTGTTGTCCTCCTTGTTGTTGTCCTCCTCCTTGTTGTTGTCCTCCTCCTTGTTGTTGTCCTCCTCCTTGTTGTTGTCCTCCTCCTTGTTGTTGTCCTCCTCCTTGTTGTTGTCCTCCTCCTTGTTGTTGTCCTCCTCCTTGTTGTTGTCCTCCTCCTTGTTGTTGTCCTCCTCCTTGTTGTTGTCCTCCTTGTTGTTGTCCTCCTCCTTGTTGTTGTCCTCCTCCTTGTTGTTGTCCTCCTCCTTGTTGTTGTCCTCCTCCTTGTTGTTGTCCTCCTCTCCTTGTTGTTGTCCTCCTTGCTTGTTGTTGTCCTCCTTGTTGCTTGTTGTTGTCCTCCTCCTTGATTGTTGTTGTCCTCCTCCTTGTTGTTGTCCTCCTCCTTGTTGTTGTCCTCCTCCTTGTTGTTGTCCTCCTCCTTGTTGTTGTCCTCCTCCTTGTTGTTGTCCTCCTCCTTGTTGTTGTCCTCCTCCTTGTTGTTGTCCTCCTCCTTGTTGTTGTCCTCCTCCTTGTTGTTGTCCTCCCTCCTTGTTGTTGTCCTCCTCCTTGTTGTTGTCCTCCTCCTTGTTGTTGTCCTCCTCCTTGTTGTTGTTGTCCTCCTCCTTGTTGTTGTCCTCCTCCTTGTTGTTGTCCTCCTCCTTGTTGTTGTCCTCCTCCTTGTTGTTGTCCTCCTCCTTGTTGTTGTCCTCCTCCTTGTTGTTGTCCTCCTCCTTGTTGTTGTCCTCCTCCTTGTTGTTGTCCTCCTCCTTGTTGTTGTTGTCCTCCTTGTTGTTGTCTCCTCCTTGTTGTTGTCCTCCTCCTTGTTGTTGTCCTCCTCCTTGTTGTTGTCCTCCTCCTTGTTGTTGTCCCTTGTTGTTGTCCTCCTCCTCCTTGTTGTTGTCCTCCTCCTTGTTGTTGTCCTCCTCCTTGTTGTTGTCCTCCTCCTTGCTTGTTGTTGTCCTCCTCCTTGTTGTTGTCCTCCTCCTTGTTGTTGTCCTCCTCCTTGTTGTTGTCCTCCTCCTTGTTGTTGTCCTCCTCCTTGTTGTTGTCCTCCTCCTTGTTGTTGTCCTCCTGCTTGTTGTTGTCCTCCTCCTTGTTGTTGTGTTGTCCTCCTCCTTGTTGTTGTCCTCCTCCTTGTTGTTGTCCTCCTCCTTGTTTCCTCCTTGTTGTTGTCCTCCTCCTTGTTGTTGTCCTCCTCCTTGTTGTTGTCCTCCTCCCTTGTTGTTGTCCTCCTCCTTGTTGTTGTCCTCCTCCTTGTTGTTGTCCTCCTCCTTGTTGTTGTCCTCCTCCTTGTTGTTGTCCTCCTCCTTGTTGTTGTCCTCCTCCTTGTTGTTGTCCTCCTCCTTGTTGTTGTCCTCCTCCTTGTTGTTGTCCTCCTCCTTGTTGTTGTCCTCCTCCTTGTTGTTGTCCTCCTCCTCCTCCTTGTTGTTGTCCTTGTTGTTGTCTCCTCCTTGTTGTTGTCCTCCTCCTTGTTGTTGTCCTCCTCCTTGTTGTTGTCCTCCTCCTTGTTGTTGTCCTCCTCCTTGTTGTTGTCCTCCTCCTTGTTGTTGTCCTCCTCCCTTGTTGTTGTCCTCCTCCTTGTTGTTGTCCTCCTCCTTGTTGTTGTCCTCCTCCTCCTCCTTGTTGTTGTCCTCCTGTTGTTGTCCTCCTCCTTGTTGTTGTCCTCCTCCTTGTTGTTGTCCTCCTCCTTGTTGTTGTCCTCCTCCTTGTTGTTGTCCTCCTCCTTGTTGTTGTCCTCCTCCTTGTTGTTGTCCTCCTCCTTGTTGTTGTCCTCCTCCTTGTTGTTGTCCTCCTTGTTGTTGTCCTCCTCCTTGTTGTTGTCCTCCTCCTTGTTGTTGTCCTCCTCCTTGTTGTTGTCCTCCTCCTTGTTGTTGTCCTCCTCCTTGTTGTTGTCCTCCTCCTTGTTGTTGTCCTCCTTGTTGTTGTCCTCCTCCTTGTTGTTGTCCTCCTCCTTGTTGTTGTCCTCCTCCTTGTTGTTGTCCTCCTCCTTGTTGTTGTCCTCCTCCTTGTTGTTGTCCGCCTCCTTGTTGTTGTCCGCCTCCTTGTTGTTGTCCTCCTCCTTGTTGTTGTCCTCCCTTGTTGTTGTCCTCCTCCTTGTTGTTGTTGTCCTCCTCCTTGTTGTTGTCCTCCTCCTTGTTGTTGTCCTCCTCCTTGTTGTTGTCCTCCTCCTTGTTGTTGTCCTCCTCCTTGTTGTTGTCCTCCTCCTTGTTGTTGTCCTCCTCCTTGTTGTTGTCCTCCTCCTTGTTGTTGTCCTCCTCCTCCTTGTTGTTGTCCTCCTCCTTGTTGTTGTCCTCCTCCTTGTTGTTGTCCTCCTCCTTGTTGTTGTCCTCCTCCTTGTTGTTGTCCTCCTCCTTGTTGTTTGTCCTCCTCCTTGTTGTTGTCCTCCTCCTTGTTGTTGTCCTCCTCCTTGTTGTTGTCCCTCCTCCTTGTTGTTGTCCTCCTCCTTGTTGTTGTCCTCCTCCTTGTTGTTGTCCTCCTCCTTGTTGTTGTCCTCCTCCTTGTTGTTGTCCTCCTCTTGTTGTTGTCCTTGTTGTTGTCCTCCTCCTCCTTGTTGTTGTCCTCCTCCTTGTTGTTGTCCTCCTTGTTGTTGTCCTCCTCCTTGTTGTTGTCCTCCTTGTTGTTGTCCACCTCCTTGTTGTTGTCCTCCCTTGTTGTTGTCCTCCTCCTTGTTGTTGTCCTCCTCCTTGTTGTTGTCCTTGTTGTTGTCCTCCTCCTTGTTGTTGTCCTCCTCCTTGTTGTTGTCCTCCTCCTTGTTGTTGTCCTCCTCCTTGTTGTTGTCCTCCTCCTTGTTGTTGTCCTCCTCCTTGTTGTTGTCCTCCTCCCTCCTCCTTGTTGTTGTCCACCTCCTTGTTGTTGTCCTCCTCCTTGTTGTTGTCCTCCTCCTTGTTGTTGTCCTCCTCCTTGTTGTTGTCCCTCCTCCTTGTTGTTGTCCTCCTCCTTGTTGTTGTCCTCCTCCTTGTTGTTGTCCTCCTCCTTGTTGTTGTGTCCTCCTCCTTGTTGTTGTCCTCCTCCTTGTTGTTGTCCTCCTCCTTGTTGTTGTCCTCCTCCTTGTTGTTGTCCTCCTCCTTGTTGTTGTCCTCCTCCTTGTTGTTGTCCTCCTCCTTGTTGTTGTCCTCCTCCTTGTTGTTGTCCTCCTCCTTGTTGTTGTCCCTCCTCCTTGTTGTTGTCCTCCTCCTTGTTGTTGTCCTCCTCCTTGTTGTTGTCCTCCTCCTTGTTGTTGTCCTCCTTCCTTGTTGTCCTCCTCCTTGTTGTTGTCCTCCTCCTTGTTGTTGTCCTCCTCCTTGTTGTTGTTGTCCTCCTCCTCCTTGTTGTTGTCCTCCTCCTTGTTGTTGTCCTCCTCCTTGTTGTTGTCCTCCTCCTTGTCCTCCTTGTTGTCCTCCTCCTTGTTGTTGTCCTCCTCCTTGTTGTTGTCCACCTCCTTGTTGTTGTCCTCCTCCTTGTTGTTGTCCACCTCCTTGTTGTTGTCCTCCTCCTTGTCCTCCTCCTTGTTGTTGTCCACCTGCTTGTTGTCTACCTCCTTGTTGTTGTCCACCTCCTTGCCTGATCTCCTCTTTGTAGTTCTCCTCCTTGCTTGGCCTCGACTGTGTAGTCATCCTCCTCTATGATTGTCCTATGTGTAGTCCTCCTCCTTGCATGGCCTCATCTGTGTAGTCTTCCTCAAAAATAATGTAATACCTATCAAAAGCCTAAGCCCCCCTTTTTTTCTCATTATGTACGAGGGAATTTTGAAACTGAAACTGAAAACTTTCTTTTGCAAGGATAAAGTAGACAGAACCTTTTCTTCCAATTTGTCCTGTTTGTTCTTGCATCCTGGCTAAAAGACTCCAGGGATCATCCCAACAGCCGAAGAACTTGAACACTATGGTACAAATGCACCAGCTAGGGATGAGGAAATTACATGTGTGACCATTTTTGATTACCCCACCACGTGGGCAGCCACACTCCGACTTCGAAGGATCCAATCTGTCCTTAGGTTTAAATTGTATAGAAAAGAAATATTGACACTCAGGAGAGAAGACACACGAGAAAAGAAAAGGGTAGTAAGGATATAGGCCAAGTTATATTTTCCATAACCCCATTGAAACAAACTAAGGCCATGTCAGGGCTGCCACCATGTTAACATCTGAACTTGTAAAAAGAGATATGGTAAATGCACTCTTCCAAGTTAGTTGAGAGTTACCTCCGACAGAGAACAAAGCTAGCATTACACACTCACCATTTTTAATAAAATACTAGGTAAAGGTAAAGATGTGCCACCCCCCCTGCATTTCTCGGTTAATTCTATTTTTCCGTTTTTGCCTTTCTTACCATACATAAAGCTGTATTTTAGGAACATTTTCAGCTAATAACCTTTTTGGAATACTAACCCTATCCCTAACCCTAGCCCTAAACCTAACCCTACCCCCCACTATGTACTGCAGTACACCGCGATTTGTCACAGTTGTGCTTCGTTGCGTTTTTCCGTCTTATAGGGTGGGGGGTAGGGTTAGTTTTAGGGCTAGGGTTAGGGTTAGTATTCCAAAAAGGTTATTATCTAAAAATGTTCCTAAAATGCAGCTTTATGTATGGTAAGAAAGGCAATAACGGAAAAATAGAATTAACCGAGATAGGTAGGGGGGGGGGGGGGGGGGGGGGGGGGGGGGGGGGGGGGGGGGGGGGGGGGGGCACATCTTGACCTTTACCAAATACTATTTGCCGCCATGTCACTTCTTCTTCTTCTGTTTTCCCATACATTCTGATTTCGGAGGGGCTCAAAGGAGAAAATACTTAGCAGATATTTTGGCGAAAAAGGCAGGAGAATGGGCCAATAAGTCAGAAAGATAGTAGATGACAGAAAGTAAAGGGAAAAGACAGAGTCAAAGAGAGAGAAATATTAGAGGAAGTTACAAGCACAGATTTCCAGAAGATGGGGAAACTATTTGTATGAAAGACCCCCCAGTATCCCCATGGGGAGCGCCATGTCACAACTCCTGATCTTTCCAAACAATAACATTTGTCCATGAGTCACTGATATTGTTACATTTAATGTCCATTTATTTTTCTGAACAATATTTTGAACACATTACGATAATCCGACATTGTCAGTTCACAGTAAAATATTTAAAAGTAATAATCACACATTACCAATTCTTTAGACTTAAAAAAATGCAAGCACAAATAAGTGTGTAATTCCAATTTCATCTTCATGATAGACACAAAACGTGGAAGACAACACAACAAAAAATAATAGTAAAGACTAGCAAACAACAAAAATTCACAAATGGCATTGTTTAGTGAACTGCAGTAAGCAATTCATGATTAAATCACTCAGTTAAGAAGAAATAATGTTTTACGCCCTCTTTGGCCTTTCGGCCATGTGGGGCAAAATCACCGAGTTGAAGAAATAAATAACATGTATCCATATAATCATAAAAATATTGAATGTAAATACTCAAAATGCTATTAGAATATACAGGATGACTATGATACATTTTTCTTCTGGATAATTACCAACATGGCACATCAGATATAAATATATTTTGAATATTTTCTATAAATAAATCATCTTCAAAAAATATTTCTTATCAAAAATTATGCACAATAACTCATTCTTTAAATTAAATAATCAACTATAGCTAACTGCTGATTATAATTTTTTTTAAAAAGCATTTAATTTAACTGTTTATTATCAAAACAATACAAGTTTAACACATTCAAACCGAAAAAGTAGAATCAAGGTTGAAATGAATATGTAAACAAATTTTGAAGAAACGTTGACAGGACGAGTTGAACCCGAAACATCATGACTTGTTTTGTTTCTGTGATTAAATCTTTTGTTTTGGGTTTCAATTTCGACTTTGTTTTAATTTGTTATAAACAAATTTTGTTACCAAACAAACCAGGTAAAGAAAATATGAACATGCAAATTATTTTTTTTTTTTTTTTTTTTGCTGTCCCATCTTCTGGGCCGTACAGTGGCGTTGCTCCCACGCCGCTCGTTCCGAATCCCAATTCGCAGCTACACCCCAGTTTGTTCAAGTCGCAGAATCTGAGACCAGCAGTCCAAGGGGAGCGAATCTACGTTAGGCCGTCAGGAGGTAACCAACCGAGGAGACACTGCACTTCTGCTGAGTCACTTCGGTGGAGTTCAGTGGAGCCTGTTCAGGACACCACCTACTAAGCCCCCTACTGACGACACTATTATCTTAGTCGCCTAGCCAGCGTGAGTGAGGTCCTCCTCCGAGGGCGCCACCACGACCGTCCACCGACAGCTCCCCAGAACACACTGATCCCCATGAATTTGACCCGAATGCACCAAGGCATAGACTGGATTGGAAACCGAAAATGAGGTCACCATGAGAGCAGGGCATGCAAAGCCACAGAATTTGAGACATTTTTTGAATTTTATGATTGATGGAAAATGAGGCCGATGATAACGATGATGATGATGCTATGGAGTTCCGTATCGGTCTGAGACTGCAGACTGCATGGCAGGGCTGTATTCTACGCTTCCTTTCATAATGATATCCCGGCGTTAACCAGGCCCGAGAACTACAGACACCTGCAGTGTTGGTCTTGCAATTAGAGCAACACTCTCAGAATCGCATCCGTTAAGCGGATGAAACTCGACTGTGTGGTTCCAGTCTTCCCATTGAGCCCATAGCCACTCACTCTGGGTAGGAGTCAGTCCAGGACCGAAAAAACCCTCGCCTCTGATGGGACTCGAACCCAAGACCTCCCAGCCAGTAGTCCGCGATGCTAGCCACTACACCACGGCGGCTGGTGCGAACTATTTTATTTTATTTTCATTGCATACATTTTTTGTTTTCTTGTTCTTTTTTGTAGCATGGTATTGTTTCTGTGCGAACTATTTTATTGTACAGAAACAATAACATGCTACAAAAAAGAACAAGAAAACAAAAAATGTATACAATGAAAAGCAACTGTTTGTCATAACAAGGACTTCTTCAAAATGCGAAATGTATTAAAACCCCTTGATTGCCATAGAAAATTAAAGAAAAATTGGTATAGGTCAAGATGTGCCACCCCCTCCTACATTTCTCGGTTAATTAAATTTTTCCGTTTTTGCCTTTCTTACCAAACATGAAGCTGTATTTTATGAACATTTTCAGCTAATTATCTTTGTTCAATAATTAATTGCAGTCATGATAAAGGCCATTATCTAATAGGACGCCTCCCCCCCCCCATATGTACTGGAGTACACCGCGGCATTTGTGACAGTCCTGGTTCATTGCGTTTACCTGTCTTATAGGGGGGGGTGGGGGTGGGGGGGGGGGGGGGGTAGGGTTAGGTTTTGTATTCCAAAAAGATAATTAGCTGAAAAGGTTAAATACAGCTTTATGTTTGGTAAGAAAGGCAAAAACGGAAAAATTGAATTAACCGAGAAATGCAGGGGGGGGGGGGGGGGGGGGGGGGGGGGGGGGGGGGGGGGGGGCCCATCTATACCTTTACCGAAAAATTAATTGTACAAATAATGCCATGAAAAAGAGCCGATAGAGCCAATCTGGCGAAATGGTCTGGGGATACAACTCTCTTGACTGTGTTAGAGAAAAAGCCAGCATATCAGAGTTATTCCTCTTCATCTCATGACACCATCAAGTCAGTATGTGATACATTATTTAATTTTAAATTTAAAACTTCAAAGCATTCATATGGAGGAAGGAAACGAAATGTTTGCTACAGAACAGAAGAGTTCTTTAGAGCTTTCTTACCATCTTTATTTTTTCTTGTTTAATTTGATAAACAATTGCAATATGTTTGCTACAAAGTAACAAATAGAGAAAGAAAACAACCTGATATTCAAGGAGAATAAATTCTGGCCATTGAAGGAGTAAAGCATGTTTCTCTGCCTTAAGAGAAGGATCTCTGGGGCCATGCAACCCCACAATGTTTTGAAATGTTAACATTAAAACCTGTGTAACCTGACAAATTTGATCTCACTTGAGATGAATGAGCAAAATCGGAATCATGGCCAACATAATCGTTAAAGACGAAATAGCCCGTTCTGGATCATGAGAGTATTCAAGAGGCTTTGATTTCTGATGTGTTACCGGCTTTCCGGAATGAAATTATAATCAATTTTTAGTTTGCTTTCACCTTTCCTCTCTTGAAAGCAACCAATCATTGCAGATGTAATGTTACATGTGCATTGTTGAACAGTGTGACTTCAGTGTTTTGTGTGTGTGCAGATTTTCCCCCATTTAATTTACCCGGTATTCTGCATTCATTGCAAATGTGAGGAACTCAATCCAAACTCTAACACATGTATCAATATTTTTTTTTCTTTTTAATCTTCTTTTTGAAAAAAAAAAGACAAGAAAATCAACGTGGAAATCTGATAAACTATTTCAGACCACACCCACACAAACACTATCATACTTCTAGTCATAAAAAGGTATCTTAAAGCCTATCCAAAAATTCCTTTAAAAAAAAACCCCCAAACCTCATAATAAAGAAAAAAAGTAGTTGTATGGATGCATGCAAAGAAGAAAAACAGCCAAGTCAAAGAAAGTGAAAATGTTGAGACAGTTACTAGCCAACAATTTCCAAAATGCAAGGGAATTAATTGTACAGAAAGAGCCCCTAGTACCCACCACAGGAGCGAAATATTCTGCATAATCTCATTGATTTACAGGCCAGTATCACAGTATCTTTAAAAAAAAGTGATTCACTACCACAGGGTGTCCATAAAAGTGAACCACCAACAACCTGTATGGGATGTCAATGCTGATTTCAAACTTACTTTCCTTTAACCCTTTCACCGCCAATGTCACATTTTTGCACCACAATCGTTCAACACCTATGTCACTAAAAAGCATCCAATCAGGGCCTGTTATAAAAAGACCCTATTTTCTTAAATATGGCAGGTAAGGTTAGGCCTAATGTCATACGTGCCGCAGAGGAATTCGCAATATTAATGATTTTTTTTTTCTCTACCCAGGTTAAGTTTAATAGTATTTTTTGGCTGAAAAATGGCTGGCGGTGAAAGGGTTAAAGTAAACCCAAAGCAACACATACACACATGCTTGCTAATCCCTTAATCTTTCTTGAAATGAAAGTACAGTTGGAGGGGATGGCTTTTTGGATCCTAGCGCTGTCCAGATTCACTGTTTTTTGGTCTCCTCTCGTAGAAGTTTGGCTAAACGTTGGAATGCCTGCAACACGAACAAGACACTTAATGTCATATTTTATTTATCATAAATGATCAACACAAAAGCGATATATTACAATTCAAACACAGTGACTTTATTTCAGTTGGAATTTTGGATGAAATTTAGAAAATCACCTTTTTTCTGTCTAATTCACATGCTTTGTGACATTGCTATCAGCTTCTAGCTTTGTTTTTAAATGAATTAAACTTTAGCGTGAGATGTGATGACAACAAAAATCACCAAATAATAAAACACATTGCAATGACACTTCCTTCATCTTGAATCAAGTTCAGTCAAAACAAAGACAGAGCAATTAGTACTATGTGGTGATGAAAGAGAACAGACAGACAGATACAGATTGGTAACGAAAAGATTAAATAACCACCCAGGAACAGGTGAAATATTACCTTGTCCATATCTTCAGGGGAGACCAACGAATAAGACGCGCGGACATAAGGTGAGGGCTGGGACTCATCGGCCTGGAAGGCTCGTCCCGGCACAAAGAGGACCTCAGCGGCTCTGGCTTTCTCCATGATCAGGGTGTTGCTGTCCTCGACATTGAGCAACCGCATCCACAGGAACATGCCCCCGCTGGGTTCTGACCACTCTGCCAGGCCTGATGAGTGAGAGAAATTTGACATAATATAATATGCTTGATCAATTTAATTGCTTACTAAATCTAGTTTCTTATTTCTTTGTTTAGAAGTCCATGGCAAACAGAAATTCAAACACATATTTATTAAGAAGTTCTTGGCAATCAAATATGCAAAAGAAAAACAATTTTTGATTAGGTACCGCAGTTGTGTTTGCCTTTTCCCCATTGCAATACAGTACCAAGTTCCCACTCTTACAGTACCATGTGCAAAAACAAAGGAGCCAATTTTGTTTTAAAAAAAGTTTTTAATAGACTACCCATACAGAAAGGATGTGTCAGTAAAAGACTTTTTCTTCTCGTCAAGTGAATTTTCAAATCCATTAAGCAAACAAGATTAATAAACAAATCTATTGTTTAAAAAAAAACCCCACAAAGATGAACAACAAAGCATCACATAGGTCTGCGGAGAAAAACAAATACCTACCTTTTAGATGTTTCTCTGCAGCAGCAACACAAGCGTCGCGCTGCCTGCGGTAAAAGTCAGCCACAGATATCGCATGTTGGCAAAGCCCGTCTAAACTCATTGACTCCAACACTGCTAGTAGTATTGCCTGAAAATATAAAACAGAAGTCCAACTCATATTTATTCCAAACAAAGAGAAGTGATTAAACTAAAGTGAAATATAATAATAATAGTGCATTTTGTGTACACATGCTTTCTTCTATTTTATGTCCTTTCACTAAAAGTGATTAAGAGGGATGGTGTGTGTGTGTGTGTGTGTGTCTCTGTGTGTGTGTGTCACTGTGTCTGTATGTGCATGTGTGTGTATGTGTACATGTGCATCCACACGCATGTGTGCATTTGCCTGTGTGTGTCTATGCTATCTTCTGGGCTGTATGTACATTGCCATTGCTCCCATGCTGCACATTCCGTCCCTCAACTCATAGCCACACTCTGACTTGATAGGTTGCAAACCCCCAAACCAGCAGTCCACAAGGAGCAATCTATAAAATATGAAATAAAGGATAGCAGTAACAGAGAAAAAGTAAAAGAGAAACAGAGTGAGTGACAGAGACAGACACACACACAGGCAAACAGAGAGCTAAACTGAGAGAGAGAAATAGACAGACAGATATAAATACCTGAGCTAGACCACTGCTGTGCATCACAGAAACTTGCATGTGAAGACTGACCCGATCCACTAGAGCCTTAGGGCCACTCAAAATTCCTACTCTAGCTCTGCAAAAAACAACAAATTATGATGATGATGATGGTAATAATAATGTAGATTTTAACAATAATAATAACAATAATACAACCAATTTAAATTCTCAATCTTAAAAAAGTATCATATAGACACATAAAAATAAAAAAATGAAAAGAGCAAACACTGCTACTTGTGCTAACATCACATGCCTTCAACACACTTCAACTGCCTCTGAATGTGTGCATACACACAAACACACACGCATAACACTATTGTGACCAGCACCGCACCAGTGAAACCACTCTGCTGGCTTGAGGCTGCACTGGAAAAATTATTGTTGAATGACTGCTTGTGATCAAACATTGTTTAAGAGCCTAAATGAAGTCTGATATGCACCAAACGTTCTGTACTTTATGAAAATGGATAATTAATTCAATTTTATGCTTTGTGAAAATATTGCATAAACGATTTACAGCCGACATACTGCTTGACTTCGAGATCGAACTCTGCAACGAGATCGAACGATTCTGCCGATAACAACACTTTTTGTTGTCACATTCTCACTCTAGAGTACTTGTACTGGGCACTCACTGTTCAATTTAATCAGTACATACATTATTTTCACTACTTTCATCCTTAAAACCTGACTGATTGCCAGCATTACTTTCATCTTCATCAAGTTCGAGCAATCAAACAATCTCCTCGCCACTCAGACCTCTAATGTTTTTTAATTTTTGTGCAAAGATCTCC
The DNA here is from genome assembly GCA_017654935.2 of Phymorhynchus buccinoides. Classification (NCBI taxonomy): domain Eukaryota; kingdom Metazoa; phylum Mollusca; class Gastropoda; order Neogastropoda; family Raphitomidae; genus Phymorhynchus; species Phymorhynchus buccinoides. The sequence goes on from CM065689.1 coordinate 33,028,616, forward strand.
TCAAATTTCGACTGCAGACGAACGAGCAATGCCATTTTCGTTTCAGTATTCAGGGGAAGTACCTGTAAAATCAAGCAAGAAAAGTCTGCTGGTATAATAGGGAGTTTTGTACCTTAGACCTTTCTACCTACGATTGGAGGTTCCCGGCAGATAGAGATGTTCTGCTGAACCTACAATCGGAGGTTCCCGTCACGGAAGTGCTAACACTGTATAGTAGCAGTATACATACACAAAGACACCCTCACACTCAGCCATTCACACATGCAAAATCAAGTTTACTGGACGTCGTACCCGCCAGACAAGATTTTGGAGAAAGAATCAAATCTGACGACTCGCCCATCCTCATCCATTGAAAGAAAGCTGGGAACGTATGGCTGTTGGAAAAAAAAAAAAAAAAAAGAATGAAAAAAAGTTAATCATGTAGATATAAACAGACAGGCCTAGTTTTTGTGAATCTAAATATGATGATAATAAATGACAGTCATTATACCGCAGCTGATGGGGTTATGTTTCAATCAGGTTGCTCAACAACGATTAGCTTGTAAAAAAAGCAAATCAATTTACATGATAAGAAAAACAACCAAGCCCAATTCTAGCAAAGCAAAATGAAGCCTACTTGAAAATTTGAAACTGTAAATTAAAATCAATTTGATGTTTTGAAACAACTTCTCAAGTTTAGTTCTTATTCTGCCATTTCAGTTTTTGAAGACAGTCAAAGAGGATGTCGATGAATTTCTTTGCATGCCTCTGTCTCATAAACTTTAATGTTACTACTACTTTGTATTACCAAAATCTAAGAACTTTTTTTCTTGCCAAGATCCTTAGGCCTTATAATATGACTAAGTATACCCGGTAGTTCTGTTTGCACAAAATCATATTTTGTTGTTGTAAAATGTGATAGGTGTGTCATAACATGAAGTGCCCAGAAGTCCATAAAATGCACTACTACTATTTATTAACGATGACAACTTTTATTTCTACTTTTTCTTCTACTATTAGTACTGCTACTATACCTACAACTACTATTTCAATTACTACTACTACTAAAACTGCTGAAGAAGTACATTCTTGTCAACAGTCAAAGGGTTACGCAGCCACAGCCCCCCCCCCCGCACACACACCTGAGAGAACTGCAAGAAGTAGTAAGGATCATCCTCCAAGATCAGCAGATCGTAGGTGCGCGCAATTTCGTAGATTTCCTTCTTCCTGCTCAGTGGCAACCCGGCTCCGGTGGGATTGCCCCCGTTTGGGATCAGGTAGAGCAGTTTGGGAATGGTGCTGTGAATGTTCTGGGCATCTTCGGGTTTCCACTGGGAAAGCACCTGGGAGAGATGGGAAGGGACGAGCCCGTCCTTGTCGCTCTGAATGCCCAGTATTTTGGGTCGCATTGGTCGGACCTGTGAGCGGCGAAAGTTTTGTCATGTTTTACACAGAAATGTTCACACAGACATATTAATTACGTGGGTGCTTCTACATAATCCTTGAAAACCTGAAATCCAGGGTATACCTAGTCCCCAGAAGGATACAGGGGCACCATCCTTGTTGGGAGCTGGAGGGGGGAGGAGGGGGGTGTTCCCAGAGAGACTGGAATATATGTATAATACTATACTCTGTGATGTCCTCCTGAAGATGAGGGTATGGGTAAAATGCTATCTTAAAGGTATTTGACAGGCTCTCCTTAAAGCAAAGTGCAAAGCAAAGGCATGACATGGGCAGGTGGTGGTAGGGGTAACATATGGGGAGGAGAGAAAGGGATGTTGCTCCTCAGTTAAAAAGAAATAACACCTGATCTGCAGGCAGAGGACATCATTAATTAAAGATCTACAGACAGAGGACATAATTAATAAAAGATCATAGTTGAAAAAAAAGAAAAAGAATTTAGGCATACAATTTGCAGAGAAACACCCATGCATTATTATTAGCAAGTCCTCTTAAAGACCCAGTGACGCACCACGATTAAGTCCCTTGGTTTTATTTGGGTAGTTGTGACCCACATCCAAATTTCCCCAGCTTGGAATTGAGGCTGCTCTTTAAACTGATGTTTTGATTTGAATTTGGGGCCATTTATATGGGAGTCAGACTTGGTCAAAACAAGATTTATTTTCAGTTATAAGAGGGAAAACATGTGAAACCCGTGATTTTGCACGTGATCCTTTGGATCTTTAAGAACAATGTTGCTATGATGAAGGGCGACCGCCTGAAAACATCCTCTCCATGATTCTATTGTCAGAAGTGGCGTTTGTGACGTAGTCTACCAGATCCAGATCAACAGTGTAAGAACTGGATATTTTTTTGTAGAGATGAGGGTGGTTTTTTTTTATAAGACGGATGAACAGCCTTCACACATTTGCCCTTGACTACATTCCTCAGCCATAGTGTTGTGCAGATCATGTACAATGGAACCTCCCTATTAAGACCTTGAAAATCATCCAAAATAAGGTCTTAAGCGGGAAGGAGTTGTAATAGAGAGGTAATTTCAATACTTACAAAGAAGGGCAATGTCTCAGAGAAGCACCGTATTTTACGGACTACAAGGCGCTTCTAATTATAGGACGCACCCCCTGAATTGAACTAAAAATGTGAATTTAAACATACAAGGCACATGCAAAATCATCAAACAAAAGAAGAAGAAAAAAGATTGAAAACATGAGATTGACTCGAACAAAGGAGGTCGTATTTTGCTTAGTTCTGTCAAAACAATCTTCAGAACGACAGAAGTTACACTCACGCCGCTATCCGGATATCCATATATGATGAAGCACTTTTACGAAACGTCTGTGTCAGAGAGCCCAGAAAAGTCGGAATTGAAAAACATGAAGTAGATTTGTACAATGAGTTTTGCTTGCCTTGAACAGCGACATACTTTTCCGCCATGATTCCTATGGCTTTTACTGTCGAAACCGAGGCTGTGATGTCATATTCTGCTTCAACCCTAACCCCCCTTTTTTATACTTTGAATGTGTTATCTGCATCCGTGGCTTCATTCACGATTTCGGCCTGATAATCGATCTCAATAGGTACGATATGAATGGAATTCACAACTTTGTTTGATCAGATTTTAGTCATACACTAGGCGCAACACATTTTAAGGCGCAGGGGTCTCAGTTGAGGAAAAAAGCATCGCCTTGTAGTCAGTAAAATACGGTAGGTCTTAAGTGGAAGGGAGTCTTAATAGGGAAGGTCTTCATAGGGAGGTTCCACTGTACCGTGCAATGCTTAGTGTCGCTAAACAACAATTAAGCTTAGTGCTAAACCTGTCAAAGAAAGACAAACTGTCCCATTTTGTCGATTATGTTACTACTTCGCTTTCTGAAAAGAAAAGGGAAATAGACATCTATAACCACTAGGCATTAGCTTACCTGAACAAGAAAGAAAGAAAATGATCTACAAAATCCCTTCACAGATCCACAAGATACCGCCAAGATCAAGTACCCAGAATCCTTTCATTATTTTTTTTTTTAATGCTTTTCTGAATATGTTAAACTTGAGTTTTAAGTCAAAATAAAAATTTAATTACAACTTACAGCAGCCAAGACGCCAGGGTACGATGGCATTTCCAAAAGCACATTCTTCCCTTCTTCGATGCAAGCTTCCAAGGTCTGAAAATTTAAAAAAAGCACAATCCACAATACATTTACATCAGAACAGACTTCCAGTAGGAAAGAAGGAAGGTGGCAGAGTGGTTAAGACATTTGCCTGCCTATTTCAATGTGTGAGTTGCCCAGGTTCGAACCACCCTTTATTTGACGTGAAAATCGAACTGAACGTCGAGTCCTTTGGATGGGGACTTAAAGCTAGTTTGACCCGTGCACTTTATGCACGTAAAAATCACAAGGCAGTTAAAAGCAAAAAAGAGCAGCTGCCTGGGATGACCAAAATTTATATCTAGGCCCACCCCCATCCTCACAGTCTCTGTGAATGGAATACATCAAATACCAATATAAATTATTTAACAATAATAACATCACCCACCAAGCCAACTTCAAGCTTTTGCTTGATTGATTCAGGCACAAGTATCTTCTTTATAGGATCAATATCAACATTACAGTAAAACTGGGTTAAGACTGGGCTTACCTTGCAGATGCCGTCCTGACTGCCCGAGGTGATGATGACGTCCAGCTGTCTGTGAGGATCTTCAATGCCCATGGTTGGGGGATTGTGCAGCTCTTTCTGCATCCGTTTCACCCACTGCAGCAAGTCGGGCATCCTAGAGAGAAAGAAAGAATAGTACATATAGTAGTACTACTACTTGCAACAGTAGTAGTAGTAGTAGTAGTAGTAGCAGTTGTCTGTCTGTTGTTTCTGACAATGACTGTCAGATAGCAAAAGGGGCAGGTGCTATTCCGGAGGGCTGGGTTACAATTCGTTTATAGTGGAGATGCCTTGATCAGGGTACCTCCCCACTCTCTCAGCCAAAGGGATTTGAGGACGAGAGTTGGCATTGGGGAAGGTCCCCAAAGGCCAACCAATCCCAATAAAGATCCACATTAACTCATTCCATGCTGGCCAGTTGCTTCCCTTTGCAAGCGTTCTGTACTGGCCGATTTGCATAGGTTGCCAAAAAATTATTTTCTAAATAATGGTAACAGATACAAACGTGACATTTTGGCAATATGTACACAATATACAGTACTAACACCTGCAACAGTTTCAAAGCATCCACTTGATTAGTTTTTATTTGTGATATATTAAAATAAATGCATGCTTTGTCAAGCCAGGCACACTCATAATAGCGAAAATATAATTTTAAGATCCCACAATAACCGGCAGCCAGCCAGTCAGTGTCAGAGGCATGAATGAAACGTCGTAGTACCCCTCTGAACCACTTTGAAGCACGCATGACTGTTAACCTATGAACTATGAATTTTTAAAGTTCACATGCGATATCCCGTTACCTTAGTAACGAGGCGTTGTGCGCATGCCCTGCGACGAGAGCGCAGGTTAGTATAGAAAGAGTTAACAGTCTTATGACACATAAGCATCCACATCACCACACTACACAACACCACAAACACAGTCAGGCAGTCATACAGCCTACCTAAAAAAAAAGAAAAAAAAAGAAGAGAAAATGAACAAGGAAAAAAGGAGGAAAGGAAGGAAAAAAGAAAAGAAGGTTAAAAATGAAGGTGGTGGTGGTGGGTTGCATGATGAGTGAGCAAGATAGCGGAGAGCGGATGAATGATTGGGTGTGGTGCGAGAGTTGGTGGAAGACAAGTTTCCATGTGCGTTGTGCAATGCCAATGGGCAATAAAGGAACTTATGATTTATGACAGTCAAACAGACAAGACAGACACTTTACTTACAAGCTAAGGGCCCAACAAATTATGTCTGGAGGCTTTTTTTTTTTTTTTTTAAATCTTGTGTTCGGTCCATGTGTGTGAATATATTTATATATTTTAATAAAACAAAACAGTGTATACTTTTGCACTTATGATGTTTTATGTTTCTGTTTGCTTGCTTACTTTCGTTTTCTTTTTTTTCCCATTCATCCAAAAAACGTTTAAGGTCGGCAGCCAAAAACTAGGGTCGGTCGGGAAACAAGAAACCAACATTTTTGTTCTTTCCTAAACACACACACTTACACACACAAGCATTCTCGCACACACAGGCACACACACACACAAACACATTGCTAGAGACAGCATCAACAGAACAACATTCAACCCATCTTACCCTGGAGTTGCTGAATATTGTAAGGCTTTTTTCATGTGTGCTGAGTCCACCTTCAGCTTTGTGCCATCTCTGTCCATAAACATCACCAAATTGACATAGTACTGATAAAAACCAATGCACATTTATATATATTTAAACACACACACACATTTTTTAAAATTCATTTTTATACATTTCAAAGAATTGAGAAAAGTTTGTAGTAAGCTTGCAAAGTACACACATGATGCAGACATCTTTTCTTTGTTGCATAGGAAATCTAAACTTTTTTGTTGTTCCGAGATTTAAAGATTCAATCAATGCTACAATTATGACATTTCCCCCAATCTTGTTCCGAGATTTAAAGATTCAATCAATGCTACAATTATGAAATTTCCCCCAATTCAAATCACAGTGACAAGTCCTCATATCAGGCAGGGTAGAATGGATAGTAGAGGGTGACTTGGGGTGGGGAAAGGGGTCAAACAAAAAACAAAAAGTTGATTCAAAACAGAGCCCATGACATAGGACTATTACCACACAATATTATGAATGCAACTAGAGGCAGCTTGAGTTTGCATCTAAAGCAAGCTATCTTAGTTTTGTGTTGTTATAATACTTAATTGTATTAAAACATTTTGCATCTATTTTTCAGGGGGGGGAGGGCGGGGGGAGAGAACAGAGCCTATGACATAGGACTATTACCACACAATATTATGAATGCAACTAGAGGCAGCTTGAGTTTGCATCTAAAGCAAGCTATCTTAGTTTTGTGTTGTTATAATACTTAATTGTATTAAAACATTTTGCATCTATTTTTCAGGGGGGGGGGGGGGGGGGGGGGGGAGAGAACAGAGCCTATGACATAGGACTATTACCACACAATATTATGAATGCAACTAGAGGCAGCTTGAGTTTGCATCTAAAGCAAGCTATCTTAGTTTTGTGTTGTTATAATACTTAATTGTATTAAAACATTTTGCATCTATTTTTCAGGAGTGGGGGGGGGGGGGGAGGGGGGGGGGGGGAGCCTATGACATAGGGGGGGCAGCTTGGTTTGGGGGGAGGGGGGGGGGGGAAAGAACAGAGCCTATGACATAGGACTATTACCACACAATATTATGAATGCAACTAGAGGCAGCTTCAGTTTGCATCTAAAGCAAGCTATCTTAGTTTTGTGTTGTTAATAATACTTAATTGTATTAAAACATCTATTTTTCAGGGGGGGGGGGGGGGGGGGGGGGTAGGTTACTTCCATTGCCTTTCTTCATAACAAATTGTGATTATCACATTTGGAAATGCTTCATAAATTACACAACTTGAAACTTTGAAAATAAAAACAACAACACACACACACACACACACACACACACACACACACACAAACCTCATGTAAATACTTGATAAAAAAGAAACATTGACAGTGAAATCACCTCAAAGTAAGGGAGGCCTCTTGGATAGGAAACAGATCAGCGTTGGGCATCCCTCCCGCCATGGAGACAAAAGATGGAGGCAACCCTGCAGCCACTAGCGACGCTGAAACATAATTAAGTCACTTCCATTTAATTCAGACATTCTTATCTTGAAAGCTTTCGTGGTAATTTAGGAATAAATAAATGGAGCAAATATACACACAAAATGCCAGGATAATTACATGTAAGAAAGAAATTGCAACCACAAAAAAATATTACACTGATTAAGTGATCAGGGCTCCCAATCGTCCCGCAAAACAAGGGATCCCAGGGACTTCTTCACTTACAGTATAGAGGGTCCTATAGGAGGGATAGAGGGTCCTATAGGAGGGATAGAGGGTCCCAGTGGCATTGTGAATGCTAAAAAGAATTTTTATAGTGTTTCCCTGGGACCTCCTGCACATTCTATTAGAGGGTCCTTTAGAATTCTAGTGCTTCATAGACCCCCAAATGGGGGTCCCTGGGAGCCCTGGTGATGCACTTTGAAAATGTGAAACACTGTAAACTGACAGACACTGAGAGAGCTACTCTGAAAACAAGAAACTGAAATCAGATTTTTGGTCAATTTATGTGTTTATTCTTCTATGTTTTTGCATTTTATTTAACACCTTTATCATCCACCACCATCCAACTATGCACACACACACACACACACACATTGACACATACAATCTCTCTATCTCCCTCTATCTCTATGATGTTTCTCTTTTATAATCATTGAATCATATTCATTTGTAATTGTATTTTTAAAATACATGAATTATTTTTTGGATGGCACAAAAACCACTTGTACTTGTATGGATAAATTATTAAATATTAAATATTTTTGTCATATTACATTTCATTAAAACTGACATTGCAAATCAATTTTTTTTTATGCATGGCATTTTTCTGTTTCATGATATGGCTTACACATGCATAGTATGCAATAACAATGCATACTAAAAATCTTTTTTGTTCATACTCAGAACACGGATCGGTGACGGCTGTCGAGCCAGGCTTGTAGCGTTCAGAAATCGGTTGTAATTCATGATGAAACCTGAAACAAGTAAAATCTATCAAAATGAGTTCTGGTATATCAATAGGCAAGAAAATAATTTTCAGAATGAAATAAATCTGAGTGACAATATAATTTTTTTTTAAAGTTTAAAGCTTACATGCGGCTACATATGGGGAACTCTTTCCCCATTCACCGTCACAGATTTTCACAATAATGTAATATTACTGTTACTGAGTTAATGAACTGTATACTTTTTTTTTAATGAACAAAGAAGGCAGTTCTGGGCAGAGTTTCACACGAGAGCGCTGTGCAAACGAAGAGCGTTTGTCAAAAACGAGGTGTAAGAAATTAATTTACATGACTTTGGGAAATTTTTTTACAAGCTTCTGTATGATTGTTTAAAAATATTATTTTTCACCAAAATCATGAGCCAATCAACAAGAAGAAGTATATTTTAAAAGCAAATGATGAGGCCAAAAAAGAAATTATGTCTGTTTGGGGTTTCATCAGTTTGAAAAATAGGGTAGGTAGGTACAAAGCTTTTTTTGTTTGTTGCTTTTTTTTAAAAATCTTGTGTTCGGTCCATGTGTGTGAATATATATATTTATATATTTTAATAAAACAAAACAGTATACTTTTGCACTTATGTTTTATTTTTTCTGTTTGCTCACTTACTTTCTTTTTCTTTTTACTTTTTTTCCCATTCATCAACAACAACAAAAGATTAGGGTCGGCAGCCAAAAACTAGGGTAGGTAGAGAAAGTCTGAAACAGGAAACCAACGTTGTTGTTGTTTTTGCCTGACTTCTGGGTTAGATTGTCACAAGACTGACAAGAAGCATGTGGTAGTTCTTAGCATAGCATAGCAATTTGGCACTACAGGCTTATTTTTTAAGCCTTTTGCCCTCTAGATATCGTTTCAAGTGATATCATATACTTTTTTTTACCCGTGAACTAATAGGCTTTTGTGTATTGATTTGAATCCTAATAAAGTTCCTCTAAATTTGAGTAGTACATCACACTTTTATATTTTTGGTCAATATTGTTTTTGAATATGTTCAGTCTCATTTGAAAGGTTATTCCATGCAGTTGTAATTCTATTTGTGAAAATGTTTTGAGTGGAACGAGTATTGTTTATTTTCTTTGTAAGTTTAAAATTATGCCCTCGTAAGTTTGAAATTATGCCCTCGAGTTCTATCTTCTTCTGAAAGTGTTAATAAGGTTTAAGTGGTGCTAGCATCATAAAGGTTGTGTAGAATTTTATCAACCTCAATAAGGTCACCTCTTAAACGTCTATACTCTAAACTTGTCAATTTCAAATATTTTAGTCTCTCTCCGTAGTCCATATTACTTGTACTAACAATTTTCTTTGTAAATCTCCTTTGGACACCGTACTCTAAAATAGGGCAAACTAAGGCTTTACACAAAGGCACCATAATCAGTTTTGATTTATTAGCTATTGTCCTAATCAGGAGACCTGAAAGTGTGGTGAGGGTCAAAGGGGGCAGGGCGAGAATGAGTGCGCGTGCAGTATGAATGACGCGAGAGAGAATGAGACGCGGGAGAAAAGTAGTCGGTGTGTGAGAGTCAAGTGGGAATGACGGGCTGGGGCAAGATGGGGACCAACAGGACTCAGAGCAGTGTGACGAGGTGGCTGACGACGATGAGGCCAGGTGAGGATGTAGGGGTAGGTAAATAGAAGCGGGGTTGGGGTGGGAAGGTATGGGGAGGTTAGGAGAGTAGGGTATTTATTAAAAAAAGTTCTTGACTTATAACCAAAGATAAATAAGGTAATCGCAAACTTTTCAGCAAGTGCTTGAGTTTTTTAGACTTTTTTTTTGCTGAATTGCTTGCTCTTGTAGAATGCCCCCTTGACAAACCATTCTTTTAATTTTTTTCTCTCATTCTTCGATCTTCCAATTAATCAGCCTCCTTCATTAAATTGAGGATTCTGCGGATGTTAAAACACACACACAAAAACTGTTGGTTGTGCACACAGCTAAGTCACAGCAAGGAAGAAAAACAGATCTATAAATATATATAGTAAACAGAACATAAGAAACAGAAGAAGGGATGGGGCAGGGATGCAAAGATGTACAAAACAGTGTCCCATGTGCTCATTATTGAGTCTTGAGACCTCCCATTCGGAAAGGTTCCATACAGGCACTGACTATACAGACTTGCAACACCTCTGCCCCCCCCCCCACACACACACACCACCACCACCACCCCTCCCAAACTAAGGGCCTAGCTCAGTAGCTGGTCGGAGTGGTCTTGTTTGAAGTGTTTCGTTTTTCAGTATTTGTTAATTGTTAACAGTACACTCCTGTCTTTTGAGAAGTGCTCCATCACTGGCATCAGAGTTCATGGCAGAGCAACAAACATCAAAATGCAATTTACTTTATGCATTTTGTGATTGCATGCCTGGCCTTTACCTTCAAGGTAAGCTCTGTCGAATCCTTGTCAGAACGTATTTCTTCTCTAAAAATATGTATGGGCCTCTACTCGTCAGCTTGATGGAAAGTGTGTCAAGGACTAAAAAGCTCATAAGGGAGAGCATTTTTGTAGTTTCAATTTGAGCATTAGAATGCTTTCCCCTGAGCTGTATGCAGAAGAATGATCTCAGCTGAAACTAGTGTAAGTTTCATTTTCATTTCTTCTTCTTCTTCTTTCTTTGAACAACCACCATCATCTTTTTTATTTATTTTTATGGTTTCGTCATCTTCTTCTTTCTTGAAACAACCGCCATCATTTGGATGATCCTTCTGTTGTGCTGGAAACTTCCTTCCTCAAAACTCAAAAGTAAGTGACCACAGTCAAACTTGACTGTCACTGTAGAAATTCAAATTGGGGATCTGCGGAAGAGCGCCTTAATACAGGGGGAGGGGTAGAGGTGGAGGGAATTGGAGAGGAGCGGGGTGGGGGGGGGGGGTGTTGCTGGATAACTATTTGAAAACTGCCACGCACAGCAAAGAAGAAGAAGAAACTGGGGCTCGCACATGCACGTGCGCGCAGACACACACACACGCACAAACACACACACACACACACACACACACAGTGACACACACACACACACACATCATCATCATCATCACTACATCAGACATCATCACTTCTACCACTGGCACCAGGCACCACCTCCAGTCCATGACAGGAGAGATAGAGTCTGACCCTGGCAGTGTCGCAGCCAAAATAGTCGCTTGTTCAAATAAATAGCCCGCTACTAGTACTATGACTCATAGTATGAGAGTGTGTATTTGCGACAACCACAAATTTCACTCTTTCTTTACTTGAACCATTTACCTAACCCTAACCCTAACCCTATCCCTAACCCTAGAAAAAAGTGAAATTTGTGGTTCATGCTCAATGTCGCAAATACACACTCATAGTAGCCGGGTGATTTATTTGAACGAGCGACTATTTTGGCTGCGATAGGCACCACAATGCCAGCGTCTAGCCCACACCAAGCAGCTGGCCCAGATCTACTGCCGCACACAATACAGACAGGCCAGTTTCCTGCCACGCACCATCAAGGCATGGAACAACCTCCCGGAGCAGGCTGTTGAGGTGGGGACCTTGGGCACCTTCGTTTCCTGGGTCTCCAAATCACAATAACTTACCCCACCCCACCTCTCCCTTTTTTTCTTTACCCCCCTCCCCCGCAATGGCGCAGCATCACGTTAGGGCCCGATTAGCGGGACCTGGCTGGCTGGGTCATTCTCGCGCTTGGCGCAGCATCACGTTAGGGGCCGATTAGCGGAACCTGGCTGGCTGGGCCAGGCTTTCTGTCTTCTTCTACTGTCAACTTTTTTTTCTTCTCAGTAAGTACCTCAGTGCGCATTTCCGTAGATTCCCCTAAAGTTACAGCGACAGAAGTCAGAAGTGACTGTGGTGGCTTTACAGGAAGGAAGGAAGAGTCTTTAGAGAAGAACCTAGGTCCACTCCCAGCCAGTCAGTTTCATCATGGGAAATTTAATTGGAAGAAAATGGAGAGAGGGGTTGGTGGAGGATCAGAGGGCGCGAGTGAGCTGGCTGGGTCACTAAAGCTTAAAGTAAACACCCCTATGTCCATGCAGCAGCTTAGCTTCATCTAATATATAAATATATCTATCCAAACTTATGCAATACCAAACCAAATTACTCTCTTCATTTCATATATTTTTCAGTTTTTGTAAATAACAAACGCTTTCCTATTATTTTATTTAATATCTTTCTCAAATACTATCATATCCCGTGCTGCGCATCTTCATCTTTTAACCCCTTATAATTTATATGTTAGGTGGACATTACTGGAAGAAGAAGAAGGCCCTTTATCAAATGGAACCGACCCCCCCCCCCCCCCCCCCCCCCCCCCTATTTCGGTCTTTTTTCCCCTGAGGGTGCCAGAATGATCAATTAAATGATCGTGGGCCCCAAAGAAGAAGAAGGGTGTGAGGCTTGGGTGGAGGGGTGTATTTTGTATTCAGGATTTGATCCCAGTTTGAATCGTTGGAGAATTTATAAATTCCTTCCACATAACCTGTTATTAAGTATAGGAGAGGGTATGCTGTATGGAGGAAAATAATTATTTTTTAGGTGTTAGCCAGCAATAAATTGATAATGTAATTGATTGATTACGTTGGGGCCCGATCAGCGGGAACTGGCTGGCTGGGTCATTCTCTTGGTGCGGCATCACGCTGGGGCTCGATCAGTGGGAACTCAACTGGCTGGCTGGGGCAAGCTTTATGTCTTCTTATTTCTGTACCATCTCGTGCATAATTTATGTAGATCCTTCTGTGAAGGAGACAGCCTACAACTAGTACAAGGCCTTGGTATGACCAGCGCTGGAGTACGTCGTGCCTGTATAGCACACGCACACTGCCAAAAGCGTCGGCAATCTAGAAAAGGTGCAACGACGCGCAGCTCGTTGGGCAGTAAACCCTCTACACCCCCATTGAGCTTATCATCTGGGCAGCTATTCCTTCCCACAGTCTTAATGATTAGTATACCGGAAACCCCAACGTAAAAAAATCGTCAGATAGATGACGGTGGAAGCCTTATGAAAGAAGAAGAAGAAGAGATCATAGACTTCTAAAGTTTTACAGCAACAGAGTAGTCAGCAGTGACTGTGGTCGCTATGCAATTCAGAAGGAAGATATATCCCTGGCATGCGTGTGTGCGCGCGATGATAGTATGATACAAAAAGGAGCCAGAATGGTCAGCTCATTAAAAAAAAAAAAGATGTGGTCTCTCTCTCTCTCTCTCTCTCTCTCTCTCTCTCTCTCTCTCTCTCTCTCTCTCTCTCTCTCACTGTCACTGTCACTTTGAACTCTCTCTCTCTCTCTCTGTCACTTTGAACTCTCTCTCTCTCTCTCTCTCTCTCTCTCTCTCTCTCTCTCTCTCTCTCTCTCTCTCTCTCTCTCTCTCTCTCTCTCTCTCTCTCTCTCTCTCTCTCTCTCTCTCTCTCACACAAGATTCCAGATTTTATTATTCTTTCACCCCTATTGGGTCACGAGTGACTGTGTGTGTGTGTGTGACTGTGACTGGTCACACGTACACACACACCACACGCACACCACACACACACACACACACACACACATGTATGTACACACAGGCACAGACACACACACACACTGATAATGTTTGATATACATCATCATCATATAGTAAAAAGCCAACTGTCCGTCCGTGTGTGTGTGTGTGTGTGAAACACAATATGGGCCTTATAACTCCGCCGTTTTTCGACCGAATCGCTTCAAATTTGCCGTGAGCCCTAACGGGGCAATGGCAACGGTAACCGAGGCGGCCGTGTCATTTGCGCGGTTTCGCAAATGCGTGAAACGCGCATCCGCCGGCCTCTCGGCGCCCGTATCTCTGGCGTTTCTGGGCCGATTGCCTTCGAATTTGGCAGGAAGATGACCGGGGCCGGGGACTATCAGTGTGCCAAACCGGAAGCGAATTGGTTCAGAAACGTGCGCTAGACGCCGCTTCACCTTTTCACGAATAACTCTGCCGTTTCTTAACCGAATCGCCTCAAATTTGCTGTCAGGCTTGCTATGACCCGGGCAAAGCATGGCAGGAAATTTGAACAGCATCCGTTCATAAAATTTACAGTTTCGCTCACTAGGCGAAACAACATATGTCCAAACGTGCTGTTATTAAAGGGGGGGGGGGGGGGGGGGGGGACTGCTGTGGGCATGAGACCATGGTTCACACGTGCTGGGGTGACGAGTAGGTCAGCCAGCTGGTTATGGGTGGGGTAGGGGGTGGGTGGGTGGGTTAGGGGGTGGGTGGGTGGGCGGAGGGATGGGGGGGGGGGGGGGGCAGTGGAGATTACAAGGGGATGACACTACCCGTATCTGTATTATTAAAAAATTGGGACTTTACTGGTTTAGCACTGCCTCCGGGCATTGCCTCCAGTATTGTTCAATACTGCCATGGGGTTAAAACTGCCACGGTAATTAACTGCCATGGGGCGATTGCTAGTTATATATATAAAAAGAGGATTAGATAACTAAATAAATACATAATGCATGCTGTAGAAAAAAAATCTTTCTTCTGTTCTCAGGGTTTTGCGTCTGCTGTGTGTAACTGAGCCTGTCGTTGAACTCAACAAAACTGTTGACGACACAGAATGAGGGTGAAGTTGCTTTTCCTCCACTGGGTGAGCGATATTCGTCTGCTGGTCCAGTATCGTCAGTACAGTCACCGACGCCTGCTCTCTCTGCTTGCAGCTGTTGTATTGCTGTGGGTGTTATACAGGATAGGTAAGGGCAAGGCAAATGAAATGCTGTACACACACGTCACAGTAACCTTTAAAATGATTGATCATTCATTGTTGTGAAATTATCATCCGTTGAGTTTTAACAGTGAAAATATGAAAGCATGGCGGTGTCGCAGTCAAAAGTGTAGCTCGTGCAAATCTGCCGCTCACTACTATGAGAGTGTGTATTTGCGACAACCACAAATTTCACTCTTTCTTTACTTGAACCATTTACCTAACCCTAACCCTATCCCTAACCCTACAAAAAAGTGAAATTTGTGGTTCATGCTCAATGTCGCAAATACACACTCTCATAGTAGCGAGCGGCAGATTTGCATGAGCTACACTTTTGACTGTGACAGGCGGATTTGTATTTCAATGAAATGCGCATATGCCAAAAGTATCAAGATAAATGAAGAAGATTAAAAAAAAAAAATTATTTGGATATTGTAACTTAAATGTATGTGATGTAATTGCATATAATTGTAAGTTGATGAAGCGCTCACTAACATAAAAAAAAAGTATAACGAATTTAACATGGCGCTTGAATAATGCTATCCTTCTTCAAAATTGATCTCAGGCAACCAACAATTCTGATGTTCAAATCACCTTTTTTTTCTTTGCAAACAATGTTTAACTAAGACTAGAGATCTTTTGTTTAGAGTACAGGTAGTCAGCTTTTGATAACATTTTGTCGGAATAATCCCTTTATTT
This sequence comes from Phymorhynchus buccinoides, assembly GCA_017654935.2. Lineage (NCBI taxonomy): Eukaryota > Metazoa > Mollusca > Gastropoda > Neogastropoda > Raphitomidae > Phymorhynchus > Phymorhynchus buccinoides. Next base: position 33,044,198 of record CM065689.1, read on the forward strand.
CGGAAAGTTACAGTTATTGTTTAATTACCTGTCTTTTTTGTCTATGAAAGTGTAAATGTACCGGTAACTGTGATTCATTTGAGCTGTTTTATGTTTCTAATGTGGAGAACAGTAAAAAATAGCTTGTCATTTTCACTTTCAGAGCGTGGCATCTCTCAGCGAGGGTTCATGCGAGGAAATCCTACAGTTGTGAGTATAGATCTTTGACATAATAATATTGATACTAAAATTTGTATACTGCAACAAATGAGATATTTTATTTGCATGCTGTGCAAATCTTTTGTTACCTGGCCAGGGGTTTTGCGATTGGTTTGTATGTGTGTCTGTGTGTGTGTCTGTGTATCAATTATCTTAAAAAATACTGTTTGGACTTTGATTAAAATTGGCAGAGGGGTAGACAGCTTGAAAAGGAAGCTTCCTTTCGTTAATCAACACCATGCTGGCCTTGACCATGAAGTTTGACCATGAAAACCGACATTTCCTTCTTTGGGCTATGTAATTTACCCCCAGCTTTATTTTCGTGAACTAGTGAACAGAATCGCTTCAAATTTTGTGTGGTGGTGTACCATGGTGTAAGGAAGTTTGTATAAAAGTTCAACTGTATCTCGTGAACTACTGAGCAGAATCGCTTCAAATTTTGGGCTATGTATTTTATGCGTTCTGTAAGGGTGGAAAGTGGTGTGTTTATTGGGGGGGGGGGGGGGGGGGGAGAGGACATAACTCTGGCCGGGTTTGCATTGTCACAATGCCTTGCTGCCGCTCGGCGATGCACTTGTTGTACAATTTCAAACAAAATGTTAAAAAGAAAAGCGATTAAAAAAAGGACGATAATCAAATCCTTGATGCACAAATATATGAATTTCCATTTAGAGAAAAGTATCATTATTTGCTTGCTGAATGTCAATATTGATGTCATACATGTATTGCAAAAATGAATTAAACATATTATGCAAGATGAAGCCCAAATTGCAGATCAATGTTCATTTATAAATTGATCAGCTATTTTCATTTTACACTTACAAAGTTAAACCCGCAACTGGACTATGAAATAGGGGAGGCGCTAAGCGCACGCCACATTTGAATCACAGCTGGCGAGAGAGACGGTTCGCCCTTCTTTGTTCCCTGTTGTGCGAGCCACCGCCAGGCAGAGCTTTTCTGACGAGCAAGACCCGATCCCTGGGATCGGTTCTTTTCCCTTTAAGAATTTGAATATTTTATTGTAGAAGTCACTGATTTTACACTATGTATCATTTCCTGTCGATTTGAGGGTATATCAATGACAACAGTGTCCGTAATCATTGTGAAGAAAATTTTGTTGAACATGTGAATGTTTTGCTACTTTTTTTTTTTTTTCTAGGACCACTGGTGTGACAGAGAGGAGCTGCCTGTGTATTTCACCAAGGAGGATCCTGAAGAAACCACTCTGGTGACCGCCTTCTTTAACCTGGGAACCTACCGTAACGGCCCCGAGGCCTGGGATTACAGCAACCCCTACCTTCAGAAACAGTGGATGAGACCTTTAGCAAGGATAGCTAATCCTCTTGTGGCTTACATAGAGGACGACAAAGTCGCGGACTATTTCCGTGAAATTCGATCGTGCCTGCCGCCAACAAAGACAGTCATTGTCAAAGTGACTCGGCAGGAGCTGTGGAGCTTCAAGCTGCGACCGCGGTTTGAAAAAGTCTACAGCAAGCCTGGGTATCCGCAACATCATCCCAACACCGTTTCTGCCAACCACACCTGCGCTTCGCATGCCAAGTACGAACTTCTGCAAAGATCGGTAGCCAAGAATTATTTCAGGACTCCGTTTTTCGCTTGGTTGGACATGGGATACTTCAGAAACTTGGACGGGAGTTCTTTTCAGACGTTCAAGCTCGTTCCGCCCGCGACCTTCAACTCAGAAATGGTGGCCATGACGCAGGCTTACCCGCACGACCCCAACATTCCGGCCAAAGACGTCATCGGCCATAACTTGGTGTGGGTGTCTGGGGAGATGGTGCTAGGGCTGGGAGAGGCTTTGACCAATTTCACCATGCTTTATAAGGAAACCGTGTTGAGGCTTTTGAATCAGGGGTTGTCCGGTGGGGATGAGCAGATCATCTACTTGATGTATTCCACGCCGATGAGGAAGAAGAAGCAGGTGATGGTCAAGACGTACATGTGTCACGAGGGTCAGTTGGGGTTGCACGGGCGAGATACCAGGTTTCTGTGCCTGGGCTATGTGTGTAGGAATACGTGGAACAAAATTCATAAACCAGGGTATAATTAAATGTATGATTCTCTGTATGTATGTGTAGGAATATGTGGCACAAAATTCATACACCAGGGTATGATTAAATGCATGATTCTGTAAGTGTGTGTGTGTGTAAATAGAGAGCGATGAGAGAGACATTCAAACACACTGACTGACAAACAGAGAGGGAGGGAGAGAGAGTGTATTTGCACAGAATTCCACAGAAATGAAGCAGCAGCTTGTAAAGAATTGTGTCCATTAGGTATGTGTGTAGAAACATTTGCAACATTGAAATTATTTCACTTATTATATATGTAAGGTGTGTGCATGCATGCTTGAAGCCTGTTGCGATGCGTTTTTGTGGAAGCTCATCATGATGAAAATTGCCAAATCCGTTAATGTTAATGAAACATATCATTTTACAAATTTATTTTGCTGTATATTTTGGTGCTTGTAAAATATATGCACTATCATGTTTAAAATTCACATCACACAAAGCCTGAATGGCTCGCAGCTCTTTGCTATAAACATATTATTATACTCTATACTGTGAATTTTTTTAAATGTTGTCAAATCTTTATATGATTGTTGATAGAATGTACCTTATCTTTCTCTTACTCTTGTCTGTCTGTCTGCATCACATTCCATCTTTTCTGCAATTTCCTTGCAACAATAAATTATTGAATAATAACCAAGGAAGAATCTCATTTCATGTGCATTTACCTTAACATAAACCAGCATAGCACCGCCTTTCTCCAGATGATGTGACCAAATACCTGAACAAAAATATCTGCATTTATGCTATACAGTATACTGTAGATTTTTTTTTTTTGGGGGGGTGTTGGGGGGGGGGGGGGGGGGGGGGGGGTTTGTAAATACTAAATACACTTAAGCGATTTTCACTGATTTTGAGTTAAAAAGTCCCCCGGGGGGGGGGGGGGGGGGGGGCTTACGGAGAGTAGCCCAGCAGCCTCCTAAAGTCCAGCCACACGTCCTCGTCGTAGGAGGCGGGCAACGGCTTAGGCTGGCTTATGTGGTTAGGGCCCTCCCGTGGGGATACCGGGGGGTCTTTCAGCAGAAATAGTTCCCCCTTCTTCTGGAAGTTCTATGCTAGTAACTCCCCCTACTCTGTCACTCTCTTTGACTGCCTTTTCTGTTCTTTTTGCTTTCTGGTGTCTACTTCTTTCTGCCTTATTGGTCCATTCACCTGCATTTTTTCTATAAAACCCTTCCACGTTTTTCCTTTTTACAATTTATGACATGCCAGTTGTTTTTTATTGTACTCTGGCGTCCACGCGTGATAATTGTGCACTTGAGTGGGCACCTGTTGTCCATTCTGCAGTGCATATTTGCTTAAATATAGCCTTTTTTATATATTTTAGCTTACTAGTATGTTTTTGTTATCCTTTTTTACTGTTTTTTTTAACCTGGATCCGATAAATGAGAGTAGCGTGGCTCCACGTTTCCAGCACTGTGTGGACTTATGTGCTATAGGGTATAATGATGGAAGTGTCATGTTATGAATTGTACTACATTTTTTGTTTGCAGGTTTTGTACGTTGTTAAGATTCATGGATTTGTGTTTTGCTATACATGGTAGAACTTCATGCGGTGACAGTCCTGAGATAACCATAGCTGTTGACGGGACTATAACAGACTAACTAACGTGAGTTAAAAAGACATTTTAGCATAAGGATGATTAAACTGGGACCAGAAAATTATTGTGAGTTACCCAGTGCTTTGGAGTTATCCGTATTTGAGTTAGCAGGAATCTACTGTAGACGATTTGCTGTGCACAGAGGTCACCAGTATGTTGTAAGCAGACTAGTTTTAAAACAGTAGTCTTTGCATTGATGCAAGCGAAATCCTAAGGCAAAATTGAGTAAAATTGAAAAGAAAAGTCTGCCAATTTTCTCTCTCTATATAATCCACAGAGAAATGAAAATAAAAATAATAACTGTGAATAATAGGAAGTGTGTCTGTTGATAGGAAGTATCAGTATGTGTGTGTGTGTGTGAGCGCATGTGGGCATGCATGTGTGTGCATGTGAATAGGTGCTCTGTTAGGTGTAGAGTGGCACAGAGGTAACTCGTTAGCCTCGTATACAATAATTTTGAACCTCGGTACAGGGATTTTTCCTCTTACTCTGCACTAGGTCTTACTGTCTGAACGTGGAGTCTTTCGGATGAGACTATAAACCGAGGTCCCGTGTGTCCATGCACTTAGCACACGTTAAACCCAGTGGCAACAAAAAAGTTGTCATTTTGTCAAAATGTATACACACACACACACACACCTGCTTTCCTTCCTCATCAGTCACATAGAAACTGCATGCAAATAAATAATTAAAAAAAAATGGGTGGCGCGACTCTGGCTGCGACACGCTCACCAGGTGGGAGCAACCCAAATTTCACAGATACGCCTCTGTGACTATAAAGTACGAAATACTAATACCAAATACTGTTTGCTGTGCATAGCAGTAATGAAATGTTTCCTCTGGTTTTTTTATATCATATGGGTGAATGCCAGAACTGACTATGTGTTCTTTATTCTTTTTGAGATAGACCGTTCTGGCAGGCACCCCTCGAATATGGTAGTTTTTCATCAGGTCTTTGCAGGTACACGTCAGACATGATCTGCATTGTGTTATGTGCAAAATGTTGTTACATCATATGCTGATTATTTGTGTTACTACTTTTGTTTCACATATTACTTTTTTTCATTTTATATTTTTAATTAGTAAATTGTTTATTTTTGAGAATTGCGACTGCTTTTTTCGCCTTCTCATTTCAATAAGACAGAGAGGAAGAAAAGAGGAAAATAATTGGTTGAAGAATAAGAGGGATTGTTTTTTTTAGATTCAAACTTCAAGCTGAGGGTTATATGTTAGAAGGTACGTATAATTGTTTTCAGGTGAAAGCCATAAGGTACTAAAGTACTTGGGGGGTTGCGTACCCCTTAAGGTATTACCTTAAAGTACTTGGGGGGTTGCGTACCCCTTAAGGCATTACCTTAAAGTACTTGGGGGGTTGCGTACCCCTTAAGGCATTACCTTAAAGTACTTGGGGGGTTGCGTACCCCTTAAGGCATTACCTTAAAGTACTTGGGGGGTTGCGTACCCCTTAAGGCATTACCTTAAAGTACTTGGGGGGTTGCGTACCCCTTAAGGCATTACCGTAAAGTACTTGGGGGGTTGCGTACCCCTTAAGGCATTACCTTAAAGTACTTGGGGGGGGTTGCGTACCCCTTAAGGCATTACCTTAAAGTACTTGGGGGGGGTTGCGTACCCCTTAAGGCATTATCGTAATATGACGTCAATTTGTGGATATCCAGTTCGATATTGGAAAAGATTTAGATCACCAGCGTCTGTTAAAATGTTTCTGCTTCCACCGTATCAACGCTCTGCTTTGTAACTGAAAGTGTTTTCTAGAAGCAAATGGATTTCTGGACTGTGACAAATTGGTCATTGCGTGCCGGTACGGGTCAGTGCGCACCCTACATACGGGTGTTGCATTTTTATCTATATACACATATATATTCCATAGCAACTTTCACCCCACACCAAGTGAGGAAGGAAACCTTAATGTAATATGAGTAGATTCAGATTTTACCTTCTACTAGAAGTTCTAGCTCCATTAAATTTGGTCCCTTTCGTTTGAAAAATGGAATCTGAAATAAATAAACGCCATTGGAATAAATGATGCAATCATGACGTGATTTCTTTACAATTTCTACTAATTCAAGGGGGTGTGGGGGTGTGGGTTGCGCACTGACCCAAACAATGCGCAGACTTGTGAATGGAATACGGAAGGGTGATACTACTGATAGTGTACCTTCTGGCTTTCAAGCAAAAACAGTGATAGTTGTATCTTCTGGCATAATGTTATCCCTTAAAATGGTAGTGAACATTGAATGATAAATTCAAATTCTGTTTTCTTCACAGCTGCACCGTTACAATTTTAAACATCAGTTTGTGTAAAATGTCTTATTTTATCTATTTATGTAATTGTTTATGTACTTTTGTTGTTGCACTGTCACACGTAGTGAAAGGTCCAAAGTCACACACACACACACACGCACACGCACACACACACACACACACACACACCAGACTGCAAGTTAAAAGAAACGGTGCATCATTCTTTATTCACATAAACAATGCACTGTTGATTTAAACTTTTTAAGTACAGAAGAACATCAACACATCGATTCACACAATGAAAAAAAAACTTTTTACAAGCAAGCAGACATCTTCAAATTTCTCACTACACTAAGCATGAACTGTTTCACTTTACAAATTAAAAACTTTGGCATTTTCAAATTCACAGTGACATGCACAACCGTTCCCATCATGTATATAAATGTGAAGTCTCAAAGAAACAATGTACAATAAGAAATGCTGATCGGAAAACAAGTAAATACTGAATAAAACAATTGGAAAATGTTGATTCTAAAACAAAGTATTCAATATAAACAGTTTCTGTACATGTTGAATGTTATCTCCATTTATGCTGCAGTGTGTGTATTCCAACCATTCAACACTTATAGATTTATATTACAGTGGAACCTCCCTAAGACCTTGAAAAATCATCCAAAATAAGGTCTTAATTTTGATACTTACAAAGAAGGGCAATGTCTCAGTGGGAGGGAGTCTTCAGAGGGAAGCAGGGTTTCTGATTTTCTCCTCTTTCAAGGGGTATGCTCACTCCCTGTTTATAGTTTGAAGGGGTATTTTTACCCCAATTTTCAAATTTTAAAGGGTCAAGATGAAAATGTGAGAGAAATTCTACCCCAATTTCCGTGTGCACACACACACACACACACACACACACATAGACATGCACACACGCTTGCACGTGTACACAAAACACACACACACACACACACATACACATAAATCACTGCTTTTTTGTTTTTGCAGAACAACCTGTTCTTTGCTTCAAAGTTTTCTTGTACAAATGCCAGACTGTAGCCAAGCTTTATGAGCCTGGGCATTTTGCACGATCTTGTAGAGTTTCAGTGGATCTAGGCTTGTGACTCCAGCTTATGGCAGTAGCTAGCCTAGATGGAAATAGGAGCAACATGATTAGCTCACTGACAAGTAACATCATTTTAATGCGTCATCTCACTCCCTATTAGATATTTTTTAAAGGGTAAATCTCACGCATGGTTTGAGATTCTAGGGGGTGATATGAGAGGTCTAGTGCGTAAATATGCACAATCTCTACGTTTTGAGAAAGCCCTGGGAAGGCCTTAATAGGGAGGTTCCACTGTATCACTTCAAGCAATTCAGGAATGGGAGGTTGGTATTGAATTGATGCTTAATGGATGATACCTAGGTGAAGGAGATAGAGTCCCCAACCCCAACTTCAATCACACAAAAAAGGTTTAGTTCCTACATTGGACCTTTTGATAAAACAAATGTACATCTTGCTATGATAAATCATGACAATTAAATGTATATGATAAACCTCTAAAGCAAACAAATGCTGAATTCTTAACCTCTTTACTGGCGAAGAATTATTGAAAAACCATCTTTTGTTTAATTAACCCCTTCACAAAATAATTTTCTTATTTATTATTATAAAATGAATTGAAAAAGACTTGTTAGACCCAATCTGAAAGAGAAAAAATGGTGTAGAGATATATATATATTTCCTGGCTTGACTAAAACAAAAACCATCATTCCATTGCACTGACATCAAAAGTTATAACATCCTCAATGACATCACTATTCCTGTAGCAGACACGGGAGCAGGCAGGGAAAGGGTTAAATAGATACCACCTCTTGTTCAAGCTGGGTGAAGAAGAGGCTACACTACTGGAAAACAACAACACCAAAGGAATCAGCTAAGATGGTTAGTCTCGTTGAAAATTATGCGATTCTGTCGATTTTGTGATGGGGGGAATGATAATAATCTTGGATTGATTCTTTGAATGGACAAAGTGAGAACATGGTTTAATGAAAGTGATGTTCACGACTGAGATCTCTTTGGTAAAAACTACACCTCTGGAATGACCTGTATCAATCATCATGTGCGTATAATTGGAGAAATTTTCATTTGGGAAAACAATGAATGTTTTAAAAAATATATAAATCAAGGCCAGAATAGGTCAGTTAGAGTATGAAATTAATGATTTCCTGGATCCTAAGTTCTACCTTTGCAGACACAACACTACTGGTCATATATTTTTTTATTCAAAGGGAGGCGGGGAGAGATTCAAATATAGTTTACACTCATACAGACATTTGACAAATTAAATGAAGCGTAAAACCAAGGCTCTATGCAGAGCTCATACATGCACATGTGCACAAAATACCAGGAAGAATAGACCGTTGTGTGTTGATGGGAATACAATTGCTTTTTTTTAAAAACACCACAAAACATGCACACCAGCAAAAATGTTTTGGGGGGCAAAGATTGAAATCAAAACAAATCTTTAAAATCAAATGAAATACAATCAAATCTACCCCAAGAAAACATACTACACAAAATAGTAAATTTATTGCAAAATAGGTAACTGGTGTTCACTCTGGATGTAACCAGTGTACAGTCTCACTAGCTACTGTAAAAGATAAACCATAATGCATTTGAAAATAGCTTACATGCTAGTACTGTATAAATTTTAACCCTTTCGCCGCCAGACATTTTTTAGCCAAAATTATCCAATAAACTTACATTGGGTAAAGAAAATATGTTTTTGTCTGAAATATTGGGGATTCCTTTACTACATGTTTAAAAATAGGCCTATCCTTAATTCCCCAAATCAAGAACACAAATATCATTGGGCAACAGACCCTGAATTCAAGGTTTTTAATGACATGGGTGTTCAATCATTGTGGTGCAAAAATGCGACGTTGGCGGCGAAAGGGTTAATTAATCACAGAGAATAAAGACCTTTACAACAAATATAAAAAAAGAGACCAAGCACTAACATTAGAAAAAATAAAGAAAAATATGCACCATCCATGACAAAAAGACATTCAATTAATCTGACACAAAAAGTCACAGAAAAGAAGTACTGTATTTTACGGACTATAAGGCGATACTTTTCCCCAGACTGAGACCCCTGCACCTTATCATGTGACTGATAATAAAAAATGGAGTAACAAAATCTGAATTTTGTGTTAAATTTGGGGGTGCGCCCTATAATCAGATGCGCCTTCAGTCCGTAAAATATGGTACTGACCATCTCAGAAATTTTAGTGGGAATAAAATCTGTACAAGTAAAGAAGGAATTCTGTTCACCTTTCCATTCTCAATCCATTGCACAACACTGGTTTAACTTTGTCATGGAATTAAGAAAAAAAAATACCCACACTGATTTTCTAAATATGTCAATATGTTTATATAAACACCATCATCAATAGTTTATTTACATTGACAGTTAAAAATACAACAACACACACACACACATAAAATGAGACAATGACTTGTTGGCTGATAAGTAAGTTTAATTCAATGTACATATTATTGACAATCTGTGGAGAATATTGGGTTACCTCAATGTACATATTGACAATCCGCGGAGAATATTGGGTTACTTCAATGTACATATTATTGACAATCCGCAGAGAATATCGCACTCATTATTTACATATAAAGCTGAACACAATACTTTATACATTTTGCTTCAGCCCAACAGATTCACTTTTTTGGGGGTTTGGTCTGAAACATTGGCTGCTGCACTATTAGAGAGAGAGGCACCTGAACGGGACTGAGGGGGAAAAAACATTGAAACACAACAAATATATGAAAGTAAATTGTTTATGTCAAATATCTTCAAGACAATTAAAAAAAAAGTTGTTTATGTCAAATAGCTTCAAGCCAATCCAAAAAAAAGTTGTTTATGTCAGATAGCTTCAAGCCAATCAAAATAAATTGTTTATGTCAAATATCTTCAAGACAATACAAAAAATTGTTTGTCAAATATTTTCAAGCCAATCCAAATAAAAATTGTTTATGTCAAATATCTTCAAGCCAATCCAAAAAAAAAGTGTCAAATATCTTCAAGCCATCAAAACTTACACCCACAACAAAAAGACAATCACTGTATAATTATGCAAAGTAAACAAAACATCACAACAAAAACACATTCAAATGATGCTAATCATTGGTCCTTCACAGATACAATAATGTAGCTGCAAATAATTTAAAGATTATTTTACATACACATCTGTATTGTTAAAAATTTGGGACTTTCCTGGTGTTGCACTGCCTCCGGGCATTGCTTCCAGGATCGTTCCCACCATCTTTATATCTACTAATGTCCCATATGTGTCTGTTCCAGACCGGAGGACGTTGAGCGGAATTTAATTCAAAGATTATTTTGACATCTTCAAAAGAAGAAGTACAGTAAACAGTACAGTATGATGTCAGTAAAACGTTTTTTGTTTGTTTTATCAGTTTTTTTATTCTTTTGTTTTGTTTTGAGGATTCAACATATATGATGTAATTATCACGAAAAGTAATATAATTTCAATGAGCAAAGTGTGGGAACAAAGATTAATCTCTCTCTCTCTCTCTCTCTCTCTCTCTCAACAAACTAACTTGATGTTACAAAGCTTTAAAAATTGACTGACAAGTTTTAAAAAAACCCAACTTATATGTAATGCAAACAATTTATCTAAAGTAAATGACTATTGGGTGGTTTTTTTTTAAGTCTTTACTTTCTACGATGGTTAAGCCAGTCTATATATATTGCAGGTTAAGCATTCATGTTATGGGGTTTTCCCCTTCTTTGTTTGTTTGTTTATTACTTTATGCATTTAAATTATTGCTCTGATGCTGTTCAACCCAATTTTACTTCTTTGTAATTAATTACAAAAAGAAAGCCAAATGTAAATAATGATGATAATAATAATGAATAACATTTATATGGCGCAATATTCTAGTAAACTCAGCTCAAAGCGCCTTACAATAACAAATAGTTTCATACATAAACATTGTGATGTATTATTGTACACATGGCATGCAATCAATCAAGAATACATCAGAACTCAAATACAATTGTGCCATAGAAACAAAGTTTGGACACACACATACTCTCCCCTCTCCTCCCTCTTTCTACTCCCCCCCAACCACCGCACTGCACCCCCCACCCTCCTCAAAATATTCATAGCTCCAGACAATATATTTGAAGCTATACATAAATATGTGACATGGCATCAATTATCAAGAATAATTAGAACACGAATACACAAGTAACAAGTAAACCGAGAGAGAGAGAGATCAGAGAGAGAGAGAGCCAGAGAGAGTGAGAACGAGAGAGAGACTGACAGACAGAGAGAGACACAAGAGCTGTTAATCGTGAACACACGCACACAAACACACGCACGCACATACACACACACATAAGAAAACTAACAAAATGAATCAATTAAATGTAATTGTATACAGTAATGGTAACGTACTATATTTTACAGACTATAAGGCAATACTTTTGTTTCCCTGTGACCCCTGTGCTTTATAAAGAGACAATTAATTTAACAAGTAATAACTATGTATTACAAAATCTGATTTTTTTATTTTTAAAGTGTGTGTGTGTGCTTTACAAGGAGCTTATTAGATCCTGTGTAAAACACAGTACATGTAACAAACAACAACACAAAAAACGCATAAACTTCTTAAGAATCATGTAGAATAATGTTAACTGAAAAAAATTATAAATAATAATGCCTGAGTATTAACGGGTGCTAAGCATTATGATTATCAAAGTGCCATGGACTTTCCAAATTGCTAACTTGATACAGACTGTTAGCAATCTGCGAAAATCAAACACAACTCGTCATGCAGAATGATGAAGGGATAAAAACCTGTACAGTAGTTGAATCCACTTTGTTATCAGTCATTGTTTTGGACTGTATTCAATCTTAGGAAATATTTAGGATATAAATTCCAGTATTTACGTGTTCATTTGCTATTTAACACAATAGTCTGTAAAAAAAAAAAAAATCAACGCTAAAAAGTAAAATGCAAGACTAACCTTAAGACCTTACAATAGAAAATAAAGAAATTCTTGTATGACTTTATACCCTTAGCCTAAGAAAAGCTTGAAGTGCTTCCCCTGCAGAGGTTTGTAATGTGCCAGTGATTTATAGTATAAAAGAAAAGTCATCCAAATCAATTTCGTAGAAAAACAAATCTTCATAACCGAGAACCAATCAGTGTAAGATTCCAAACAATTACGAACTGCCAATGAAGTAAACTCTCCATAATGTCCATGACATTTTGAAAAAAACAACCCACTTTTAAAAGTTGACATTTGGTTCAAAACGTTGGAATGGTGAAAAAAGAAGTTATGTGTCTCGGCTGCTTCGTCTGAGTAACCTTTGCCGACTTGGAGAGGTCAGGATAGGGGAATCTTCAGGGTCGAAACTGGTCGCGTCATACATTTTATGATGTTCTTTAGCGTCTTCAACATCGTCGTCATCTAGATCGTCTACTTCCTCCCCAATAGGAGTGACGTCGTCTTCAGTGATTTCCGGTCGCGATGATTCTGCTTCGTAGCCGCTGTCACCATTCCCGTCCAGGAGACTGTTGGGAATGCCTGGAGAGCCGTCCAATGAAGGGAAGCTACTGGTGTCCCCAGGTTTCTGTTGGTGGAAAATATTAAAGAAATAGGTATTTGAGAAAAATGCATCTTTTTAAATCTGGAGGGAAAGAGAGGTGCAGTAATTGAAGAGCACAAAATGTCATTACATTAAGTTCTTTCTGATTCATGACCTGAATGAAACTGAACAGTTTTTATTCAATACCATATAGCGAAAGTGCAAAAGTTTTAATTAATGACCATAATGGAGTTGCAAAAGATGTAATTGAAATTGTATGTTGAATTTCTGAAAAAAACAAGAAATGTGCGAAAATAATGATTAAAAACAAATTACAGGAATTCAATTTACGTTTTTTTCAGAGGGAAATATGAGTGGAAACTGCATGTAACAGAAACAGAGAAAGACACAGACGTAGTTAAAGAAAAACAACAACAAATAAAACAAAAAAAGTAGCTACATTTGATAATTTTTTAAGGATAAGAGCAGAATTTACAGAAACATAGAAAATAGGTCTTAGAAATGAACAGGAATTGAGTTCAATTGAGTTCTAAAAATTTTTTTATTTTTTTTTGCTGTCCCATCTTTTGGGCTGTACAGTGGCGTTGCTCCCACGCCGCTCGTTCCGAATCCCAATTCGCAGCTACACCCGGGTTTGTTCAAGTCGCAGAAACCGAGACCAGCAGTCCAAGGGGAGCGAATGGGTCTTCAAAATGTTATAGTAATGACGAAGTATAGGGTGACTATAATCAAGCGCGCACATGCACGCACACATACACACACACACACACACACACACAACATACACACACACACACACACACACACACACACACACACACACACACAAAACTAGGAAAGGACAAAAATAAAAGGTGCAAATATCTTGCAGAAAAGGTAAATAATTTATGCTTGAGGTACAGACAAAATGAAAAAGAAATAAGCAAAGCAAACATACCAGCATTAATATACCGGGTATATAAAAAAAAAAAGACAGGGTTTAAAACTGACTTTAATAAATCATAAACTTTCTTGTGTGCAGTTAGATTATTTTGAAGCTTGATCAAATTGTGATTGTGTTGCTGATGGATACATCAATCATGACACAAAATTATGATTAGCTAAAATTTAAAACAACATTCACAAATAAATGCTTTTGAACCATAATTATGAATTCAACTATGTGTGTGTGTGGGCGGGGGTGGGTTGCAGTATTATCAGGTTCAATTTGAAAAAAAGTTTTGAAAGTTAAAAAAAAGTTTTGAAAGTTAAAAAAGTTTTGAAAGTTAAAAAAAGGTATTTATTCTGTGAAACACAATACTTTACAACTGAATCAGTATTTCTTATGAACAGTCTGCACAGACAATATGAATTTTGTGATAAAAAGCAAATAATTTGAAAAGCAGAAAATGGTATAAAATAAGCACCCACCACAGCAAGGGAGTTACATAATTATGAAACATACACAAAGAATTTAATTTTGTCACCTGACATGATGCAACTATTCAAAATTAGGAAAACTACTGTGGCTACCTTTATGTCTATTCAGAAGAAGAAGAAAATTGCACAATGCACATTTCAATTGAAAGTATTTTTGTTTTATTGTTTTTAATTTGTTAGACATGGTTTATGTAGCACATGCTTTGGTGTATAACAGGATAAGAAGATTAAAAGTTTTACATTATTAACAAAACATCACTGCTCCCTAATTTTGTTAACACAAACAGGAATTCATTGTAGTCTTAAATAAATCATCTAGAAGGAACTATATATACAACTATATATACAAAATTATGCACAAACAAAAAAATGCAAAACTATATATGCTTTTGTTATCACTAATTAATATCTATAAATTAGAAATGTGCTAAAACTATACCATACTATACTATAACTATAAGACGGTTTTGTTTAAAAGCATGCTCTTTATAATTAGTGATATGTAATCATCTACAACAAGAACTGCAATAAGAAAAGTAATGTTCATAGACTAGTCATCAACAAAGTTGATCAACAAAGTCTGCACATTTTGATAGAAAAAAATTTCATGTTTGAAAACTCAAACAAGTATACAAACCTCTTTAAAGAAGGAATTTTGCTCTGAGAGGCTACTGACATGGGAATCTTCATTTTCATCCGGAATGGGAGCCAAAAGCGGTGTGTTGAAAAACGTAATGTCTTCCTACAAGAAAGCCAATACATTTCCAATCACATACAGAACAACACATACAGTAATGGGCATTTTTGGGGTCCGGAGCGCATAGGGTGCGATATGAAAAAACCCAAAACATTGAGCCAAAGTGCAAATGCGCCCCATATACTTTGCAGCCGAATGACAAAGCTGAAGCTACAATAAAAAAAATAAAAAAAATACACAAACAGGTTACATAGATCAAATAAGAAAATGCTTCAATTTAACACACACACAAAATACAAAGAAAAAAAAAGGAAAAGACCCCCCCCCCCCCCCCCCACCACCCCCCACCCCCAACATTTGCACTAATAATGTGCTCAAGGAATAATTTTGGGAGGTGGCATTTCTGTTGTGATCATGTTTTGCACTGTAGACACAGTACAGGAGAAAAGCTTTTTCACATGGCACATTTGCTTCAAAATGAAAAGTAAAAGATACAACTTATCCTGATTTATGACAAATCCTGTTATTTAGTCATGGTAAAAAAGTTTAACCATCCTCTATTTTTTTTTTCCTCATGAGATATAAAGGAGAAAACTGCAGGTTTGGGAATGTCACACATACACAATTGTTCACAGTGTTACCAACATGGCACCATCCCTGTTATACAAAAAATACAGTTTAAAATGTTACAAAACATGCATACTTAATGACAAAATGCATCTGCATTAACTGCATGCATTACATAATCTAAGCTTCAACATTGAATATGAAATTAAAACACATTTTTCTTTGTAAAAGACACAATTTACAACAAACTTTAAAAATGTAATACAGCTGTTGCCATAACTGTTACCAAACAAGCTTTTTTTTTTTTTACCTGTATATAGAAGCGATTAAAAGTAACAGCAAAATAAGCAAAATGCCCAATGATAGCAGGTTAACCTTTACCGGACTTCTGGGGTCGCCCACAACCCCTTGACACACAAAACATGTTATATCTCTAAAACTATTTAAGCAATCATCATATAGTAAAAAGCCAACTGTCCGTCCGTGTGTGTGTGTGTGTGTCTGTGTGTCTGAAACACGAAACGGGCCTTATAACTCCGCCGTTTTTCGACCGATTCGCTTCAAATTTGCTGTGAGCCCTAACGGGGCGATGGCAACGGCAACCGAGGCGGCCGTGTCATTTGCGCGGTTTTGCAAATGCGCGAAACGCGCATCCGACGGCCTTTCGGCGCCCGTATCTCCGGTATTTCTGGACCGATTGCCTTCAAATGTGGCAGATATATGACCGGGGACGGTGACTATCAATGTGCCAAACCGGAAGCGAATCCATTACTTAGGCGCATAACAGCAGCATGATGCAAAACGGGCCTTATAACTCCGCCGGTTTTCAACCGAATCGCGTCAAATTTGCTGTCAGGCTTGCTGTCACCGGGGCAAAGCCTGGCAGCAAATTTGAAGAAAATCGGGAGAGCGCGTCACTCTCAGAGCAGCGCCAACGGGAAACGGGGCTTTATAACTCTGCCGTTTCTTAACGAAATCGCTTCAAATTTGCTGTACTCAGCGTTACCAGTACTTGGGTTACCGTACTAGGCGTTACCGTTACTAGGCGTTACCGTTACTAGGGAGAGCGCATCACTCTCAGAGCAGCGCCAACGTGAAACGGGGCCTTATAACTCCACCGTTTCTTTACGAAATCGCTTCAAATTTGCTGTACTCAGCGTTACCAATACTTGGCATTACCGTTACTAGGCGTTACCGTTACTAGGCGTTACTGGTACTCGGCGTTGCACTAGTCTTCATGAAATTTCATGACTTTGTCAAAAACGTAAATGGCTTTAAGTGTGTTAAATTTCATTAATGTGCATAAAATATAAATGACGTAATATGACGCGTAATTTTGATATACCTGTCCGGATGACGGGGGTCTCCCACGACCCCTACTTTAAAGAGCACTGCAGTGCATTGAGTAGGGGTCGTGGGAGACCCCCGCCATCCGGACAGGGATAAACACATGGTGCCTCTTTGACAAGTAGGGGTCGTGGGAGACCCCCGCCATCCGGACAGGGATAAACACCTCGGAATTTGCTCTTTGCTGAGTAGGGGGTCGTGGAAGACCCCCGCCATCGTGTCCGTGTAGTCAAAAGCATGATCCGGTAAAGGTTAAATCTATTTTCTTGAACACATACAATTCCACATTGTTAAACCCCAATACCCAAACCAGATCATGCAGTTGTGCGGCATACACCCTATACAAAAGGATAAGGGAAATCATGCACTAATAATGTTTTCAAAAACGATATATCCAGTACAAGACAGACAATCAACAAATGTAAGGCTGCAAATAACTAAATAACTTTCTGTAAAATGTCTATGTATTTTTGTTGCAGTACCAGGATCTAAACTTACATCTATGTATAATTAATTGGAATTTCTTGTGGGCGTCTACTAGTCCCATTAAGGCTAACATGAACTTTTAAACGGGGCACACTGACGGATGAGTTTTTGCAAGAAACACGTCGAGATCACCATGAAAACACACTTTACAGAGATTGCAACACTCACTTTGCTCTGGTTTCCTAGAAATCAACCAGTCAAATCGGCGATTTCTCCTTGGCGGAGGTGCTGGAAGTCAAATTCTTTCACCCAAAGAGAAGGCATGTGCTGTCTCTTTTCTAATGGCCGCCTGAGTTTAGACCAAATCGTTTGCACAACATTTTTGCAATACAAGCCTTTTTATTTATTTATTTATTTATTTTAATTTTATACAGTTTATCTAAAGGAGTTTCGCTCACAACAAAGGAAATAGCTCCATTTTTTTTTTTTTACTGCACTACAAAAAAAGAAAAAGCTTCAACCACAATGGAATTATCATTCAAAATGGCTACTATCTCTGCCAAGGAGGAATCGCCATTTTGACGGTTTGATTTCTGGGAAACCAGAACAAAGTGAGTGTTCTGATCCTTGAAAAGGCTGTCTTTCTGGTGATCTCGACGTGTTTCTTGCAAAACCTCATCCGTCAGATTCCACCTTTAAGAAAGGCACGGTGGACTGAAAGCATTGTGTTCACCTAGCAAACAAAGTACTGGTTCCAAAGGTAGGGAAGAGAGTGGAGGCGTGCAATATGGCTTTATTTGATTAACAAAAAGTAAGGGTAAAGCTGGGCAGGTATATATACAAAAAGGGGGTCAAATACAAAAACGAATCAGTAGCCAGGGGGGACAAGGTAGTACTCACATAAGACAAGGGTGTGTGGGCATCGGGATCATAGTCGGAATCTGCTCCCCCGCTGGGTTTACTTGCTGAATTGTCTGTCATATCTGAATGTTTGAAATGCAGAAATGTAATAAGGTTTTATACGAACATATAAAAACATATCATTCGTCTCTGGGGAGAGAGAGAGAGAGATACATGATTTGCGGAGGATCATGTTTAGTAGATTTTCTTTTTTAAATCATATAATTGTAGATAAACGTTACAACAAAGAAATATAATAGAATCGTGAGTTTGACTGTTAACTAAAGCTCTCAATATTCAGGATAAAAGTGGACAAAACCTCATCATCTTTACTTAGAACAGCAAATACAACAGGTTCACAAAGTTTATTCATTTGTCTTTGGTTACAAAGAAAATCATTGCTCGGGATGCACATAAAACACTTCTGATTAAAATAAGTTATAAGATTAACTAGATTATGACAATACGTTTAGAGCAGAAAACATATAAATCAATCATCCATAAAAATCTATAGACCATAACATTACTAAAACATCTCCAAACTCACACACCTCTGCATCCAATACCCTCCAACACCCCAACACCCCCCATCTAAACCACTAATATGTCCATAAGATATAGAGGATATTTATAAGCAAAAATTAATTATGAGAAATCAATAATATCACAGTAAATAATAGTACAGTGGAATCCGTTTTATTGGCCATCGGATAATCGTCCAAAGCCGCTTAATCAGCCAATTTCCTCTGGAACGTAATATTTTTTTTCTTAAGCATGTATTATTTTGTTCGTTTTTACGGCCAAAGCTGAAATCTTCAATTTCACTTGATTGGCCACTTTTTCTCTCTAATTTTTCCTCTTTACCCCCGCCCCCCCCCCCCCCCCCCCTTTTTTTGAGAGGGAGAACAACAGAGGCAGTCAAACTGACAACACGCTTTTGACGTTTACATGGTTGAGTGTGAAGTTGGAAGGTGAGCTGTTGTCAATTGAAAGACCCTGCATGGCGTTAAAATCACTCAAGAAAACAAAATCATTGTCTTTTACTCGTGCCTCTGTCAAGTTGTAGGATTAATAAAGTGTTCACATACAGTACACATACACAGTACACATACAGCATACTGTATGAACTCTTGTGTTTTGACAGATTTTATTCATTTTAATTTGTCTCTCACACTGGAAGTCACTTCACACTAAGAATTGTTGTTTTTAACATAGCGATTCGTCTTTAATTACATGTACAGTGTATGTATTCAGACTCAAAACACACACACACACACACACACACACACACACACACACACATCACAAAAAGGGAAAGAATTTGAATTTGAACTGCAACATTTAATTTTGACGTCATTGCTTTTGACTTGCATAATTGCGTCATACAGTACACTGTATCTCGATGTTCGTTTTATCGGCCGATTCGCTTTATCGGCCATATTTTTCCTGGTCCCAAAAGTGGCTGATTAAGCGGATTCCACTGTATTACATCCCAGCAATATTAATAAGAACAATACTACATCAAAGGCAAAGGTATCATTCCTAAAAAGACAAAAGGAATCCTAATAACTCATATACTAAAATCTTCAAACAATAAGCACACACTTCCATCACCTCTCTCTCTCTCTCTCTGTTTCTCTGTGTCTCTCTCTCTCTCTTTCTCTCTCTCTCTCTCTTACCCACCTCCTGTCTCCCATTACCATCATTTCCCCCCAATTTTTTGTGCAAGCGTTACTTAGTTTTTGCCGTTTGAGGTTTTCTTTGATTTCTTGTTATTTGTTATTATTTCCCCAGGGCTGGGTGGAAAAAAGCTGTCATTGCTTATCTCAATTTCCCTGGTTAAATAATATTTTTGTTTTCATTCTCTCTCTCTCTCTCTCTCTCTCTCTCTCTCTCTCTCTCTCTCTCTCTCTCTCTCTCTCTCTCTCTCTCTCTCCCCCTCTCTCTCTCTCTGTGTGTATGTTCTGCTCTATTTTTTGTTATCATCAGTTCAATAACTTAAGCTGAAAATTATTTTGCTTATACACATAGACATGGACACAAGCAGACATTAAAGCAGAAAGCGATTCTTCTACCCTATGATCCTATTCTTATAATATGCTTAGAAAAAAAGGAGTACAAATGAACTGTCTTCCCATACAATACTTACCAGTGCTGTTGTGACTAATCTGTCTCCTTTCTAGCTCCTCTAAAACTTCTGAGATGGAGGAGGCAGGCCGTTGCTTCCTCTTGTTGAAGATCGGGTGCTGAAACGTGGCTCCATCCTCAAGCTTGGTCTGTGGATGAAAACATACTATGAAAATAAAACAAAACTATCAGCAGGGGAAATAATATTTTCCAAAAAAGAGAAGATTAAGGATGCTCTCTTGCCAAAAAAACCCAACCTTTTTTACTGTCCTATTTCTCACATTCTGATTCAAACCATGGCATTGATTTGGCGAGTTGAGTCTCTTTTTTTGTGTGCTTTTTAAAAAAACAAAAACAATGTCGCTCAAAATCTAAAGACAGATTGATATAAATAATAACAAAAGCATGTCAAATTGTCGAGTGACTACCTTTTATTGATTTTAGAGAGAAGGAGGAGGAGGGAAAGGGGAATGAATAAAAGGGATGAATATGAACTGATGAGGTGTTACAGAAGAAGGGTGTGTGTCGTAGGGGGGTAGGGGGTGGGAGTAGAAGGGATCAAGCCAAGTGCCGAAAAATAATGTAATTTTCTTCAAACTGAACTTACCGACAGATGATCTTCCATGCCTGTAATGTACTGTTTAGAAAGTAAAGATCATATTAGCGTGACTGCGTCTGTGTCAGTGATGCTTGCGTGTTAGATATGATCACATTCATTTTAATTGCTAGTGACAGACAAATAGTAATTGAACCAGTTGAGAATAGGCCCTAATTGTGGGGTGAAGACCTGTATGTTGATCAAAAAGAAGTCTTGACTAAGACTTCTACACAAAACTCACATTATTTCCTAGTTTCTTGGAAGCCTCAGTTTTGTTAGGAAACTTGCTGGCTGGCACTGCAACAGAAACCCAATGGCAAGATGCGTGTCACATGAAAGAGACTACGGTAATGGTAAAAAAAAGGCTAATCAGAATAAGAAATACAATGCATGTGCTTAATAACGTCCTTCGACTTGGAACATGCACATATATGGGACATTTGTATATGTAAAGATATTGGGTCGATCCTGGAGGTACTGCAATACTAGGAAATAATGAATTTCTTAAAGTAGAGATGAATCCTGTAAGAGTTAACAAATTCAAATCGTGGCTCATGTATTTTCGTTTTCAACTTCTGTAGGCTAAGAACATATTTAGATCTTGTTTTGTGATTAAGTAATCCCAATTAGTTTTGCTAGATCTTTTTGTAGCATATGATTATATTTTGATGTGCCTTTTGGTGGCTTTTAATTTTATTTTCCATCTTTCATTTTTTTAATGTTTCTTAAACAACAAACAGAAAACCCAACAAAACAAAAGAAATAATAAGGGAAACAAACAAAATAAGAAAAAATGAAGGAAGTTGGGTTTAACATCCATTTGGCTACAAAGAGCACATATGTGATATGAAACTATCAACCAACCATCATTCACGCTTTAAAATAGAAGAAAATATTTCAACTTTTCTGTAGAGAACACCAGAACGCACAGGTTGGCTGTCAAACTGCTCATCTTAATTAAAGGTATTAATCAAAATACACAATTTTGATAAGTAGTTAAATTTTTAAAAAATACAGTTTTGCGACTGCCAAACTGACTGACTAAAACTGTCTTTAAGTTGTGAGGTGGTTGTAGTTTTAGTAATAGATAAGTCAGTACAGTGAAGACCTTGAAAAGCCAGCCCCCCAAAAGGTCTTCTGGGGAGGTGGACACTCAGTAGTCCGGATAACACGAAGGGGAAATATTTGGTGAAAACTGTTTAGGTCACATCTTATTGGCCACTGCAATGACCACCTTTTCAAAGAGTGAATGCCCTTGATGGGTGGGGGGAAGATGCTTGAGTACTGACCAAACAAGGGACTAACTCTCGCTAATAACCCCATTTGAGGCCACTGAATGGCTGCCTTTTGCAAGAGTGAATGCCCTTTTGGATACTGACCAACCAGGGCTTAACTCTTGCCGTCAAGGGCGTAAATAACCCTAGTTGCAATGGCCAATAGACGGGGTCTTAATAGGGACGGTCTTTATGGGGAGGTTCCACTTAAAAACAGATAAATACGAAAGAGACTGAATAAAACTGCCCTCGTTAACAGGGATGGATGTGGTGAATCTGGGGTGCCCGTAAGGTAGGGTTCTGTTTGCAGCTGATGGTGCAAACGCAGCTTCCTACCTGAAGGCCCCAGGGTGGCGGAGATGGTGCTGAACTCGTCCAGCTTGGCCAGGTGGTCAGGGGGCACGGGGCTGGACTGGGGGGGAGTGGTCAGCGCCTGGTAGTTGAGGGGCTGCCGCAGCTCCATGTCCGGGTCCTTCTTGTGCCGGTAGAGCCGGTGCCGCCGGTACAGGAGCACCAGGGTCACCACCACGATGATTACCACGATGGCTGCGATGGCCACCACCGTGATGACTGAAACGCAATCAATTGCAATGGCTGCCTTTTTTTTCACGAAACACTTTCAAAAAGATTTCCTCCAGCCGAAGTCGGACTTGCTGGTCCTAACTATTTCTTAGTTGGCGCATAACGGCAGCATGACGCATCTGCGCTCATTATAATTGATAGGAAACTGTCTAAGCGATTGAAGAAGAAGAAGAAGAATGTATGGGTGTACGTATGTATGCCAGTCAGTTGTTTTTCAACTATGACTGCCAGATATAGCAGATTGGGCGGCAGCTATTCCGGTAGGCTGGGCTAGATTTTGTTTATATATATATATATAGTGGAATTGCCTTGCCCAGGGTACATCTCCACTCTCTCAGCCAAAAAAAGGGGTTTGAGAACAACTGGCGTTGGGAAGTCTTGCTCTCAAATGACTAACCTATAAAAGTCTGTGTTTGTGTGCGGATGAGCGTTTGTGTGTGTGTGTGCGTGTGCGTGCATGTGCGTGTGTGCCTGCGTGCGTGTGTGCGTGCATGCGTACATGCATCTGTGTGTCTCTGTGTGTGTGTGTGTATGAGTGTGTGCGTGAGCGCCAGTAAATGAATGAATGAGCTCGTATGTGTTCATGTGCATGCGTGAATGCATAATATTTGTGCACGCACATTTGTTTGACTAAACACATACAGTGCTTGTTTTTGTTCTCTGTCCTACTCACTAATGGTGAGGTCGTTCACTGAGGCCTCCACAGTGCCGCTCAGCACGGCCCGCGTTTTGTTGTTGTTGTTGGTGGTGGTGGGGACTGCGGTGGTCACGATGGTTTGGGGAGTCAGCACCTTGGGGGGGCTTAGGGTCACCATCTTGGCTGGACCCACGTCCCATGTCGGCATCGTTAGAATCTGAAACCATCATCTATACAATCACTAGTAGTCCCGGTGAAAGAAAAGGCTGGGTGGACAGATCGAGATACCCCCCCCCCCCCCCCCCCCCCCGTGGGGATACTGGGGGGGGGGGGGGGGGGTGTCTTTTGTACAAATAGTTCCCCCACCTTCTGGAAGTTCTGTGCTTGTAACTTCCTGTAATCTGTCACTCTCTCTGACTCTGCCTTTTCCCTTTGCTTACTGTCATCTACTATATTTCTGCCTTACCGGTCTATTCTCCTGCCTTTTTTGAAGAAAGACTTTCAAAAAGATTTTCTCCAGCCGAAGTCGGACTTAATTGCTAGGCCTAACTATTTCTTAGTTAGGCGCATAACGGCAGCATGACGCATCTGCGCCCAAAATTGACAGGAAACTGAGCGATCGAAGAAGAAGAAGAAGAGAGATATACAGTGGAACCTCCCATTATAAGACTCCCTCCCGCGTAAGACCTATGCTTCTCTGAGACATTGCCCTTCTCTGTAAGTATTAATATTACCTCCCTTATAAGACCCCTCCCTTATAAGACCTCATTTTGGATGATTCTTGAAGGTTTTATAAGGTGGGTTCCACTGTATACCAGCAATCAGCCCATCTTCTGGCTGAGGACAGGCCACTGCAAGTCGTTGAACCACCATAAGCAGACTCAAAACTGCCCATACTGATGACAGTGTGGGGCACAGGATCACCCTAGACCCTAGACCGCATCATTATTCTGCCCAGCCCACGATACTCTACACCAGACCTGGCCAGGGGTGGGGGGATGGGGGATATGTGTGTGTGTGTGTGTGGAGCTACTCAGGTACAACTCTGGTCCAAGAGCCGCACCGAACTGGAGAACACGGAGGATTTCATCAATGCAATTGGATAATTAAGAGTGATGCTGCCAGCTGCATCAACTGCAGAAGAAGAAGAAGAAAAAGAATCAATGTGGCCCTGCGGTCAGCTTTGCAGAAAGTTTGATGTTGAGGAGGATTTGTGCTTGCATGTTTGTTAGTCTCTCAATTGTGTCCAGCTACTAGGCTACAATCTTTGTATTGTAGAGGAGGCAAGTTATAATTATTGCTGTTCTGAAAAAAACTGGGCTGTCACTTGTTGTTGTCGGTAATGTCTGTATCAAATTACCCCCGTGTTTTGAAAGAGACAGTCCATCCTTCCATTCATCTATCAATCCGTTGAAAAAAAAACCCACCCAAAAGCCAATCAGCTTTATCTGTGAATCAACCTACTGGTCTGAAATCAATCAATCAATCAATCAACCAATTAACCAATCAATCAATCAAACAATCAGTCAATTAACCAAACAGCCAAGCAATTCATTTGACGAAGAAATCCATTTTCTTCATTGGGAATTTAAAAACAACCATGCATCGAACTTGAATGAATGTGTGTATTACCACAATCAATCAATCAATCAACCAATTAACCAATCAATCAATTAACCAATCAATCAATCAATCAAACAATCAGTCAATTAACCAAACAGCCAAGCAATTCATTTGAAGAAGAATTCCCTTTTCTTCATTGGGAATTTAAATTAAAAAACCATGCATCAAACTTGAATGCATGTGTGTATCACTGTATCACCACAATAATGCACACATTCACATTTTTTTTTAAAAGAAAAAAGGATGCGTACAGGCTATCTCGCCCTACCTGGAAACGTTCTGTCGTTTCTTCCACACCGGATGGGGCCTGAGTCGTCAATGTTCCGGCCTCTTTGGCCTCAGAGCAGCTGGTGACATTTGACCCATGCGCCCTGACCTCTGGTTTGTGCATGTGGAAGTCTTTCAGGGAGCGAATGTTCAGGTCCATGTTGGCTTCAGGCATAAATAGTGTGTCTGAAAGTAAGAAAAGTAAGATATATAGCCTATGTAGTTTAAAAATGAAAATTTTTCTTCAAAGTACTTATGCTCTCTCTCTACTCCCCCCCCCCTCTCTCTCTCTCTCTCTCTCTCTCTCTCGCTCTCTCTCTCATTTTCTACTTTTATATATGTATTCTGTCCAGAGGGCTGGATGTAAAAAAGCATGTTATTGCTTACTCTATTACCCTCTATAAATAAAATTCAATCAATCAATCTCTCTCTCTTTGTCTTTCTGTTTCCATCTCCCCTTTCTCTGTCTGTCTCTCTCTCTCTGTCTCTGTCTCTCTCTCTCTCTCTCTCTCTCTCTCTCTCTCTCTCTCTCTCTCTCTCTCTCTCTCTCTCTCTCTCTCTCTCTCTCTCTCTCTCTCACACACACACACACACACACAGAAGCATGCACACGTCACGCACACAAGCATGTACACACATACACATGCACCCACACATGCATGCTAAAACATTTGAAACATTTGAAGGATGAATTTTATATATTAAGAGAAAATTAAGTTTTAGTTCAAATGCAAAAGTTGATAGAA
Source organism: Phymorhynchus buccinoides (assembly GCA_017654935.2). Classification (NCBI taxonomy): domain Eukaryota; kingdom Metazoa; phylum Mollusca; class Gastropoda; order Neogastropoda; family Raphitomidae; genus Phymorhynchus; species Phymorhynchus buccinoides. Next base: position 33,070,213 of record CM065689.1, read on the forward strand.
CTAAAAAAAACAACGCTACAAGTTTAAAATGCATAAAAGATTATTATAATGAGAAGAAACAATAACAAATTTTTTGGGTCTTAAAATAGCCTCCATCAAGTAAAGACATAAAAATGCAAAAACAAAACAATTAAACTTACAAATTAATCAACAGGAGCTCATATTTTCCTGTAAACAATTTGTGTTATTACGTATTTTCAGGTCTTGTTCATATTTTGTACTTCAGTGAAGCCTCCCTTATAAGACAGGGAAAATCGAAGGAAAATGGTGTTTTACGTCCTCTCGGTCAAAGACACATATGGGACATTTGTAAATACAAAGATGGTGGGAACAATACTGGCTGCAATGCCCGGAGGCAGTACAACACCAGTAAAGTCCCGAGTTTTTATCAATATAGATATGTGTAGCGGTAACCACACCTCGGATAAACTTCATCGGCTATGGTACCGCCACAATAACTTAATGAACCTTCAAAAATCATCCAAGATAAGGTCTTATAAGGGAGGTAATTTCAATACTTACAAAGAAGGGCAATGTCTCAGAGAAGTAGGTCTTATGTGGGAGGGAGTCTTATAAGGGAGGTTCCACTAGTAGTTAACTCCACAGAGCATTTTCTCCGTGCACCTACTTGAAATGCAACCAGTGAAATTGGCGGTGTTGGGAAACAAGGCTTCATCGTCCTGTGGCAGACCGCCTATGACGATGGTGTCTATCTTCTCCAGGTCGTACTCAGGGAAAACGGCACTGGTCTCCTTCACTTTGTCCATCTGAAAGACAAAAATGTATTTTGTTGTCTATGTGTAAATTTGTTGGATAAGTTGTAGTTTAAACACCCCCTTCAAATTTTCGCCGTGAACATTTTTCACTGAGAAGCAATATACAATTCTGTCATTCTCAAGAAAAGAGATGGGTTAAGATCAGCCTAGGGTTATTGTTACGAAACTGAAAGAACTAGACTTTGAGATCGAGAGTAATAAACATGAGGGGGTGGGGGTGGGGGGGGGGGGGGTCTATAAAGTACAACTGTACCAACTTGTCAATAAGGAAACACTAGAAGAAAAAAAAAAGGACTGAAAAACAGAAACGAATATATTATAACAAAAGGAAAACAAGGCAAAAGTAGAATTAAGGACCGAGAAAGCTATGCAGATTGTTTGCCATAAAACCACACCATTTACATAATTTGTTATTTAGCTTTCAGCCCTTTTTCTTTTTAAACTACTGAATTATTACTATATCGGTTGTGTGTTTTTAATTGATTTTTTATATCAAATTGCTTAATTATTGAATTTATTAATGATTTGTTCTTTTTGTTTGTTTTTATTTTTTTTAAAATTATTAAAGGCTCTTTCTATCTTTCCTTTTCTTTTCCTTCCTTAGATCCTTCTTTCCTGCTTTTTCTATTTCTTATGTTTTCTCTCTTTGTTTCTCCAAATGAAAAAAAAGGAATCACACTGGTAAACTACCTGCACTTTGATAACTTTTGGCACAATATATGCACTCAAAAGTGTCAAGACACTATAGAGTAAACCACTTGACACCTCGCCTACAAAACTATTTTACCTTGCAAATAGACAATTAGTTTAAAGTTTATTTTCCATTATCCATCAACAATGCATTCTTGAGACAAATATGCATCAAAATTACTTTAAAAACGTTAATTGTTTCATTTTTGTCCACATATACACGTAACTATCATGACTACAGTGCAAAGTTAATCAAATGTGTCACAAAAAACTACACAATATTCAAGCCGATACAGAAAAAAGGGAGCTTTTTTTTTGGCAACATAACACAGAAGACATCAAGACAGTGTCAGCATCACATACTAAACATGATGCAAAGCATGGTTTAAACAAAAGAATGGGATAAGAATGGTTAAAGCATGGTCTAAGCAACGTCACGGAAATAAGTCACAGCTGGATTCTACATTTGTAAGAAAATAATTACTTGTAATTTGAGTTAAAAAGAAAACAATATATGTAAAATAGTTGGATTTTTTTAACAACTCAAATAAGTCGTTTTTATAAGGCTTAACCAAAATGTAACACTTTTACTTTCACAAGGACTCTGAAGAAGTTTGTATGCACGATTATGTATGTACATGCACATGCATTCCTAACACTCGTTTACTAAAGAAAATCTACAAAACAAATAAAGGTAAAGAAATTTTGGAGACAATAAAATAAAATAAAATAAAAGAACACAAAATATTAAAATTATATTTTTGTTGTTGTTAAAAACATTCAGGTCAACAAGTGTCAAACATGTGCTCTGCACTAAAAAGACTTTTTACTTGAAAAAAAAAGACACAGGGAAAAAGAATCTAAACCTCTAAAGTTGACTAAGATGGCAACATGTAACGGACAACAAAAACATCTGGATGACAAAACAAAGAAATGACATGATAGATTATAGCAATCTGACCATGCATGATAAATCTAAAAAAATGAGACGGGAAAGGGATTTAATTTGAAAAAACCCAAGAATATTCACAAGAGGAAGTCTCATGAACTGACAAAACCAACAGATGGGAAAGAAACAAAAACAAACAAAATGACAACACATTTCTTACTAAAACAAAAAACAAGTGTTCAAAAACTACGTAGAAGCACTTAAACATGTGTTCATAAAATAGAGGAATAAAAAAGCAGAGAAGGCAGACATAAAGGAGAGAATGTACACGGGAGAAACAGAAGAGTAGGTTTTCTTTATTTCAAAAAGAAAGAAAGCGTCGGTGTTCCATCGACAAACACACACTACTGATTCACTGTCACAGAAAGGAAGAAAGAAATGAATTGTTATCACTTTACTCACTATCCAGTTTCCCAAAGAGTCTAGTGGTCTCACCTGTTGTCAAGTTGTTATGTGCATTATTACACATTTGTACGCTACTTAGTGCAATAATTAACCTTTACCGGATCATGCTTTTGACTACACGGACACGATGGCGGGGGTCTTCCATGACCCCCTACTCAGCAAAGAGAAAATTCCGAGGTGTTTATCCCTGTCCGGATGGCGGGGGTCTCCCACGACCCCTACTTGTCAAAGAGGCACCATGTGTTTATCCCTGTCCGGATGGCGGGGGTCTCCCACGACCCCTACTCAATGCACTGCAGTGCTCTTTAAAGTAGGGGTCATGGGAGACCCCGTCATCCAGACAGGTATATCAAAATTACGCGTCATATTACGTAATTTATATTTTATACACATTAATGAAATTTAACACACTTAAAGCCATTTACGTTTTTGACAAAGTCATGAAATTTCATGAAGACTGCTTAAATAGCTTTAGAGATATAACATGTTTTGTGTGTCAAGGGGTCGTGGGCGACCCCAAAGTCCGGTAAAGGTTAAACAGTTGATTAGAATACAATAATTGAGGAAAACAGTGTAATGAAAAAAAGAAATGCCCGAAGGTGCTGATTGGACCCAGAGATGCCAGAAAAAGGGGAACAATAGAACGAAAAGAAAATGACTACAAAATTTAAATCACATAAATGTATTTATTCATCCTCGACTCTCTAAAAAAAAATCTCAGCTTATATCATATAACACCAGAAAATGGCAAAATAGCATGAAAAGTGACTGCAAAATTTAATTCACATAATTATCTTTTTTTATCTCCCTAAAACCAATCTATGGGTCAGTTGTTAAAAACCCTTTAAAAACAATAGTTGGGAGAAAAAAAATTGAGTGAGTGAAAATCCGTTTAACGTCCTACGGTCTCCTACGGTCTGAAACAGTCACATATGGGACATTAGTAGATATAAAGATGGTGGGAACGATCCTGGAGGCAATGCCCGGAGGCAGTGCATGCAACTCCAGGAAAGTCCCGAATTTTTAACGATACAGATGTATTTTAGGAGAAACACAATTGAATACTAGTACTCCATCTATTAACACAAATATACAGATTTTTTTAAAAAAGATCTCTTAGAAATAAATAAAATATCTCTTAGGAATACATTCACTTATAAATAAAAAGAAAAAGAATGTAGATCAAATGTTTCGTATAAAGGATCAAATTGTTTCAGATATTTACAGCAAGCAAACACAGTCCCGCTTCATTACAACCCAATCATTATTGTTATGAGGGATTTTAATCGGAAGAATTACATTCCAAAATGGTCTGCTGCTAAATTATCGTCAGGACTTCAATGGAGATAGATATACATAAAACAAGAATCATAATGTAATTGACAGAAGTAAATGCATCCATACTTACAGTTAAATACATGTTGGTCCCTTCACGTTTGTACATCAACTCATGAACTTCCCCGTTAGCAAAGTTCCCTTTCAGTGTGATGTGATCTGGAAAAAGGAAAGAAAACCTTTCATTTAATCTCACTTCTTTTTCTTCTTCTTCTTCTTCGATCGCTCAGACAGTTTCCTGTCAATTATGAGCGCAGATGCGTACGTCATGCTGCCGTTATGCGCCTAACTAAGAAAGGCCCAGCAAGTCCGACTTCGGCTGGAGGAAATGTTTTTGCAAATGTTTCGTGAAAAAAGGCAGGGGAGTGGACCAGTAAGGCAGAAAGATAGTAGATGACAGTAAGCAAAGGGAAAAGGCAGAGTCACAGAGAGTGACATATTAGAGGCAGTTACAAGCACATAACTTCCAGAAGGTGGGGGAACTATTTACACAAAAGATCACCCGGTATCCCCATGGGGGGATTTAATCTAACGAATATGTAGGTTTTAGAAATGAAACAGATACAAATTGTAGTTTCAGAAAGTTTCAATAGTGATTCGATCATGTTCAAAAACAACAAAAGCATACAAAACCAACTTTGAATCAGCAATTAAGATATGCTAAAAGAGTAGCAACAACAACAACAACAAGCCCATATGCACAAAGTTTTTAACACATTAACAAACAACAAAAAACGAACATGAAGTCAAGCACAGACAAAGATTATAAATGGATAACAACAGGTTCAAAAATATAAATTCAATAAATCAACCCAAAGTAGTTTCAAAAAATGAAAATCGTACATTTGATGACACCCAGGCTTGTTTCAATCATAACGCCCCCATCAGACAGCAACCGAGCCAGTACGTAGTCCCCGTATCTGTTGTAAACACACACACACACACACACACACACACACATACCGGATCTCAATCAGAACAACTTTATGTGTAAAAGGCAATAAAGATTGGTTCACCACATTACTTGTCATCCTATTTTACAATATTTATGTCAACTTCCTGTCTCCCCCCTCTTACACCATCCATAATAATATATCTGTTTGAATTCTGTCATTCTTACAATACACAACTCATTCATGATTCAAACTATATAATGAAAACAGAAACTTTGTGTACTTCTTTCTAACAACAATAAATGAAAATGAAAAAAATAAAATAAGAGAGCACTTTGATGAACTAGCTTTTATTTGACAATGATATCAATTCTTCATAACCCTCTTGCATTTATTCCGCCCCAAACCGCCCAGCCGGAAGTTGCCTCTGTGTATTCAAACCGCCCAAAACCGCCCATAGCTTGCCCCCACTCTGAGACCCCCTCTGATGGCATTTTTATCACGCACAAAGTTCTGGCTGGTTATGCACACACTATGATGGAGCTTCTCACTGGCAGTGATGTGGTAGTAACTGTATGGTGCTCTGTGTGCTTCAAATTACAGATTTTCCTGAAAATGTGTGAAACAAATGTGAACACTAGAAGAAGTTTTTTCTGTAACAAATGCGAATGCAAGAGGGTTAAGATATTGTGTACCTGTTAACATATTTTTGTGTGTGAAAATACATCTCTTCTTTGCGAAGTATAGGCTTTATAGCTATAAATGCACATCATAGGTTTATTTTTATGCTACAAAGAAACCACTCTGTACACAGACTTTTATATCTTAATGAAAAGAAATTCAACAAGCAAAGTAAAGCATAAGAACAGATAAGAATGGAATGTGATTTAAGGAAATAGTAGTACTCTGTGCTTTTGACGTAAACGAGGGCCATATCTGGGCTTTGTCCTTGCTGGTCATTAGGCCTTGGAAGTGATGCTCTGAACTGCAGCAACAGTTGCTCAGTGACGCTCCGTTGGGCCTTCACCGGTAGGATGAAGCTATGCTCCACCACTGATCGGCCGTCCAATAACACGGAGGTCTCTGAAACATTTCAGCACACAATTTATTTATTACGTACATTGCTGGTAAATCTATGTGTGTATGTGTATGTGTATGTGTTAGAGAGAGAGAGAGAGAGAGAGAGAGAGAGAGAGAGAGAGAGAGAGAGAGAGAGAGAGAGAGAGAGAGAGAGAGAGAGAGAGAGAGAGTAATGTGCACAGACTAACAAACGGACAAGATTGACAACGAACAATCAAAACAAAAGAGAAAGAAGATGAGACAGCGAAAATGGGTTATTAGTATTGGTATTAGGTATTAGATACTTTATAGTCACGGAGGCATCTCTGTGAAATTCGGGTTGATCCCACCTGGAGAGCGCATCACAGCATGAGGTGTGCCACCCAATTTTTTTAGTTTTTTTTGTTTATGCAGGGTTAGGTCTACAGTGTCTACGATGGTGAAGAGTGGCACAGAGGTAACGCATTTGCCTCGCATGCAATAAACCTGAGTTCGAACCTGGGTACAGGGGATTTTTCCTCTCACTCTGCACTAGGCCTTTCGGTCTGAACATGGAGTCTTGTATGAGACGATAAACCGAGGTCCCGTGTGCCCATGCACTTAGCACACGTTAAACCCAGTGGACAAAAAAGTTGTCATTTGGACAAAATTTACCCCCCTCCCCCCCTTTCCTTCCTCATCAGTCACACAAAAGTCACATGCAAATAAAAAACAATTGGGTGGTGCGCCTCTGTAAGCGCTTTCCAGGTGGGAGCAACCTGAATTTTACTGAGACGCCTCTGTGACTACATAAAGTATCAAATACCAAATATTTCATTGATTAAAGTTTGATATAATAATAATAATAATATTAATATCAATGGGAATTTATATAGCGCTCTTTCTCACATGAACTCAGTGGGCTTTATATAAGTGAGACTAAAACCTGCCCCACCTTTTTCACAGCGCAGACCCGAATAGTCACTGTGTGAGCAGTCGCAGGTGAACTCAGCGTGTCGCCAGTGTTCGTAGCACACCCCCTGGTTTTCACAGGTGTTCTCACTGCACCCTGAGTCACAGGCTGCCGTCAGCTCTGAGGACATTTTGAAAGAAAAAAAACAAGTCAGTTTGAGCTTGTTTAAATTAATGTAGTTAATTTTGTTTGATATATACGCACACACCTGTGCTTGTGCATATACATTACATTCGCTTGCATGCTCATTCAGAAACACGCGCACGCGCATGTACACACACGGGACACACATGGGACACACACGCGCGAGCACGCACACACCCACACACACACACACATGACATACACATGCGCGCATGCACACATATACACACAAACAAACAAACACACACACATTACCACCCCACCCCACCCCCAACACACACACACCACCCAAACACACACATGTGCGCACAAATTAAATTATCAATAATCCTGATGATGACGATCATCATCATAACCATCATTATCATTATCATACACCGTCCAGGCGGGCCAGGCCTACTATAGTAAATGAAAATCACCTGAAGAGTTGCCTCGCGCTTGCACACCCTGAGTCAAGTTCACGTGGTAGTTGCCGGTGCGCAAGCCTCGCACGCAGCCCTTCAAGAAAGGGATGGCAGTCGCAGCCTGAGCCACACCTCCCACGAAAAGCCGCACAAACGGTGCTGGTTCTTGGGGGGCTCTGGCAATGAACACCGTCTCCTTGAGGGCGCTGTCTTTGAAGGGGTCGATGAAGTAGGAGGTCAGCTTGACACGCCGGTGTCCGATGACGTTGGACTGTTCGGCGAAGATGAGCTTGGTCAGGTTGTAGTATTCTTGGGCCACGACTTGTTTCCACTCGCCGTCGTTTAGCGGGGCTGACATGCATACAGACATACAAGCATACGCATAAATACACATAAAAGATACAACATAATTATGTACACGTATGCAAACATGCATGCATGCACACACATGCACACAAAAACAAACACACATACACACATATTCACACACGCACTAAAGCAACAACAACAACAACATACAGTATTTATACGGCGCTGAATCTTGATATAAATCAAATCAAAGCGCACACACACGTTAGCATTCATAATGCATTCAAACAAAAATGCAATACAAAGCGAACACACACGTTTGACATAAATGGTATACAGCAGAAACAGACCTAAAGGCAAGAGAGAGAAGAGAAAGAGAGTGGAGCCTCAATGACGGGGGAACAGGTGGGTTTTGAGGTTAGATTTGAAGGCTGAGAGGGTCGGTCGCTGACGGAGGGAAAGAGGAAGTTTGTTCCAAGATGTCGGTCCTGAGGCAGCAAAAGAGCAACCACACATAGAGCCTGCTTGTGTCTGTTAATTTGATCAAGGACAGACAGACAGACAGACAGACACACACACACACACACACACACACACACACACACACACACAATGTACACACACACACGCATGCAAACATACTCTCCATCTATCTCTCATAAACACTGTGTGTGACCATATTATATGCATGCTCGCATGTGTATGTGTGTGTGCGCGCTTGCTTGCTTTTGCAGGCACATTTATGTGCATGTGGATGCCTGCATGCATCCCTCCAAAGAATGCATGTACTCTCCTCTCTATTACTACCTTCTCTCAACACACCTGGCGCCGTGATAGAGCCACTGACTATGGTGCGGTGAGAGTTGTAGGTCAGCACCAGAGTGTCTGTCCCCTGCAGCTCCAGTTGCAAGAAGTTGGACAGATGATCGTACACATACAACAGGAACGTGTCTGACTGCAGCGTGCGGAAACTGAAGGCAATGGTCTGGTCGATGCTGCTGTGTTGGGTCAGGTCAAACATTAGGTAGGAGGGGCCATGCCCGCTGAACGTCACAGCGTCTGCGTTGAGATCTGGACACACACAGAAGACAAAGACAAACCTCAACTAATGATGGTTTAGACCGAACGCATACGCTGACATTAAACTTTACATTCAAAGACCCTCTCTGCAGAGTGTCGTAGCATCCACGCTGAAATCTGATCACCCAAACAACAATTTAACAAATACAAAGAACATTATTATATAATGTCTGCCAATTACATAAGAATTGTTGATAGAATTCCTCATAATGTGATCAAAAAGAGAAGATGAGAAACTGAAATCTAGGTAAGAGTACAAAGACCCTTATTGTTGCTCTCACTATGTCTTCATACAAAGTGCACAGTACACACACATAATCGTTTCCTGTCCTATTTAACACTCATTCTGAGATACCAGTCATTTCCTAGGGGTCAATACAGAGGCAAGTGTACAACACCATGCTTCCTGATCTATACAATTATTACAGCATGGACGCCAGTGCTGAGTAGAATAGACGATTTTTGGAAAAAAACTAAGGGAGAGCATTTCGTGAAAATCAGAGTTGATTACCTCGACTTACTCTGTCAAAACCATAGCAACCATGGCGGCATGGCGTCGAAGCTTGAAACTGCAGGATGCGAGTCAGCGACTTGCAAAATTTTTTTTTAGAAAAATGAGGGGCGGCCAGTATATCCACAAACTGACAGTGAGAGAACTTGCAAAATGTGACATAAAAATATAAATCACATCAATTTCAGAATGACGCACAGTGTTCTAAGTGATGTAAGTCTACTCAAACACACGAGGAGAGAGCTGGGGATTTACCTGAAGGTAGAGTAACTTCCCCTGTTTGACCGATTGAATTAGGCAAGATCACTCCCACACACCATGAAATGACTCCCCTTAATTATTTCTGAACAATTCCTATTGGACCATCTTCCGCAAACCCTCCCCTCTGTGAACACCAACATTCCTTTTCTATCAAACTCACTGTGTTCACAGTTGCGAGCCCAGGGGTTTGCACAGTGACAGGTGTACTCCTCCCACCTCTCGATCCTGCCACACGTAACCCAGTGCTGACAAGAACTTGGTAAGCCCCCCACCCCCTCTATTCCCACCTCTGCATCAATGCTCCCCAACCACCTGTATTGTTTAACTCACTGTGTTCACAGTTGTTCCCCTGGTGAACCAGGGGTCTGCACAGTGGCAGGTGTATCCCCCCCCCCCCCACCTCTCCTGACATGTAGGCCTATCCCCGGATTGATAAGAACTCATCCAGTCCCCCCAATCCTCCCTCCCCACCCACCCACCATCCTCTTTCCCTAAACTCAGCCCACCTCTCCTGAAACACAACCCCATATATAAAAACAAAAGGTTGCAACCCCTCCCCTACCCCCACATCCATCCTCCCTGAACCCCCTCTTTCCCCCTCAAACTCACAGTGTTCTCAGCTGTAACCCCGATGAGCCCAGGTGTATGCACAATGACAGGTCCTACCATGCTGACAAATACTCCGCCAACCCTCCCATACCCCCTCCGTTTTGCTCTCATCCTCTCTCCTTCCCCATCCACTTATTTCCTTGGACTCACGGTGTTCACAGTTGTGCCCCTGGTGGGCCCAGGGATCTGCACAGTGCCAGCATGTGTACTCCCCCCACCTCTCCTGACAGGTCCTACCATGCTGATGACAAATACCCCACCAACCCTCCCATACCCCCTCCGTTTTGCTCTCATCCTCCCTCCCCCCGCATCCACTCATTTCCTTGGACTCACTGTGTTCACAGTTGTGCCCCTGGTGAGCCCAGGGGTCAGCACAGTGGCAGGTGTACTCCCCCCACCTCTCCTGACAGGTGCCCCCGTGCTGACAGGGGTTGGGCCAGCACCATGACTGGCAGCCCATTAGTACTCCTTGGGCACTGCACACAGACATCAGTTGTTGTTGCTGTCAGACCTGCCAACCCCCTAACAGACCAAAGAGGAATATTTGTAGCAGGAAAGAGGAATTTTTGGGAGCTATAAGAGGAATTTTGACGCAGCATTTTACCTTTCGCGCGTAAACATAATTTGAAGCAAGCAATTTTCATCCTTGTGAACTTGTCTTGTTTAAAACTAGTCTTGTCTGGAAGTGTCACAACTATTCCTAACACAATAGAAGCTTTTGGTTTGTTCCTCTGCCCTTTTTATTTGGGCAGACCAAGACGGTTGGTGCCATAGATGACTTAACTAATAAGACTTGGAAGGAAGATAATGAATCAATTTAAGTTCATCTTTGTTCTCCTTTCCTTCCGTTGGCTTGAAAAAGTCGGTAACAGTGGAAGACAAAGTCTGCGAGTTTGCAGTTTTGATAAGACGATGAGAAGTAATCAGTAATGTGACAGTTGATGTCTTGACACCCTCCATAGGAGACTTTTAAGTGTAGTGAGCACATCATACATCTAGCATGATGCACACTTTCTTGATATCTGAATGCAGATGTTACGGCCCGATACGTATCTTGGCCCAATACGTATCGGGCCGTGGCCCAATAGAGAGTTCCGTATTGGGCCAGACCAATACGATACACACTGGTGGGCTTGGCCCAACAGCGTGCAAATGAGGTTGTTTTGTATTGGTCCGACCAATACGTTGCGGGCCGGCCCAATAGTGATCAGGAAGATCGGAAATTCCCAAAACACTTGACGGTTGTTGAAACTTTGTTGAAACTTTGTTAATAGTACTCAGAACTCAAAACAACGTACAACAACCACAAACCTGGAAAACTTTAAACTTTGTGACAACAACGTTATTCATAGAACCGGATTTTCGCGGAGCAGACTGTCCAGCCCGAGAGAAAACACACCTTTTTTTCTCTATTGGGCCTGGCCTGATAAGGTGTTTCGTATTGGTCTGGCCCAATACAGAACTCTCTATTGGGCCACGGCCCGATACGTATTGGGCCAAGATACGTATCGAGCCGTAACACAGATACTTTTCCACGTAATCTTGGCAGAAATATTGGTCTATTCTCTTTCTTTTCTCCCCACAGTCTCACACACATTGATGTGTCAATCGCCATCTTGACGGAAGTGCGCAAACAGAAACTAGAAAGTTGGTTATACGCACAGCAGCTGTGCTGCTCTGTATATAAGACGATGGATTTGTGTGTTCGAAAAAACCTTTTTTTTAAAGTTATGAAAGCGGAATGTTAATTATGGACTTGAGCGGAAGGGCGGAAGAAATGTAGTCACTAGGAGCTTGTCATGGCTTAAGACAATCCCCGCACAACCATGCAGAAGACAACAACATTTTTATTGTGTTCTAGCTTATGTTAACTGTTCTGACACAGCCTCATGCCAAGGTGAGAGACATCAGTAAAACTATGGACTTAATTCTGCTTAAAAGAAAGAAAAAAAGAAGTAACAAACTTTACAAAATAAAAGTCATACTTTTAATAATATGAATCATAATTCCAAGAAGAGAAGATAAGAAACTGAAATCTAGGTAAGGGTACTAAAAAAACCTACCGTTGCTCTCACTATATATATAGTTAGTTATCTTCATCATCATTGTAATTAACTTTATTTTGTAACAGAGTAAGAATCAAAAGAGTGAAATGGTGGTGTAGCGATTGGATCATTTACGTGGCTGATGCTTCAGCTCTATTATCCACATTTATCTACACAAGAGAAGATAATTCACAGATGGAAAGAAGTTTAGCTAAGGCTCACCATTCAATGCTTCATCATACTGGGATGAATGTTTTAATAGGAATGCTAAAGCTCAGACTTTGTGGGTAAACAAATAATCAACTCCTCAAAACCCCCCACAAAAAACAACAACCCCAGATTGCTGGGCAGTTAGATATCAAGATGTAAGATGCCAGCAGTTACAACACAAGGCAAAACAAGGAAAAAACATTACATTGACTCATTTCGTGTACACAAGTGAGCCCAAAAAGGGCAATGTGCACACCTTGCATGCATCAGCCTACCTGTCGTCAACAAGTAGAGAGAGCTCCATTTCCTGACCGTTGTACAAGAAAGCCCGCAAGCAGCCTGAAAACCCTGGTGTGCTCTCTCTGTACTTTCTGGCAACGCTGCAACAGTTCATTAAATCATTACGATTTTTAAACTTCTTAAATTTATTCACAATTGTGTATAAACACAAACACTATTCAGATAAGCCTAACTGTACTTATAAACTAGTCCAACATACATGCACACAGACACTCACACACACACGCACGCGCACACGCACACACACACACACACACACACACACACACACACACACACTGTCAGTATCATAATCAAACCCTTACTGTCTACACATTCTCTAAAACAGAGATGTAGAAAGAGACATCTCTGCCTAAAATAAAGACAATCTATAACCTCCCAGACACTGAGAGCACCACTGGAACCTACATCTTATTAACAGTCACGGAAACAAACAAAACAAACAACCGCAGGATTGAAAACGTAACCCTTTCTGCTCAAGAAAATGGATAACTTACTTCACAGACAAACCTCCCAGATACACAGCGCCGTTGAAATCCACAGCACCCTTCCTTAACACCCTTGATTCCAGCGTCACCAGCTTCCGGGTGGTGTCCAGCGTCAGGCGGACGTTGTGGGCGTCGTGCTCGATGAGGATGTTGTGCCACACCCCTGTGTTCACTGGTTGAGGTGATCTGAGAGTCTCTCTGACTACTGTGCCGTTCACCCTGAAGTAAAACTCCACGCTGTTCGCTGAAAACAACAAAAGGAAAGAAAGAAAGGGAAAAGTTAAAGAAACAAGCTTCCCCCCCAAAAAAGTAATAATCTAAAAGACAATTTTTGCTTGGCATGCAACCGATTTTCATGAAATGACATCCTTTGCATGAAAAAATCCTCATCGTCTGGACAAAATTTTCATCATAATGGAGACAGAAATTCGGGAAACATATAGCACAACCTTCAACTTGAACATTTAGGGCAGAAAGAAAACAAACATTTTCGGGAAATAAACAGCTTACAAGCAATTTAATTTTTCTGCGGAAGCTGTTTTACACGGGTGGATACCACAATAGCGAGTCCCGAAACAGCGCATCCCAAAACAACGAGGACAAAACCGTGAATGCCCCAAATCAGCGAATCCAAAAACAGTGAGTCCCAAAACAGCGTGAGAGACAAAATAGCGAGGATACCATAATAGAGACAGTCGAAAGAGTGAGTCCCAAAACAGCGAGTTCTCCAGAAAATATAAAAGCAACCAATTGTCATATGTTTCAATATTTGTTACTTTATTTCAAGTTATTAAAAAGACAAACACGGGTAATGGTGCAAATTGAAATGACGAAAAATGCACACGTAGAGTTAAAAATGTTTTTATACAAATAATTACTCTCTCTCTCTCTCTCTCTCTCTCTCTCTCTCTCTCTCTCTCTCTCTCTCTCTCTCTCTCTCTCTCTCTCTCTCTCTCTCTGAGTGCAGACGACTGTTACTTGGATCATTGAAGTGCCTACGCTACATTGAACTCTAGATTGTAGGACACAGCACCAAAAACGCAAGTTTGTCGTCCCCAGTGTCGTCTTGTAATTAGTTGTTTCAGTCGGGTGTTGGTTGCCTCGTGGGTAGCCGATTTGGTGGCTGCATGGCCTCCATCCATCCGGACTTTCATTGCGTGCTGAAGCGCTTGTTCTTTTTGAATTGCGACGATGAACTTCCAGATCGTCGGATGTGCGGTGTCCAACATGGACTGCAGCCCCCGATGCCAGCTCTCCAGTTTATTGTTCGTGCGTGGTATGTCGTCCTCCGTGCGCTGTCTGATGTTCCAGAATGGTTGGCTGAATCTCGTGGCAATTCGCCGACGCCCACAACGCATGCGCCCAACGTAGTTGTCCTCGAAGAAGTCGTACAGTTCCGCGACGGATGGGTGCAAATCTTGCTGCTCCATGCTTTCCTGTAACGTCTCGAACCCATCAATGACGTCATCCAGCTTGAGAAAGGCAAGAGCTGCAAGCATCTTGCAGTATCTTCTAGTGTCTGCATCAGTAACATATGCATTCTGCAATCCGAATTCTTGAATGTTTCTCCAAATGCACTGACAGAGGTGAAAAAAGCATCCTGCTACTTCAATTCCCGGAAAAGCTGCCTGGATTGATGTCTTCGCTGCAATCTCAAAGTCAAGAATGCAACGTGTCGGGGCAGCATTCAACGCAAATGTCTTCACCAAGTCCCACATTCTGTCGTATGTCACGCGACTTTTGGACAGAAGCAGGGCATAGATGCAAGGGAAAACGTTAACATTCTTCACCGCGTGTATTGTGAACAACTGGTAGAATAACTGTGGCGACACCTTGAAGGTGCCGTCGACCATCCAGTGGGGTTGATTCTGCAAGAATCGTAACATGTCATTTGTAGCGAAGAGAATGATTCTCCCCAACCCTTGGTCTTCGTCCTCGTGATCCTTGGTGTCGCACAGCAGAAATCGTACTTCGTGCCCACCACATCTCACAACTCTGAAGCGCTGTGGTATCTCGAATTCAGCAGGATGCTGTGGAGCGGGCGGGAATACTGTTTAAAATTTTCTCTTCTGCTGTATGGCTTTGCGGAGAGCGGTTTTGCTTGGCATTTTCATAGCCACTTCATCGTCAAGGTGAGCAACGAACTCGCTGATGAGTCTTATTGGCGCGGCATCAGTCTCACCTCCTCTTGCTTTCATGCGGGCCACTGATCTCCGTGCCTCTACAAATGTTGGATCAGCATGGAGAGATTTATCATCCGGTGAAGGGTGGTGTTCAAGGTTTGTCGTCACTCTTCCACTGCACTTCGATGTCGTGCATCTCCAGTTAATGGTTGTCTTGTTCTGTCTATCAACACGATAGGAAAATCCATTGTACACAAGCAAAGATTTACCCTTCTGCGTTGCTATCGGTTTCGCCATGTTAAAGCAACTTAGTCAAACTGGTTGAGATGAAATATGTGAAATGTCTGTGTGATAGCAACTACGGCCCAACGTCACAATGTTCTTAACACTACTCAAGAAAGTCAGTGAATATTCAATAACAAGAACTGATGCCCACGTTCAAATGTTAAAAATAATATCCTCACGGTGACCAAAGTCGGAATCATAAACCACTCTCTAAAAACTGGCACTGTTCCTCCTTGCTTGAAACATGCGCTAGTCATTCCTCTCCTCAAGAAAAACGGTCTCAGACCAGACGAACTGAAAAACTACAGGCCTATCTCTCATCTACCGTTTCTCTCCAAAATCCTCGAAAAAGTTGTCCTTGTACAGCTTGAACGCCACTTAACCCAAAACGATCTGTATGAAGTCCATCAATCCGCGTACAGACAAAATCATAGCACAGAAACAGCACTACTCAATGTCACAGACAGTCTCCTTCGCTCAGCTGACAACAAACTCGCATCACTTCTCACTTTACTCGACCTCAGTGCCGCGTTCGACACTATAGATCACAGCATTCTGCTGCACAGGTTGTCAGTGTCCTTTGGTGTCACTGGGACTGCTCTAGAATGGTTCAGGTCTTACCTGACTGGCAGAACGCAGTCTGTGTCCATTGGCAGCAATGTCTCCTCATCAGTGCCCCTAAAATTTGGCGTCCCTCAGGGCTCCGTTTTAGGTCCTCTTCTTTTCTCCCTGTACATTCAACCCTTGTCCGAAGTCATAGAACAGTACAAAATCCTTCATGAGAAATTCGCGGATGACACTCAACTACTTGACGCAACCGAGGCTGTCGCTTTCCAAAATCTGATCTCCACTTTTGAGTCTTGCTTTCAGTCCATAAAATCTTGGATGCTCAGTAACAAACTCAAATTAAATGACGAGAAGACTGAGGCCGTAGCTGTTGGCTCGCGCTCAGTCTTGGACCAAGTTAGCGTCACGTCTGTGCAGGTTGGCACAAATACCATTCCCTTCAAAAACAGCGTGAAGGATCTGGGTGTCCATTTGGACAGTTCTTTGTCCATGGACGCCCAGATCAGCCACATGTGCCGTTCCGCCTACCTCGCTCTGAGACAGATTGCTTCAATCCGTCCTTCACTCTCTGAAAAAGCCGCTACTCAACTAGTATGTTCGTTGGTCTTTTCCAAAGTTGACTATTGCAATGCAACTCTTGCCGGACTCCCCGCAGTTCAAATCAATCGTCTCCAAAGAATACAAAACAATGCAGCCAGACTCGTCCTGAGGAAATCTAAAAGAACCCATGTCACACCCCTTCTGATCAAACTACACTGGCTGCCAATTCATGCTCGCATTGAGTACAAACTAGCAATCCTCGCTTTCCGCCATTTTCAAAACACTTTGCCAACATACCTGTCCAACCATCTCATCACCTATCAACCATCCCGCACTCTCCGTTCTAGCAGCGAGAAACTCCTCAAAGTCCCCCGCATGAAACTTAAGTCCTTTGGTCACCGCTCTTTCAGCTATCAAGTACCCACCATCTGGAACTCGCTCCCCTTCTACCTCCGGTCCGCTCTGTCCCTGTCTGCATTCAAGTCTGGCCTTAAGACTCATCTGTTCAAAAAGTTCCTTTCCCCTTCATAATTTCAATTTCAATCTCACACACAAACCCCGTGTAAAGTGTGCCTATGTGTGTGTGTGTGTGTGTGTGTGTGTGTGTGTGTGTGTGTGTGTGTGTGTGTGTGTGTGTGTGTGTGTGTGTGTGTGTTCTTTCTCTCTCTCTCTCTCCCTCTCTCTTTCTCCATCTCTTTCTTTCTCCCCCCTCCCCCCCCCTATGCCCTTTCCCCCCCCCCCCCCCCCCTCTGTCTCCCCCCCCCCCCTCTCTCCTTCGTTCTCTCTGCCTTTCTCGTAATATTGTTTTACATTCACATATTGTTTTGGGAATTTATGAGCTCGTATGACCACCCCCCCCCTCCCTCCCCAAGAATTTGTGAGTGCATAAATGGCGTGCGTATTGAAAGGGTGAGGTGTGTGGGGGTCTGTTTGTCCATGCCCTTTTTTTTTTTTTTTTTTTTTTTTTTTTTTTTTTTTAAATTTTATTTATTTATTTATCCCCTTCTTTGAAATTGTGTCAATAATGTGTATGTGAAATACTACATCCGTGGGATGAACGGCGTGAGTTTTTTTTTGTGTTTTTTTTTTTGGTTTTTTTTCCCCCTCTCGTACTATTGTAAAGCGCTCTGAGGATGATTTTTTATCATCGAAGAGCGCTATAGAAGCTTTATTTATTATTATTATTATTATATAAACTCACACGTGAAAAAAGTAAATAATCGCTATTTCTGGATTCGCTATACATGCTCAAATAATAAAAAAATCACTCACGATTACCTAAGTAAACTCATCGTGATTTTTTTTTTGCTGTTTCGGGACTCGCTGAAATAGCACTCGCTATTTCTTCCCTTTCGATGGTATGTCCCACTCGCTATTTTTTTGGGACTCGCACTCGCTGTTTTGGGACACTCGCTGTTGTGTTCTCGCTGTTTCGAGACTCGCTATTATGACCCTCACTCATATGTCGCATAACCGTTTTACACAACATTAGATGTGTTTTAAAGTAAGTTGCTGTTGTATCTGTACTTTTTCTAAAACTTCATTCTAACTTTCCATGCATTGAATGTTCTTCACAAACCTAAAAATCAACATGATACCATGATTATTCAAAAGTTTTATGATCAAACTTGTAGGTTGCATAATTCTTCAATCTTCAATGTTCTTGGTCACGCCGCCCAATTAGACTTTAAGTGACTTAATTGGGGTTGCGCAATGCATTAAAAAATAATTTAGGATTCCACCCTTATATAGGATGAAATCCTATTGTCTTAATGTACAAGTTATTTTTCTTCTTCTTTTATTTTCATTGTTTTATTGGTCACTCTACACCACATATAGCAGCTTCAAAGTACTAAAGGTCTGTGTACACATTAACACTATTCACAAGATATTTCTATTTCCCCATGGCAACACAGTGAGCTGCAAGTCATACCAAGAGTGGGCTATCACAGTGTTACCATGGGGAAATAGAAATATCTCGTGAAAAATGTCAACGTGTACACCGACCTTAAGGAAAACTGACCAGAAATGATACGATGTAGCTGAGCACAGCATCCAATTTGCGGTTAGATATTACCCCTATACTACAGCTTGAAATCAGTCCAATTTCTCCAGGCACACTGACCAGAAACGATCTTGATGGTCATCATGTTGCCGAACACAGCATCATCAGAGGTCTGCATGAGCAGCAGAGCTCTGTCCAGGTGGGTCTTGAAGTGAAAGGCCAGGTCCCCGTGTGTCCAGGTGGCCAGACTCAGGTAACTCTCGCCAGTGGTCAGTGTCACCAGGTTGTCCAGATGCTGTTTGTCTGTTGACAAAAGGTTCACTTTGATTGAAATCGATGTGATCTTTTTGTTTGTCTGTCTCCCTGTCTCCTTGAATGTCCTACAGCCAGCTGCCTTGATCTTCCCCTCTTACGTACCTCATCTTCTAACCTTTCTCATTTAAAATCTTTTTGTTTGTCTGTCTCCCTGTCTCCTTGAATGTCCTACAGCCAGCTGCCTTGATCTTCCCCTCTTACGTACCTCATCTTCTAACCTTTCTCATTTAAATTATGTTTTCTCTCTCTCTTCTCTATTCCCACTTTCTTTCCAGTCCATTTCTTCGCCAATCCCATCTGTTCCCTTCAAACTCTTCATCTGTCTCTCCCCCGCCCCCTTTCTCTCTCCCGCTACTTTGTTTCTTGTTACTGTCAGCAGTAGCAAGCAGACGAAGAGCCCAGTGTTATTTTATCTCTCATTCTCTCTTACCTCTATTTTGTTCTATTCACACCCCCAAGTCATCTAGGCTATGTAAGCCAGTTTCAATAAAACAGTTGAGTGTTCAGTGCTCTCTCTCTCTCTCTCTCTCTCTCTCTCTCTCTCTCTCTCTCTCTCTCTCTCTCTCTCTCTCTCTCTCTCTCTCTCTCTCTCTCTCTCTCTCTCTCTCTCTCTCTCTCTCCATAAGTACATTTTGAAGATGAGTATGTAAAGTAAGATTAGGATTGGCTTTGTCATGTGTTTGTGCACTTCTCAATTTGTGCATGCTAAAGATGAGCATGAAAAGTAGGATTGTTTTTTTCCCCCATGCGTATGCGCTTAATTTATGCATGTTAAAAAATGAGCATAGTTAATAATATTAGGTTTGATTTTGTTATTGTCGTGCTACTATATAGGGTTGCATTTTGCATGCTTTATATTGCTTTGTCTGTGCTCATTTTTATTTTTATTTTCTACTTTTATATTTGTACTTTGTTTCTCCAGAGGGCTGGATGTAAAAAAAAGCATGTTATTGCTTATATTCTATTACCCTCTATAAATAAAATGCATTCAGTTCAATTCTCTCTCTCTCTCTCTCTCTCTCTCTCTCTCTCTCTCTCTCTCTCTCTCTCTCTCTCTCTCTCTCTCTCTCTCTCTCTCCGAGCGAGCGAAAATGGAGTTTTACGTCCTCTCGGTCTGTAACAGACACATATGGGACATTTGTAAATACAAATATGGTGGGAACAATACTGGAGGCAATGCCCGGAGGCAGTACGAAACCAGTAAAGTCCCGATTTCTTTATTAATACAGATAGGTGTAGCGGTAACCACGCCTCGGTTAAACCTCATCGGCTATGGCACCGCTACAAGTGATAAGATGACTCTCTAGAGCATCGTTCGTTAGTCTCTCTCTCTCTCCTTCACTCCAACCTCATTTTCTTTCTCCCCCGTCACTCTGTCTCTCACTGTTATCCAGTATCTTTGTATCTTGTAAGAGTGTTAAAATGGGCATCGTACACGCAATGAATACTCTGCTGTAATTTGATCTATGCTGTCTTATAGTTGTTAGATTTCACTATAAAGAAATAAAAAAAAAAAATGTTTCCTGTAGAATATAATAGTGAAGTAAGGAAATGTAACTCTCTCTGTAATTAATCAACTCCCTTCACCAAAGTTATTTTCGGCACCAATTCGCCAAGCAAAGCATAAAAGCAACAGCCACATTGAGACAGACTTTGGTGAAGGGAGTTAATAAGGGGAAAATAACTTTGGTGAAGGGAGTTAATTACAGAGAGTTATCTTTCCTTACTTCACTATTATCCTCTCTCCTTGCCTCACTATTTCCATCTTTGTGGAATATAATGTTCTAATGTATCCAAAACTTGATTATTCATTTTACACATAATTATTTGCAACTGCTTGGTTATCCAATGATATGGGCCTATGATCTTATGTTTAAAACCTTTTATAAGTTCAGTGTTCTCTCCTCCCCTCTCTCTCTCTCTCTCTCTCTCTCTCTCTCTCTCTCTCTCTCTCTCTCTCTCTCTCTCTCTCTCTCTCTCTCTCTCTCTCTCTCTCTCTACTCCTCTCAGAGAAAAATACATTGAAGCACAGACAGTTTTCGAATGTTGATTCTATCGAACTAAAACAACTACTTGCGAATGATAACATATATATTACTAGAGATATTGCTATGTACATCTACTATCAATGCACTGAAGGAAAGAGAAGAACTCGTGTCTCAGATATGATAAACAACCTTTATGATTAATGCTGTTAGTATATAAATTATACACTTGTTGTCATTTTTGTGTGTGTGTGCACTGCACCTCCTATGTTATAGCCCGGAGGCCAAAACATTAAAATTGTGTTCAATTGTTCAATTGTTCTCTCTCTCTCTCTCTCTCTCTCTCTCTCTCTCTCTCTCTCTCTCTCTCTCTCTCTCTCTCTCTCTCTCTCTCTCTCTCACCACTGCCCCAGCATGTGAAAGGCCCCAGAGTCATGTTGGCTGAGGACAGTCCACCAGGTACCACCCCGGGAGCGAAGGAGGAGGAGGAGGCTGAGGAGGCTTCAGCGGCAGCAATAGCAACAGGCTCCTGGAGGAAGGTCATCTCCATGACAGGCAGCTGCTCCACGTCATGACTGTACCCCTCGTCCTGCCTCCACTCTGAGTCACCTTCAACATGAAAAAAATAAACATAAGATGGCTAGTCGCAAAAAAACCACCAACATTGTCCTAGGATAAAAAGCTGTGTACATGTATCTATTATTTGGCCTGATCTATTAGGTAAATCAGTATCCAGTGTACTGCCTCCACTCCCAGTCACCTTCAACACGTATAATGAACAAGATGACATGTTAGATAAATGTACCCCAAGAAGAAGCTGTGTAAATCGATGGGCATACGCATGTATGTACGTTTCCATGGTTTGGCCATTTGGATAAATTTGAAAATGAACATCATATTATATTGCTGAGCTGGGACCTGAGGTGGAAATTCTGCCAATGTTCTTTTATTATCATTTCAGTGTTTTTTGTAATCCGAATTATGTGTCGCTATCAGATTGGAACACACACACGCAGATATTGCTGTTTACAAAAAATCGATGTCGCTGGTAATACGTTTGTATGGCTTACTATTAAGCCGAATTAAGATTATGGGTTACCTATATGGATTATCAGAACACTACTAACCCCTAATCTTCGCCTCTCATCCCCTCACCCCTACCCCTTTTTGTCCACAACACACACTCTGTTAAAAAACAACAACCTTCTTTAATTCATTAATTATTAAATCAGCAGATAAAATAGTTCATTTACATTTGCAATCACACATCAAAAACACATACTCTACTGCACTGACCATTGTCACAGAAGCAGCCTTTGCCATCACAGGTGCCGTCCCCAGCCTCCGGACAGGTGCAGTAGCCGGACCTGCCCATGCCCAGATAGTCCACCACTTGACCACTGGCCGCCTTGAACCACGTCTTCTTGCCAAGCCTGCAACCGACCATCATCACACAAACATGTATGGCAACGTAAACACCATCGCAGCACGCGCTTAAGAAAAACCAGCATTGTGACTGGTAACTGTATCGACCGGTAACTGTATCGAAAAACAAAATGGTAAGGACAGGACATGAGCAAAAACACACAAAACAAACAAACAAATAAACAAATAAACAAAACACGGTAAGAACTGGACATGTGTGTATATAAGGGTGGTAGTGGTGGTAAAAAGTGGGTGCAGGGGGACAGAGGAAGGATGAAGATGAGGGGTGCTTGTGTGTGAGGCATGTGCTTCGAGTGTGTTATGTCCACATATTAATTTCCCTCATTTGCATGTTCAAAATCACAATCACAATATTTATTCATCCAATTAAATGGAAATGTGTGTGTGGTGGTATGCAAAATGTTAAACAGTATGCAATAAAAGAGCACAGCTCCAATATTAAAATATCAGACTCACGCAAAACTCCAGCACACGCAAACAGCAAGCACCCCCCCTACACTCCCCCCTCCCACCTCATACACATAGAGACAGACAGACAGACAGACAGACAGACAGACAGACAGACAAACAGGCAACGACTGAGGGCGGAGAGTAAGAGAGAGTGAGAGGGTAGGGAGAAAGAGAGAGAGTGAGAGAGACAGAAATAACAAGAGAGAGAGAGAGAGGGGGGAAGAGAGAGAGAGATATAGAGAGAGTGAGAGAGAGAGAGAGAGAGAGAGAGAGAGAGAGAGAGAGAGAGAGAGAGAGAGAGAGAGAGAGAGAGAGAGAGAGAGAGAGAGAGAGAGAGAGAGAGAGAGAGAGAGAGAGAGAGAGAAAACACGCATACACGCACTTAATACATCAATTAGCACATTTCTTAAATAAAATATCCCCAACCCCACCAATATTAACCCCTTTTTGGTGTAGAACATGATGACAGAAAGTGGACAATATTAACCATTTGCCCTTAACAAAATATTTGCATTTGCATTGACATTAGTTTGCACTGATATTTGAATTCATATCCACCAAAGGTGGGATCCCAAAATTTACAAGATAGGCATTTCTATTATATTTTGATTATTTCTATTTGTCTCTGAAGTTTTAAACTATGACTTACAAAATGGGGGCCTGCTGGCAGGTGTACTTGAAATACTGTTCACAAGATGCTGAGCTCCTCCCCAAGGTCATTAACTGAAGACGATTCATGTCCCTGAAGCAATCCCACAAACAAGATTATTACAATGCCCGCAAGTTGTTCTATTCGAGTCACGTAGTTTCAAACCCAGCAAACCTTGATGAGAAAATTAGGACTGCACTGAAACTGAGCATGGACATTTTATGAATTAAAAATGATGAAAATAATGATGAACATGAATACAACAAATTGCCTGGACAATTTATATTTATTATCAGAACTTCACACCTGAAATCGAATATGATACTTTGTACAAATGAGAATACTAAACAAACAGAAAACATCAATTTATACAAATCACAAGTTTATCATTTTGAGGTTATCATTAACATAAAAAGATTATTAAAAAAAATGAAAATGGGCAAGCGCATACACAAACATATCAAACTCTACACACATTTACACAGCAGTGTACACTTCACCTACATTGTTCTATGTTGTGCTTTTTAAAGTTCTATTAACCACGAAATAACACAGACCCATCTTACAAGTTCTGCATGGCTGGGGAGGTATGAATATCGTGCAGGAACTTCAAAACCTCGTTGCTAAGAAGTCACTTTCAGTATTGAAACTTAAACTAGGCCTAGTAGGATGTGGCGATGATCTTGTCTCCACAGGTACGCTCGGCAGTCATTCTGTTCGCCACTTCCAACTAAAATGTGATGCTGGGAGAGACACCTTCGCAACAGGTTCATACGCGGTGGTCCCCAGCCATTAAAGATCCACCAGATTACGTGTCAAAATCACGGGTTTCACGTGTTTTCCCTCTTATAGCTGGTAGGAAATCTTGTTTTCGGACCAGGTTTTACTCCCATACAAATGCCCCCAAATTGA
Source organism: Phymorhynchus buccinoides (assembly GCA_017654935.2). Taxonomy (NCBI): domain Eukaryota; kingdom Metazoa; phylum Mollusca; class Gastropoda; order Neogastropoda; family Raphitomidae; genus Phymorhynchus; species Phymorhynchus buccinoides. Next base: position 33,094,910 of record CM065689.1, read on the forward strand.
AAACGAAACATCATTTTAAAGAGCAGCCTCAATTTCAAGTTGGGGGCACTTGTATTTATGTGTCACAGCTACCCAGAAAAAAACCCAAGGGACTTAATCGTGGTGGGTCAGTGTGTCTTTAATATAGCACAGAATATTGTAACATGAATATGGTAAACGGGCCTTAATCTTGACTTGACTTGACTTGAAATTGTCCCAATTGCCATGTCCAAGTTCGTCAAAGAAAAGTTACCGACTCGTGCATAGAAGATAATATGACAATTTTTTAAAATTAATATTTCATTTGTGCATAGCACATAGCACATAAACACTCCATGATGACTACGTCACTTCCAGCCACCCCTTCATCTTCTTGATCTTGATAGTAGTCGAAATCACCACGCTGCGGCCTTATATCGACGAAACTTTAGGGTAGAGCACATCTTAAGAAACAAAACAATAATAAAACCTACTCTAATGTTAGTGACCTGGCCAACCAGCGCCCCCTCATTTCAGTCTCCATACCTGTACGTCAAACGGTATCGCCTGTCCTGCGCCGGCGAGCCCCTGACGGGAGTGCCCAGGGCGAAGTTGTGCTCCACGATGGTGGCCCCGTAGCTGCGCCCGTCCCGCTGGGAGCCCATGGCACACTCCACGTAGCTGGGCTCCAGGGCACCGGGACCGTCCACATCCACCAGATACACCCCGGACTGCACGTGCCCTGCCTGGTAGTAGGCGTCACAGGACGGGGGGTACCGCGCTAGGAAGAGGAAGAAAAATAATGGTAAGCTTTAGTAACTATAAGTTGGGAGTGTCAAAGACCCTCCACGTCACGTGTCAAAATCACGTTTTCACGCGTTTTCCCCGGCTCTTATAGCTGGTATGAAATCTTCCAAGCATAAGGCCGGGTTCACATTAGACGCCTAAGTTCCGCACGGAAAACCCTAAATAAGTGGAAGAAAGAAGGATAAAAGTGTACGCATATAGGGGAAATTCAGACACAGTCAAATTTGCCCATGAGACGAATGCTAGACATTAACGCTCGTCTCATGGGCAAAATGAGACTGAAATTTGCTTCATTTCATGAGATAATTGGGTGGGCTTCTTACCCGCCCATGCGCTTTTTACCCCGTCTTCCCCTATTCCTTAAATTACAGTAGTCACGTAAAGCGTATTTGTCGCTGTGAGCCGAATTGAAACGATTTTTCTTCACGAAGAGCATTGTCCTACCCTTTAATTTTTAAGCTTGCTGAAGATCCCCAGACAGCAGTGGGGACAACTGCTAACCAGGACACCTGGGATTACAGATTGTTTAAATAATATGGAAATGCTCTGCCCAGGATACATCGTCATTGATGAAATTCTGCTTAGCGTCCTCCGGTCTGGAACAAACACATAATTATGGGACATTAGTACCTAGATACAAAGATGGTGGGAACGATCCTGGAGGCAATGCATTGCAACACCAGGAAAGTCCCGAAATTTCAACAATACGGATGTGTGTGAAAACATCTCAAGTACTCTCTTGACCAAGTGAGTTGTTTGTGTAGGACAGTAGGTGTAGGG
>CM065689.1:33098954-33101454 GCA_017654935.2 Phymorhynchus buccinoides
TCCTTCCTTTTATTTTCTACTTCTGCAACAGCCTGCCCCATGCCTGCCCCACGCCTCCTCTCTTTTGCATCAATCTTGTTTCTTCGCGATATTTTTTTTTTTTACTCCCACGAAAACAAACCACTATCCATTATCTTCCACATTCTAAATTACTGTGCCGCAAATTCATTCTCCTCTTCTTGGCAAGTGCTTCCAACCAACCTCTGATGGTGCCCTCTTCTGAAGACGACAACGACAACAGCGGGAACCCCATCGAATGCATTGTCACTGCTACTTTGTGTTTGCACGTACTTTGTTTTAACATTTCAACCCTTTACTCTCCCTCTCTCTGTCTCTTGATAAACACACAATTCAACAAACAACATTTCAACTCTTTACTTGTTTTTTTCTCACTGATCTCTCTCTTTGCTTTTTACACAAAACACAGGATACACATCTCTCTCTGTTTACTTTTTACACAAAACACAGGATACGCTTCTCTCTCTGTTTACTTTTTACACAAAACACATGATACACTGTTCTCTCTCTTTACTTCTAAACAAAACACATGATACACTGTTCTCTCTGTTTACTTTTTACACAAAACACATGATTCACTGTTCTCTCTCTTTACTTCTACACAAAACACATGATACACTGTTCTCTCTCTTTACTTCTACACAAAACACATGATACACTGTTCTCTCTCTTTACTTCTACACAAAACACATGATACACTGTTCTCTCTCTCTTTACTTCTACACAAAACACATGGTACACTGTTCTCTCTCACTTTACTTCTACACAAAACACATGGTACACTGTTCTCTCTCTCTTTACTTCTACACAAAACACACGGTACACTGTTCTCTCTCACTTTACTTCTACACAAAACACATGGTACACTGTTCTCTCTCTCTTTACTTCTACACAAAACACATGGTACACTGTTCTCTCTCTTTACTTCTACACAAAACACATGATACACTGTTCTCTCTCTCTTTACTTCTACACAAAACACATGGTACACTGTTCTCTCTCACTTTACTTCTACACAACGCACATGGTACACTGTTCTCTCTCACTTTACTTCTACACAAAACACATGATACACTGTTCTCTCTCTCTTTACTTCTACACAAAACACATGATACACTGTTCTCTCTCACTTTACTTCTACACAACACACATGATGCACTGTTCTCTCTCTCTTTACTTCTACACAACGCACACGGTACACTGTTCTCTCTCACTTTACTTCTACACAACACACATGATACACTGTTCTCTCTCACTTTACTTCTACACAACACACATGATACACTGTTCTCTCTCACTTTACTTCTACACAAAACACATGATACACTGTTCTCTCTCACTTTACTTCTACACAAAACACATGATACACTGTTCTCTCTCACTTTACTTCTACACAACACACATGGTACACTGTTCTCTCTCACTTTACTTCTACACAACACACATGATGCACTGTTCTCTCTCACTTTACTTCTACACAACGCACATGGTACACTGTTCTCTCTCACTTTACTTCTACACAAAACACATGATACACTGTTCTCTCTCACTTTACTTCTACACAAAACACATGATACACTGTTCTCTCTCTCTCTTTACTTCTACACAAAACACATGGTACACTGTTCTCTCTCTCTTTACTTCTACACAAAACACATGGTACACTGTTCTCTCTCACTTTACTTCTACACAAAACACATGGTACACTGTTCTCTCTCACTTTACTTCTACACAAAACACATGATACACTGTTCTCTCTCACTTTACTTCTACACAAAACACATGGTACACTGTTCTCTCTCTCTTTACTTCTACACAAAACACATGGTACACTGTTCTCTCTCACTTTACTTCTACACAAAACACATGGTACACTGTTCTCTCTCACTTTACTTCTACACAAAACACATGGTACACTGTTCTCTCTCTCTTTACTTCTACACAAAACACATGGTACACTGTTCTCTCTCACTTTACTTCTACACAAAACACATGGTACACTGTTCTCTCTCACTTTACTTCTACACAAAACACATGATACACTGTTCTCTCTCACTTTACTTCTACACAAAACACATGGTACACTGTTCTCTCTCTTTACTTCTACACAAAACACATGGTACACTGTTTCTCTCTCTCTTTACTTCTACACAAAACACATGGTACACTGTTCTCTCTCACTTTACTTCTACACAAAACACATGATACACTGTTCTCTCTCACTTTACTTCTACACAAAACACATGATACACTGTTCTCTCTCTCTTTACTTCTACACAAAACACATGATACACTGTTCTCTCTCTCTTTACTTCTACACAAAACACATGATACACTGTTCTCTCTCTCTTTACTTCTACACAAAACACATGATACACTGTTCTCTCTCACTTTACTTCTACACAAAACACATGATACACTGTTCTCTCTCACTTTACTTCTACACAAAACACATGATACACTGTTCTCTCTCACTTTACTT
>CM065689.1:33113954-33116454 GCA_017654935.2 Phymorhynchus buccinoides
CGTTCGTTTTTTCCAGAACAACAGACAGGACAGACAGAGCAACAGGGAGACACACAGGTTGTTAATTTTCGCTCCTACGCTAAAAGAAAATAATAAAAACATTCTTGCACACTAAAAAGCGGCTTACAAAAAATTGAGAGAGGACTGAAGAAAAGAGAAAACTTGAGAAAAGTGGGTAAAGAGATATGAAATATAACAAGCGCGCAATCGCAATAGTTTGTGGCACTACACACACACACACAACACTCCACACAGTCACACACACACACACTTTTCAATAATTTTAATCTGTAAACACAGAATGTTTTCTCCCACCATATTGACGACTTTTTATATTTTTTGGAAAATGTAGAAAACTTATGTATTGTACTTATGCTCATCGAAAGAAGCCGCATACTCGTGACTGTGGTTGTTGTGGCTGAGGGGTTTTTATTTTGAACAAATACATCATTTTAAAGAGCGGCCTCAATTTGAAGTGTAGCCTCGACCTTGAAGTTTATTTTGGACTTGACTGCACAGACAAGCAGACAGACGGACACCGACTGAATAAGTATGTGCGTTTGCGCTTGCTCGCACGCACGCACAAATGAGAGGGAAACACAAAGATAAACGTAAAAAAGATAAGACTCTCCGGGAAAATAAAGGAGGGACCAAAATAAAGGAGATTTGAAAGACATGAAAAATGAGAGAAAAGAAAAGAAAAGAAGCGGGAGAGAGTGGACAAAATGGGGGGGGGGGGCACACACGCAAGAATGAAAGGACACACACTAAAAACACAAAAATGTATCACACACACACACAAAAAAGGAATAGTTCCAGCAAAGAAATAGTATACACACTATAAGTGCATGGCTTTGTACATCGATTTATCGGCAAATATGTAGATTTACACCCTCCTTCTCTATATTCTTGGTTCTTTCCGTGGTTAGGGATAGGGTTAGGTTTTTTAGGGTTAGACAGGTTAGACAGAGCAACAGGGAGACACAAGCATCTGTTAATTGGGTCAAAATCATCTATTTAAAAGGGAATATTAAATCGCTGCCGAAACTAAAGGACACGGTTGATTACAGACAACCAAACAAGCAAAACAATAAAAACCGTCAACAGTGATATATACTAAGGGACGAGTAATACAAATTATTGAGCGATCAGGAAAAGGCAAAACAAAAGAAGATAATAGCCACCATGGAAAATAAAGGAGTGACCAAAATAAAGGTGTTTGAAAGAGATGTGTGTGTGTGAGTGTGTGTGTGTGTGCGTGTGTGTGTGTGTGTGTGTGTGTGGGGGTGGGGGTGTGGGGGTGTGTGCGGGTGTGAAAGGAGAAACTGTGTGACTGTAAAATGCGCGCGCGCAACGCGCGCGTGTGTGTTGTGTGCGCGTGTGTCCAGTGTTGTGTGTGTGTGTGTATGCGCGCGCGTGTGTAAGTGTATATGTATGTATACATGTCTATGTGTGTGTTGTGTATGCAAATGTGTGTGTGTGTGTGTTTGTGTGTGTGTGTGCTGTATGTTCTGTGGTGTGTTTCCGTGGAGAGAGAGATAGGGAGAGAGGGAGAGGAGAGTTAGAGGATAGGAGAGAGAGAGTTAGATGGTCTTTTCTTTTGCCAGATAGAATCATGAGAAAGAGAGAGAGAGAGAGAGTAGAGAGAGAGAGAGAGAGAGAAGGAGAGAGAAGAGAGATGAGAGAGAGAGAGAGACAGAGAGAGAGAACAGAGATGAGAGAGAGAGAGCCTTGAGAGAGAGGAAAGTTATTCCAGAGAGAGGAGAGAGATCTTGAGTTCTTAGAGAGAGAGGCAGTAAGGATAGAGCCCTATTCTAGAGACAGAGACACAGATAAAGAGACAATAGAGTAAAGAGACAGTAAAGAGCTTTGTAGAGTACCACCTGAGTAAGTTTAATTAAACTAGTTTTAAAGAAAAGAGGCTGAGAGCGAAAGAGAGAGATCGATAGATAGATAAAGGGCACGGTTGATTACAGACAACCAAACAAGCAAAACAATAAAATCCGTCAACAGTGATATATACAGAAGGGACGAGTAATACAAGATTGGTGAGAAGAATAGGAAGAGAAGAGGCAAAACAAAAGAAGGTAGAGAGACAGAGTTGGATGAAGTGTGTGTGTGTGTGTGTGAAAAAGAAAGTGTGTGTGTGAAGTGTGTGTGTGAAGTGTGTGAAGTGTGTGAAGAAGTGAAGAAGAAGAAGATGTGTGAAGAAGTGTGTGTGTGCGTGTGAAGAGTGAAGAAAAAGAAGAAGTGTGTGAAGAAGTGTGAAGAAGAAGAAGAAGCAAAGAAGAAGCGCGACGACGACGCGCGACGTGTGTGTGTGTGTGTGTGTGTGTGCGTGCGAAGAAGAAGTGAAGTGTGTGTGTATGTGTGTGAAGAAGAAGAAGAAGCGTGACGCGACGTGTGAAGAAGAAGAAGTATATGTATGTAGAAGAAGTCTATGTGTGTGAGAAGAAGATGCGTGAAGTGCGAAGAAGAAGAAGAAGAAGAAGAAGAAGTG
>CM065689.1:33121454-33123954 GCA_017654935.2 Phymorhynchus buccinoides
GATTAACGCCATCACCGCCGGCCATATTTCAGCCAAACATGTTCATTGAAATTACCTGGGTAGAGAACAAAGTCCATCTACAGGATTGTGGATTCTACTGTGACATAGATAAAATAAGGTCTATCCTTACTTCCCAAAACTAAAACAATAGGGTCTTTGGATAATAGACCCCGATTTGATGCCTTTTAGTGACGCATACACGCACACACGCACGCGACTTTGGCGGTGAAAAGGTTAATGTTACTTCTCGTTTCGCAAGTTTGCAGTTTTCACGCGCGCATAACACATACGCACCCACGCCCACCCACTTTCAAAATATATGCACACCAACTTACATACACACGTTCATACATATAAAATGTACGAATAGGTGCATACGCGCGCTCCGTCGTTCGCGAAAATAAGCACTCAGTTTCACACATAAACAGATGCACGCCCACACGCACGCACACACACATACATACACACACACACACACACACACACACACACACACACACACACACACACACACGCACGCACGCACGCACGTACACACACACACACGCACGCACGTACGTACGCACGCACGCACACACGCATGCACGCTTACACACACACGCGCGCGCGCACGCACACACACACGCGCACGCGCACACGCACACACATACATACACACACACACACACACACTACACACACACACACACACACACACACACAATTAAAAACCGAAGACAAAGGGAACAGGTTGTTTAGAAAGAAAGACGTAACAAACCGAAATCGAATACAAGACGCGTACAAGACATTCTAAGACGGATACACAGAGCACAGCCCCTGATTCAAAACCATATAAAAACACGGTCTTTGAGGACTGCAAAGCTGACAGAAAGAAGGATTGGGTCCAATACCCTTGGAGTTTGAAAACTAAAGGAAAACAAACAAATCAGACCCGGAATATTCGGAAGAAAGACAATGACTAGAGGGAGGAACAATAAAGCCTTTGATATCAACGAGAGAAGTTCTTTTTAAGCACATTAAAGACACACTGACGCACCACGATTAAGTCCCTTGGTTCTTTCCTGGGTAGCTGTGACCCACATACAAATGTCCCCAACTTCAAATTGAGGCTGCTCTTTATAAAATGATGTTTTGGTTTGAATTTGGGGGCATTTGTATGGCAGTCAAAACAAGATTTCTTACCAGCTATGAGAGGGAAAACACGTGAAACCCGTGATTTTGACACGTGATCTGGTGGGTCTTTACGGGATTTAAAAATGACACTTGACAATAGGAGACAAAGATAGAACGTAAGAGGTTTAAAAGCAAATGGAATTTGATAAAACAACAACAACAGCAATGTGTTGTATTACAGGAGCGTAAAGATATCAAACGAACAAGAACATTTACAAAGCATAACAGAAGAAGAAGAAAAACAAAAATGTAAACTTTCGTTCTCCGGCCCATCGTCAATATTCACACCTTTGACAATGCATTGCAGTAGGGTCAAGATAGGCCTATCAACTGAGACAAGATACTTTGCAAAGTAAAGAGAAGAGAAGAAAAACAACACTTCCCTTCTCCCATCATCCATAGGGGAAGACGGGGTAAAAAGCCCATGGGCGGGTAAGAAGCCCATGCCAATTATTTTTTATGAAATGAAGCAAATATCAGTCACATTTTGCCCATGAGACGAGTGTCAATGTTTAGCATTCGTCTCATGGGCAAATTGGACTGATATTTTCTTTATTTCATGAGATAATTGGCATGGGGTACATTAACACTCGTCTCATGGGCAAAATGTGACTGAAATTTGCTTCATTTCATGAAATAATTGGCATGGGCTTCTTACCCGCCCATGGGCGTTTTACCCCGTTTTCCCCTATTCACACTTTTGCCAAGCTTCCTCCTTTTTAATAGGATAGCCCAGAATTGATTAATAAACCGTCCCTGAAGGCGTATTAACCCTTTCGCCGCCAGCCATTTTTCAGCCCCAAAAAATCCATTAAACTTAACCGGGTAAGAGAGAACAAAATCTGCAAGATTGTGGATTCCTCTGTGACATGCATATCTTAACGCCTACCCTTACCTACCAAAATTATGAAAATGGGCTCTTTGGATAACAGACCCTGGTTTTGAGGCCTTTTCGTAACATGGGCTTTGAATCATTGTGGTGCTAAAATGCGACATTGGCGGTGAAAGGGTTAAAGCCTGTCCACAGCAAAACAAGTTCATCCCCTTCTTCAATCCTTTCCCTACGAGGCTTAAAGGTTTACAAAGGGAGTTGTTATCCCAAACAACAACAGTCTTAAGCTTCCCCTTTTGACACCCATCTCGTCAATCTTCTTTGCAGAGACCCGCCCCATTACCCTTCTCTCCTTCTCAGCCTCTGAATCTACTCGAGGTGGGGGGAAACACCGGTTTGAATCGCAAAACCGGTGCTAAGCTTTCGCGGTTCGAAAAACCGGTTCGAGTTGCTGTGAACCGGTTTTTAATTGCAAACTGAAAGTAAGTTTTTTTT
>CM065689.1:33151454-33161454 GCA_017654935.2 Phymorhynchus buccinoides
TGTAGCGCGCGCGCGCGCGCGTGTGGTGTGTGTGTGTATGTGTGTGTGTGTGTGTGTGTGTATGTGTGTGTGTGTGTGTGTGTGTGTGTGTGTGTGTGTGTACGTGTGTGTGTGTGTGTGTGTGTGTGTGTGTGTGTGTGGTGTGTGTGTGTGTGTGTGTGTGTGTGTGTGTGTGTGTGTGTGTGTGTGTGTGGTGTGCGTGTGTGTGTTTGTGTGTTGTGTGTGTTGTGCGTGTTTGTGTGTGTGGTGTGTGTGTGTGGGTGTGGGTGTATGTATGTATGGGTGTACGTTTGTGTATGCGAGTGAGTGTGTGGGATGGAAGAGAGAAAGAGAGAGAGAGGAGAGAGAAGAGAGAGAGAGATGGAGAGCGAGAGAGAGTAGAGAGAGAGAGGAGAGAGAGGAGAGAGAGACGAGAGAGAGAGAGAGATGAGAGATGAGAGAGAGAGAGAGAGCGAGCGTGCGTGGTGTGTGTGTGTGTGTGTGTGCGTGTGTGTGTGTGTGTGTGTGTGTGTGTGTGTGCGTGCGTGTGGCGAGTGCGACGTGTGTGTGTGTGTGTGTGTGTGTGTGTGTGAGAGTGAGTGTGAGTGTGTGTGAGAGAGAGAGAGAGAGAGAGAGAGAGAACGAAGAGACAGAGAGAGAGAGAGAGAGAGAGAGAGAGAGAGAGAGAGAGAGAGAGAGAGAGAGAGAGAGACAGAGACAGAGACAGAGACAGAGAGAGAGTCTGTGTGTATGCGCTCTGTGTGTGTGTGTTTGCGCGTGCATGTATACCAATTCCATTCCATTCAGTTTATTGTCCTTTTAACAAAATGGAAATATTCTTCGCAGCAATGAAACACAATCATGGTAAATACCAGACAATTCACAAACAAACCAGACACAATCACAACACGCGGGCAGATTGAAAAGGCAACTTACAATTCATGAACATAATGCATCCACTCACTCAGTCAATTATCTACATCGTGCGTCTGCCATTGTGCGCTTATGTGTATGTGCGTGTACGCATACATGCAACCCCATGCGTGTGCATACAGTATAATAGTAAGTGTTTATACCACTACTACTACTACTACTACTACTACTGCTACTACTACTACTACTACTACTACTGCTACTACTACTACTACTACTACTACTACTACTACTACTACTACTACTACTACTACTACTACTACTACTACTACTACTACTACTACTACTACTACTACTACTACTACTACTACTACTGCTACTACTACTACTGCTGCTACTACTACTACTACTACTACTACTACTACTACTACTACTACTACTACTACTACTACTACTACTGCTACTACTACTACTACTACTGCTACTACTACTACTACTACTACTACTACTACTACTACTACTACTACTACTAACTACTACTACTACTGCTACTGCTACTACTACTACTACTACTGCTGCTGCTGCTGCTCTTCATCCTCCTTCTCCTCCACCTCGGTTGGAAGTTCAGTTTAGCGTCGCGTATCGGCTTTCGCCATGTACGACGGGCTGAACAAACCAACCACGGTATAAACAAAAAATTATGTTCCTGAATCACTGTCTTAGCCAAAAGGCCGAGAAGCGATCAGTATAACTACTATTTATACTGCTACAACTACTATGGACATATTTTCATCGCTTACGGGAGCAAAATACATCTGTATCGTTAAACATTCGGGACTTTCCTGGACTTGCACTGCCTCCGGGCATTGCCTCCAGGATCGTTCCCACCATCTTTATATCTGCTAATGTCCCATATGTGTCTGTTTCAGACCGGAGGACGTTAAACGAATTTTTATTACGGGAGCATGGTTCGATCTGAAAGGGAAACGATACACCTTCAGTACACACGGACTCGTCGCAAAAGATGATGGTCATTACGGCCTACAAGTTACTTGACCCTTTTATATATTACTAGCGCAACGCCGAGTACCGGTAACGCCTAGTAACGGTAATGCCTATTAATGGTAACGCCAAGTACTGGTAACGCTGAGTACAGCAAATTTGAAGCGATTCGGTTAAGAAACGGCGGAGTTATAAGGCCCCGTTTCCCGTTGGCGCTGCTCTGAGAGTGATGCGCTCTCCTTAGTAACGGTAACGCCTAGTAACGGTAATGCCAAGTACTGGTAACGCTGAATACAGCATATTTGAAGCGATTCGGTTAAGAAAAGGCGGAGTTATAAGGTCCTGTTTCCTGTTGGTGCTGCTCTGAGAGTGATGCGCTCTCCCTAGTAATGGTAACGCCTAGTAACGGTAACGCCAAGTACTGGTAATGCTGAGTACAGCAAATTTGAAGCGATTCGGATAAGAAACGGCGGAGTTATAAGGCCACGTTTCCCGTTGGCGCTGCTCTGAGAGTGACGCGCTCTCCCGATTGTCTTCACATTTGCTGCCAGGCTTTGTCCCTGCCACAGCAAGCCGGACAGCAAATTTGAAGCGATTCGGTTAAGACACGGCAGAGTTATTGGTAAAAAGGTGAAGCGGCATATAGCGCGCGCGTTTATGGATCGATTCGCTGCTGGTTTGGCACACAGATAGTCACCGTCCCAGGTCATCTATCGTTCAAATTCGAAGGCAATCCATCCAGAAATACTGGAGATACAGGCGCCGAGAGGCCGGCGGATACGTGTTTCGCGCATTTGCCAAACCGCGCAAATGACACGGCCGCCTCGGTTGCCGTTGTTCATAGCAAATTTGAAGCGATTCGGTCACAAACCGGCGGAGTTATAAGGCCCGTTTTGTGTTTCAGACAGACACACACACACACACACACACACACACACACACACACACACACACACACACACACACACACACATACAGACGGACACTTGGCTTTTTATTATATGATGATGGAGGCTTGTCCTTTTTCTGCTGAAGCTTTTTAGCTCTTAGAGCCATATTTATGTTCCTGTCCAGAGAACTGTATATTATATTTCTTCTTTCTCTTATATGTCCGGTTTTATTGCTTTTGTAATGCTGTCTTTTCTCCCTTACCCTTTCTCTCCTTACTCTAAAGAACAGAACTAGGAATGTTTTGCACTTCGTCTGTCTGTGTGCGTGTGCAATGTCTGGCTGGCTGTGTGTCTGTCTAACGATTTCCTCAGACGACACGACACGACACAGGCAATAATGACCCAACCGAAGTATGCAAAACCCTACAGCACAACATAAATCTACTTTTAGAATGGACACACCTTAACCATTTAGTTCTACATCCTAAAAAAACTAAATTCATGTTGTTAGCAACTCGACAGAAACGGCAAAACATAAAATTTGTATCATTACCTCCCATATACATTAATGCAGACACAGTCGAACAAGTCTCAAGCCATAAGCTGTAAGGCGTAACTATTGATCACAATCTTTCCTGGTCCCCACATATAAAGGCCATTTCCAAAACAATTGCATCTAAAGTCTATCAGCTCAACAAGATTAAACATTTTTTAAATTTGCATACCCGCAAAATATTTTTCTGCTCATTTATTCAATCTACCGTTGATTATGCATCCACACTTTGGGATTTGGCAAGTCAAAATTCACTGAAATATTTATTCAGTGTTTATAAACGTGCTGTGAATGTAACTCTAAACAAATCGTCTTCTTTAACCAGCGAGGACTACAAGTCTGCTAACATTCTTCCTCTTAAGTCCAGATTGCTTTATAACAAAGGGATTCTTATGCACAAAATTTTAAATGGTAACTCCCCACCTTCGCTAACAGCTAACTTTACTATTAATGAGTTTTGACACAGCCATAAATTAGATCTTCCTCTTCCCAGTATCACCCTTTATAAATCAAGCTTTGTCTACTCTGGAAGCTGGCTGTGGAATAGACTTCCTATCTCCTTGAAACATGAATCAAATTTTAAGAGGTTTAAACAAATATTTTACGATTTTCTGATGAATAACTCTAATACTTCAATATTGTCCCCTGAAATGTTTTGAAAAAGTTCGCACATATTCCCATTTCATTCGTTGCATCTAATTATTGTCTGTGTATTTTTTGTATTTTTAAAAAGTTAAAACTTTATCAACTATTTTGCTTTAAAATATACCATGTTTGCACACGTGTGCTACTATATAATTATATTTTATGTCAATTGTGGCTAGATATTTGACATACTTTGTGTGTGCATAACTGTATGAAGGAATGTATTTACATGCAAGTATATATGCATATCTCTCCAAACATTCTCGTATACCTTCTTTTTTTTTTTTCTTTTTTTTTTATAACTTATTTTTTATATTTATGACACTTTTGATATTGTTCTATTTTATATGTGAAATGCGATGAGATTTTCTCTCTCTCTCTCTCTCTCTCTCTCTCTCTCTCTCTCTCTCTCTCTCTCTCTCTCTCTCTCTCTCTCTCTCTCTCTCTCTCTCTCTCTCTCTCTCAATTTTTTCCGAGTTTATTTTTATCTTCATGTTTATATGCTTATGATACCTTGTGTATAGAGGGGTGGGGGGAGGTGGTGTGTGTGTGTGTGTGTGTGTGTGCGTGCGTGCGTGCGTGCGTGCGTGCGTGTGTGTGTGTGTGTGTGTGTGTGTGTGTGTGTGTGTGTGTGTGTGTGTGTGTGTGTGTGTTGTGTGTGTGTGTGTGTGTGCCTAAAAGAAGGATGGGGCAGACAATTGTTTAGTTTAATTCTTTTGGTTGTTCTTTGTATTTATGTTTGGTTTCTTTTCTTCATTTTCTTTTTTTTTGCATGAGGACTGGACGAAAAAAAGCAATGTTGCTTAAACTATTATCCTCAATAAAGAAAACTTATTCATTCATTCATTCATTATATAATAATAATAATAATAATAATAATAATAATAATGGGAATTTATATAGCGCTCTTTCTCACATGAGCTCAGTGCGCTTTACATTGATAACAAGAACATTAAAGGCAAACAAATAATTAATCATTAGAAAGTAAAATAAGCACGATGCTTACACACAACGTTCTCTTACTTCCTTACTCACACACACACACACACACACACACACACACACACACACACACACACACACACACACACACACACACACACACACACACACACACACACACACGCGCACACACATACACACACATGCATGCGCACACGCACACTCGCACACAATTAATTATACAAGTAAAATAGTTACAACATGAACATTCTAAGAAGAAACATAGAGACCACATTCACATTCCCAATCAAGTTTGAATACAATACTGCAACTTGAAATAAAATCATACTGCCATCGACATACCAATTACATAATAGACAAATTTTGCAAAAACAAAAATACCCTTCTACCTCATTTACAAGCATTTAAAGTTTACAAGACGTAGACATTCTACATACAAAATACGAATAATAAAATAATTGTAAATAAATTTTTTACAATATTTCTGCAATAAAACGGCCCCCCCCCCCCCACACACACACACACACCTCACACACAAACACTAATCAATCATAATATGTCCGAAACAAGTGAGTTTTAAGGGCAGAGCGAAAGGCGGAAATAGAGTCAGATGAGCGGACATGTTGTGGGAGGGAATTCCATAAGTGAGGTGCTAAATAGTAGAAAGATCGTTCACCAAACGATTTCATGTGGACCCGAGGAACCTTGAGTGTGCAGCAGTCAGAGGAAGAACGTAGGGAGCGAGCAGGTAAGTAGACAGTTACTAGTTCGGAGAGATAGACGGGACCAGAGGAGTGAACAGCACCGAAACAAAGGCAAGCTATTTTATACTTGATTCTAGCCTCTACTGGAAGCCAGTGCAAGTTACGAAGATGAGGTGTTATATGATCAGAACGTGGAATCTTGAGAGTGAGGCGTGCTGCACTGTTTTGCAGTTTTTGAACACGTTGCAGGAGATACTTAGGACAGCCACAGAGAAGAGAGTTGCAATAGTCAATGCGGGAAAGAATAAAGGCAGAAATAAGAGTTTTCGTGGCTGCAACAGACAGAAAGTGTCGAACAGCACTGATTCGTCTGAGCTCATAATTGATGGAACGTATGAGATTAATAACCTGTTTATGCATTGTAAGATTTGAATCGAGGGTAACTCCGAGATTCTTTGCTGACTTAGAAAACTGAACACAAGCATTGCCAACTGTAAGAGTTTCTGGAAGAGATATCGTTGCAGACATACGCTGAGAGGAAACAATCAGAGCTTCCGTTTTGTCATCATTAAGTTTTAATTTGTTGCATGTCATCCAGGATTTGACATCATGAAGGCAGGATTCCATAGACTGAATAGCGCTGTCAAGTTGGGTAGGTTCCGCCGATTTTTGAAGCTGGGTATCATCACCAAAGGAATGGTCAATAACAGAGTGACTAGCAAAAACATCAGAGAGAGGAGCAGTGTATAGGACAAAGAGAACTGGCTCCAATACAGATCCCTGAGGTAGGGGCCAAGAACAACTGGATGGATTTTGACCACAGTAAGCATAGCGAAGCAATTGTCACGTAAGAAAATAGTTTTGTTCATTAAACTAATCAGTAGTCATTCTGATACAGACACTTTTTAATGGACAGAATCATCAAGCTGTTATGAAATGTATTGACTATAGCACTATTGCGAAATGAAAACAGAAGTAACAGACGAGTTCTGTGCCCGTTAGGACGCTTAGTTTCGGTTAGAAAATGCTGCAAACACGGCATGGCTGCTCCGTAATTGTAATGGAGGGGTGTTTAATTGCTCAGTTATCAGTTTGGAGATTTAATAACAATAAGTCCTCGTTCATGTTTTTTTCTTAAAGTGTTTACAATCGTTGACTATAAACAGTTATGTTCTTATTTGTTTACTTGATACGACCACATTAATACCCTAAGACTTGAAGACAAGAACAAAATATAGTTGTTGTTTAAGGTAGGTAACTTCCGTTTTTAATTCTATTTTTGAACCGGAACTACCCCAAACCGACTTCAAAACGAGACAGTAGAGAAAGATAACCCCAAAAGACCGAATTATGAGACAGTGATATAGTAAAGACATAATACGTACGTCGTAGCAGATAGCTAAAACTAATAGCAAATGACCTCCCATATTGACATAGGTGTTGCGTGCAAAATCCAATGAATTCGAAGGTAAACCTCGAGAGAAGGAACAAAGACATGTCTGCCGCTCGACAACACTCGTTTAAAAAAAAAATCAATTCTGTCTTTTTGGGGGTCTTCTTTATTTAAAACTTTATTTGTCACGTTGCTCTCTACTGTCTCTCTCTCTCTCTCTCGTCTCTCCTCTCTAATCTCTCTCTCTCTCCTCCTCTCTCTCCTCTCATAGAGGGAGGCTCTCTCTATCTCTCTCTCTCTCTCTCTCTCTCTCTCTCTCTCTCTCTCTCTCTCTCTCTCTCTCTCTCTCTCTCTCTCTCTCTCTCTCTCTCTCTCTCTCCCTCTCTCTCTCTCTCTCTCTCTCTCTTCTGCTCTCTCCTCTCTCTCGTCTCCTCTCTCTTCTCCCTCTCTCTCTCTCCCTCTCTCTCTCTCTCTCTCTCTCTCCCTCTCTCTCTCTCTCTCTCCTCCTCTCTCCCCTCTCTCCCTCTCTCTCTCTCTCTCCTCCTTCCTCCTCTCTCTGCTTTCTCTCTCTCTCTCTCTCTCTCTCTCTCTCTCTCTCTCTCTCTCTCTCTCTCTCTCTCAGAAGCAAATCTCTCTCTCTCTCTCTCTCTCTCTCTCCTCTCTCTCCTCTCTCTCTCTCTCGCTCCTCTCTCTCTCTCTCTCTCTCTCTCTCTCTCTCTCTCTCTCTCTCTCTCTCTCTTTTGATATGTTATCTCATAAACTTCGTTATAGAAATGTTGACGAAGCGTCTATGATGTGTCCATTATGTAAATCTGCTAAGGAGGATGAAAACACTTTTTGCTTTGTTGTCCAGCTTATAAAGATCTGCGAGATAATTTGTTATCAATAAAATATTCTAGAAACCCTTGCTTGTTTAATGTTACATTGTTATTAGCGAATCAGAATGAAATGTTGCTTAAGAAAATGTGTTTATACGTTTATAAAGCCTTCAAGCTACGTAGTATATTACTTAGCTAAATTCGCTTTGTTTTACTCCTTATCATCAGTGTATTGTTATTGATTCAAATATTGAATATTGCGTTACTTATGTATCTATTGTTTAGTGTCATTTGTAGTCATGATGTTTTGTAACCCCATCTGTGGCCTATCTGATTAAACTTCCGCTTCCGTCTCTCTCTCTCTCTCTCTCTCTCTCTCTCTCTCTCTCTCTCTCTCTCTCTCTCTCTCTCTCTCTCTCTCTCTCTCTCTCTCTCTCTCTCCTCTCTCTCTCTCTCTCTCTCTCTCTCTCCTCTCCCGCCCCCCTCTCTCTCTATCCCGCGATCCCGCCCCCTCTCTCTCACTCACCTCTAGTAATGACGAAGTTCTCTCCCCCTCCAATGTACACAGGGGTCCAGACTGAGGAAGAAGCTGGCCTGCTTCACCTGGCGACTGTTGAGCTGACCATCCAGGTACACCTGCACGAGCTGACCGCGGTGGACAATGGTCACGTTGTGCCATCTGTGTTGACAAAAATAAAAGGACATGAAAACACAGTGGAGCATCCCTCATAAGACCTTACAAAACCATCCAAAACAAGGTCTTATAAGGGAGGGGTCTTATAAGGGAGGGGTCTTATAAGGGAGGGGTCCTTATAAGGGAGGGGTCTTATAAGGGAGGGGTCTTTATAAGGGAGGGGTCTTATAAGGGAGGGGTCTTATAAGGGAGGGGGTCTTATAAGGGAGGGGGTCTTATAAGGGAGGGGTCTTATAAGGGAGGGGTCTTATAAGGGAGGGGTCTTATAAGGGAGGGGGTCTTTAAGGGAGGGGTCTTATAAGGGGTGGAGGGGTACTTATATATGGGGTCTTATAAGGGAGGGGTCTTATGAGGGCGGTAGCTTTAATACTTACAAAGATGGGCAATGTCTCAGAGAAGTAGGTCTTATATGGGAGGGAGTCTTATAATGGGAGAGATATAAGGGAGGTTCCACTGTACTAATACTTTAGACTTCAGACTTTAGATATTTGCATTCATTTATGCTAATATCCCATAATCATATACACAGATGAATGAGAGGCGTTGCAATGTTTCATAACAAGTACATTCAAAAGAACACATTTTCCCCAGAGGGGGACTATATGTGCGATAACAACAAATAAACAAAATGGACATAACTTGAGTAAATAACCGTGTTAGAAGACGGAAGAAGGCAAACGTTGACCGAACATTATCTAGACACTGAGGTGAGATAGTTCATTCATAGGGGAAGACGGGGTAAAAAGCCCATGGGCGGGTAAGAAGCCCATGCCAATCATATCATGAAAATAAGCAAATTTCAGTCACAGTTTGCCCATGAGACGAGTGTTAATGTTTAGCATTCGTCTCATGGGCAAATTTGACTGAAAGTTTCTTTATTTCATGAGATAATTGGCATGGGCTTCGTACCCGCCCATGGGCTTTTTACCCCGTCTTACCCTATGTACATGCAAAAGACACGTACAAACAGAAACATAGAATAGAACAGAATAGAATAGATTGGAACAGAATAGAATAGCGTGGATTGGAATAGGATATAATAATAATTTAATAAAATTTAATAATAATTTAAAAAAACCCAACAGAAACACAGACAAAAATAGAATAGAATAGAATAGAATAGAAACATAACAGCAACGAAATGATAGTTTAGGTATAAAGACATTAGGTATTAGGTATTTCATAGTCACAGAGGCGTCTCTGTGAAATTCGGGTTGCTCCCACCTGGAGAGCGCGTCGCAGCCAGAGGCGCGCCACCCCTTTTTTTCTTCTTCTTTTTTTTTTTTTTTCTTTGCATGCGATTTTTGTGTGACTGATGAGGGGGGGGGAGGGGGGGGGAGGGGGGGGGAGGGGGGGGGGGGGGGGGGGGGGGGGGGGGGGGGGGGGGGGTGGGAAAAAAGAATGTGGACCAAATGACAACTTTTTCGTTGCCACTGGGTTTAACGTATGCTAAGTGCATGGGCACACGGGACCTCGGTTTATTGCC
>CM065689.1:33166454-33168954 GCA_017654935.2 Phymorhynchus buccinoides
AGACTCCAAGGCACTGACTCTCCTAATGTGATCGCGTTAGTGGCACCAAGATTCTGCAAGACTTTCTTGTTGATGGTGGTGAGATATTCTTCCCAACATCAGAAAGACTATGTGTGACCCGTCACCACAAAGCGAGTCGTGCTGTCCCTGGGGTCACGTTATTAACACGTCATTATTCCGCATAGCAAGAGCTTTCCAACAAACCAAACATGTAAATGGGACTATTTGTTGCAAACTTATGAAGATTTGAACTCAAGGAATCGGTGAAATGAGAAAATGCAACCAGAAAGTTTCAACATGTGTACAAAACCACCAGATGTTTCTGTTAAAAACACACTTTTAAGGCAGAAAGGATTGCTCTTACACTTCAATACTTCTGCGTGAGGTAGAGAAAGACCTATTGTTCAATAATAAGTCAAAATCTGAGAATTGATGATTTGACCCTCTTCCACCTAAAATTGACCCTAAGTGAGCTAGGGACACAACGACTCATTTTGTGGCGACGGGTCACATATTTGAGACTCCAGTGACTCTTGAAAAGTCATGATCGAGGAGAATTGACAATCATCATCGTCATGATTGTTATCATCGCTACCATTTTGTTCCAAGTATGCGGTGACAATGATTATGGTAAAACAATGGTTTTATTACTGTTCGAAGTTAAAATTTCCGATACTTTTTATATCAAGCATATTCCTGTTTATTCATCCCCATGCTGGCTTCATAAGTCGGTGATTTTAAAGAGTGGTGTAGAAATCATGATCTTAGCACCTGTATTGGGGAACAAATTTTATTAAACCTTTCTAACGTCACTTCTTTTCATTGTCACTGATTCTCTTGCAAAACTCGTTTTGCTCGATACCCGTTACAATGTTCTCTAACACCCCTCCTTCCCCTTAGACGTCTGTTGCGGTTTTTCTTCTTCTTTTTATTCCATGTACCCCCAAGGGGCTTTCGGAAATAAACCTTGAAACACTGAAACACTGGTACAATTTGTCCAAACGGTTGAACCGGTCGAACATTGGATGATTGATTGAACCGGTTGGAAATTTGGTACCGGGCATGTGGTACAAAATGTGTCAACTTTGGACATTTTGCACCGTTTGGACAAATTGTACCGCAACAGACATCCTAGGAAACGAGGTTATTTTGGTAATGAGTTCTATAAATTAGGCGCCGGCCAGTTTCCAGCCAGTCAATCCAATCAGGAAATCGATGCCTGTCAGCTGTGAAATACAGACCCCACTCCTTCTGCCTCTTTCTCTACTGACCCCCACCTTGTTCATCTCATCTCACGTTTGCCCCCTCACTCCCTACACCTACCCCCTTCACCACACCGCACGCCCAAGTCAATCGGGCCTAACGTGCGACAGCCTTGTCATTATAATCTAGGTGTGGCACTATGAATGTCTTCAAAGGGACAAGGTGGACGAATTTTAGGTTTAAGTACATAACGTTTTATACTTTAAATGGACCAGAGTGTGTGTGTGTGTGTGTGTGTGTGTGTGTGTGTGTGTGTGTGTGTGTGTGTGTGTGTGTGTGTGTGTGTGTGTGTGTGTATGTATGTGTGTGTGTGTGTGTGTGTGTGCGTGTGCGTGCGTGCGTGCGTGCGTGCGCGCGTGCGTGTGTGTGTGTGTGTGTGTGTCTGTGTGTATGTCCGTGTGTGCGTGTGTGCTTAGCGTGTGTCCGAGCGTGTACGTGCGTTATTGGCATGCGCGCGCACGCGCGTGTGTATCTGCGTATATGTGTATGCGCGCGCGTTGATTTTTGTGTTACTGGCAAAGGGGGGGGGGGGGGGAGGAGAAACAAAAAGGAACGACGTCCATGCGTCGGTGAATGAACCAATTCCTGATCCCCGCCTGCGTCTCATCTCGAGAACGTCAGGTACACAGTAGAAAGTTATATTAACCAGACATCACCCAGCCCCACCCAATCCACTCCGTGAATCCCTATTCTCGACACTTTTAACCGTCTTTTTTTTTCTCTCTTACTTTTTAAAAACAAGTTTTCCTAAAATAATTATTCTCTCTTTCCTCGCTGTTAGTTCAATTAAGGTCTCTTGTACACGTGAACATGTTTCACTCTTTCCCCATGACAACACAGTGATATGCAAGTAATCGTATGTGTGGGGATATAACTGTGTTGCCATGGAAAAAGAGTGAAAAATGTAAACGTGTACTAAAC
Source organism: Phymorhynchus buccinoides (assembly GCA_017654935.2). Classification (NCBI taxonomy): domain Eukaryota; kingdom Metazoa; phylum Mollusca; class Gastropoda; order Neogastropoda; family Raphitomidae; genus Phymorhynchus; species Phymorhynchus buccinoides. Next base: position 33,168,639 of record CM065689.1, read on the forward strand.
CGTGACAACCTTTCTTCTGTTTCTTCTGTTTCCACTGCAGGGTTGCCTACCCCTTTGTTGCAGTTTCCAGGGACAAACTACTTAAAAACCAGGGCCTGTATTCACGTTGAGATAGCATGAGACTTAGCATCATGCTAACTTAGAAGCTCTTCCAAAAGTCCTATTAAATCCTATAGGACATTGGAAGAGCTTCTAAGTTAGCATCATGCTAAGTCTCATGCTATCTCAACGTGAATACAGGCCCAGGAACAGATACTTATATTACTTCCAGGGACAAACATTGCGATGCCATGCATCATGAGATATATTTCGCGAT
>CM065689.1:33173954-33181454 GCA_017654935.2 Phymorhynchus buccinoides
ATTCCACAAACAACCGCCCGAATACAACAGACTAGTCTTGAAGAGATCAACTCTTGGAAGAGGTACTTTGATTTTAAGAACATTGCGGACGAGGTTTAATTCAAATGTATGTTTTAAAGCAGGAGGAGCGCGATCAGACATTATTTTAAACATGAAAATGGCTTTGTTATATTCAAGTTTCCATTGTAGAGGCAATATTCCTAGGTGCTGATAGTCCGTATGAGTAATGGACGAGGATATCAGAAGGATCAACTTAAGACCACGCCTGTACAAACTAAGGCAAGGTTTTAGATTATTTCCACTAGCTGAATCCCATAGTGTAGAGGCATAGTTAGTATGTGATTGGATATAAGCATAAGAGAGAGAGAGAGAGAGAGAGAGAGAGAGAGAGAGGAGAGAGAGAGAGAGAGAGAGAGAGAGAGAGAGACAGAGAGAGAAAGACAGACAGACAGACAGACAGACAGACATACATACGATACGTTTTACTTCAGAAAGGTGACAGCCCCATTAGAAGGGGTAGAGAGACAAAGAGAGACAGAGAGAGAGAGAGAGAGAGAGAGAGAGAGAGAGAGAGAGAGAGAGAGAGAGAGAGAGAGAGAGAGAGAGAGAGAGAGAGAGAGAGAGAGAGAGAGAGAGAGAGAGAGAGAGAGAGAGAGAGAGAGAGAGAGAGACAAAGAGAGACAGAGAGAGACACAGAGAGAGAGAGAGGAGCAATGCATCAACAGACCCAACGCTTTCTTTTTACGCTTTTAAATCCCAAAAAACAAAAAAACGTCCATTTGCCTAGAAGAAAACAAAAGAACTACACAACCGAAAAAACAAAAGCATTTTTATTATAAAAACACACACAATATCCTCACATCATATCAAATCGTCGTCGTTGTCGTGATCGTTAGTATCTGTTCGTGTAGCACAGAAAAAGGCAGGCATGTCATAAGGTGACTGTGGAGGCAATCTATAGAGTGCAATATCTTCGACGCTGGTTGCACGCGAAGCTCTGTCAGAGGCTACCCTCGATTGTCTGTCGCCTTGACGTGCTATCAGCAAGCTGGTCGGTTCTAATCTCTCCCTGTTGGGACATCGGGGGGTCTTTCGTACACCTCACCTTCTGGTACTCCTGCGCTTGTAACTTCCTTTAATCTGCCAACTCTCTTTGACTCTGCCTTTTCCCTTTGCTTTCTGTCATCTACTATGTTCCCGCCTTATTGGCTCATTCTCCTGCCTTTTTCTCTCTCCACAAAGTCTTCCAAATAATATTCTACTTTGAGATCCTCCGAAATCGGAATGTGTCGGCTGAATAATAGCGGGGAGCCACAGTCAGAACTGAAAACCGGACACTTTAAAAAACATCATGTACCTTGCCCATTATGGCCATATGGCCTGGGAACGCAGAAGAAGAAGAAAAAGGATCTAATCTTCATGATTGTTTCAAAGGACGGAGAATTCTCTATCTCTATTTATTGATTTATAATGTTTAGTTAGTTGTGCCTTAATAAGCGCTACGGTGTGAGGGAAGACAGGAAGGGGAGAGAGAGAGAGAGAGAGAGAGAGAGAGAGAGAGAGAGAGAGAGAGAGAGAGAGAGAGAGAGAGAGAGAGAGAGAGAGAGAGAGAGAGAGAGAGAGAGAGAGAGAGAGAGAGAGAGAGAGAGAGAGAGAGAGAGAGAGAGAGACAGAGACAGAGAGCGAGAGAGCGAGAGCGAGAGAGTGAGAGTTTAATCCCTTGACTGCCATGATATAACGTATTACATACTGACTTGATGACAATTTATCAGCCATTTGAATTACAGACACTAGTACCTGGATAACAGTACAAATACTAGGGATATCCGATGAGCTGCTTTGGTGGAATTATTGTCCTTAGCGCTTGTGTGGAGAGAGAGAGAGAGAGAGAGAGAGAGAGAGAGAGAGAGAGAGAGAGAGAGAGAGAGAGAGAGAGAGAGAGAGAGAGAGAGAGAGAGAGAGAGAGAGAGAGAGAGAGAGAGAGAGAGAGAGAGAGAATTGAATTGAATTGAATTGTATGAATTGTATTTATAGAGGGTAATAGAATAAGCAATAACATGCTTTTTTTTTACATCCAGCCCTCTGGAAAACAATTACATATATAAAAGTAGAAATGAAAAAGGAAAATGAGCACACACAAAGCAATATAAAGAATGCAAAATACAACCCTATATAGTAGAACGACAATAACAAAATCAAACCTAATATTATTAACTATACTCATTTTGAACGTGCATAAATTAAGAGTAGGCCTAAGCACATACACACTACTACCCTCTTCTACTTACCTACTCACCTAAGAGACAGTACACAGAGCGAACCCCCCCCCCCCCCCCCCAAAAAAAAAATAAAAAAAAATCCTACTTTTCATACTCATCTTTGACATGCACAAATTGAGAAGAGAGAGAGAGAAGGAGAGAGAGAGAGAGAGAGAGAGAGAGAGAGAGAGAGAGAGAGAGAGAGAGAGAGAGAGAGAGCGAGAGAGAGAGAGAGAGAGAGAGAGAGAGAGAGAGAGAGAGAGAGAGAGAGAGAGAGAGAGAGAGAGAGAGAGAGAGAGAGAGAGAGAGAGAGAGAGAGAGAGAGAGTTTAACCCCTTGACTGCCATATAACGTATCATGTACTGACTTGATGACATCACTGATGATGTCATCAGATGAAGAGGAATAACTCTGATATGCTTGTTTTTTCTCTAACCGTCAAGAGAGTTATATCCCCAGACCATTTTGTCAGATTGGCTGAATCAGTTGTCTTTTTCATGGCATGATTTGTACAATGATTGTTTTGCTTTAATTTTGTCTCACAGTAAAGGGGTTAAATTTAACTAAAAGCCAATAAAAGTTTGTTTTTTTAAACCCCACCCCTTTTACCATTCTATATTATACACTTCCCCTTCTTTTCCTGCCTTTAGATAAAGCAAAACCAACCAACCACATATAACACCCACAAGTCAGTCTACCCACACTTTTTAATTTTCTGATCGCTTCTCGGCCTTTTGGCTAAGACAGTGATTCAGGAACATAAACTTTTGGGTAAAGGTCAAGATGTGCCACCCCCCCTACCTATCTCGGTGAATTGTATTTTTCCGTTATTGCCTTTCTTACCATACATAAAGCTGTATTTTAGGAACATGTTTAGCTAATAACCTTTTTGGAATACTAACCCTAGCCCTAACCCTAGCCCTAGCCCTAACCCTAACCCTACCCCCCACCGTCTAAGACGGAAAAACGCAACGAACCACAACTGTGACAAATCGCGGTGTTCGCGGTGTACTGCAGTACATAGTGGGGGGTAGGGTTAGGTTTAGGGGTAGGGTTAGGGTTAGGGTTAGTATTCCCAAAAGGTAATTAGCTAAAAATGTTCCTAAAATACAGCTTTATGTATGGTAAGAAAGGCAAAAACGGAAAAATACAATTAACCGAGAAATGCATGGGGGGTGGCACATCTTTACCTTTACCAACTTCCATCTACCCACACGTGCACCCTTTTCTCTCCCCCCCCCCCCCCCCATCTCCTTTTTTATGTTCTTGTTAGTACAAAGTGCAAGCTTTAGCCAGTTGATACTCGAGACAAGCTTAAGACGATAAGTTCATCAGCCTGACTGTTGCTGACACTGAAGTTTTTAAAAGCTTTTCAAACAAAACAAACACCCGAAGGTAAGATAAACCCACCAAAGCCTGAAAGTAAATGACCTGAGAATGCACTTTTCAATGGGAAAACAACAACACAAAAAACTTTGCTTTTTACGTTTTTGACATTACTGCTACTAAGAATACCATTGTCAGTCTTGAAAAAAAACCAGGGGTTCAATAAACCTTAGGATATAATCAGCTTTTTGAAGAAGAAAACGAACAAGGAGAGATAAGAGAGAGAGGGGGAGAGAGAGAGAGAGAGAGAGAGAGAGAGAGAGAGAGAGAGAGAGAGAGAGAGAGAGAGAGAGAGAGAGAGAGAGAGAGAGAGAGAGAGAGAGAGAGAGAGAGAGAGAGAGAGAGAGAGAGAGAGAAGAGAAATTTGCGCTTTTTGTAGAAAACAACATATTCGCTTCATGAGAAAACAAATCTTTACAAGTGCAACGCCGAGCGGCTGCAATTTTTTGCAAAGTCCCCTCGCAGCATCGCCGAGCTACTCCGAAATCGGAAGGTGTGGGCTGTACACATACATAAAAACGCATCAAAACAGCACGTAACTACATAAAAACGCATCAAAACAGCACGTAACTGAATAGTGGTTTTTTTTATATTATAGCCTTGGGGTTCGGACCCGTGATTTGAGCGCGCTCGATCATGCGCACACGCGCGCACAGAACAATTCATGACAACTGTGTTATAGACCATTCATCAAGAAATGTTGTGAACAAAACTGCATTAAAATACATGCAAAACTTCGCGAGATATTAGCGATTATGTGTTTTGGGGTTTGAACCCCGTAACTGGCGCGACCTTGACCTTAATGTAAAACTAAATACAACAGTGGATAGCTTGCATCTTGGCAAACTAGTATACGAAATTTGATGATGATAGACTGAATAGTTTTTGAGAAAAACGGACGAATAGCCGGACGGACGGACGGAGGCACGCCGGACGGACACCGGACGGACACCGGACAAACACCGGACGGACACCGGACGGACACCGGACGGACGGACGGACCAGACAAAAACAATAGCTCCCCGAACCTTCGGCTCGGGGACTAATTATAGAAAATACGAGACGTGAGCATGCTACAGATCTGTACGAGAGAGGGAGAGATAGACAGACAGATAGATGGATGGATGGATAGATAGATAGATAGATAGATCGATGGATGGATAGATAGACAGATATATATAGAGAGAAGGGGTAGGAGAGAGAGGGGGAGAGAGAGAGAGAGAGAGAGAGAGAGAGAGAGAGAGAGAGAGAGAGAGAGAGAGAGAGAGAGAGAGAGAGAGAGAGAGAGAGAGAGAGAGAGAGAGAGAGAATGGATACTGGACACTGGACAACTTTATTTGACAAGGATAAAGATTTCTCTATTCTTACAATCTGTCCTTGGGGGGGGGAGAGAGAGAGAGAGAGAGAGAGAGAGAGAGAGAGAGAGAGAGAGAGAGAGAGAGAGAGAGAGAGAGAGAGAGAGAGAGAGAGAGAGAGAGAGAGATGGAGAGAGAGAGGAGAGAGAGAGAGAGAGAGAGAGAGAGAGAGAGAGAGAGAGAGAGAGAGAGAGAGAGAGAGAGAGAGAGGTGAGAGAGAGAGAGAGAGAGAGAGAGAGAGAGAGAGAGAGAGAGAGAGAGAGAGAGGAGAGAGAGAGAGAGAGAGAGAGAGAGGAGAGAGAGAGAGAGAGAGAGAGAGAGAGAGAGAGAGAGAGAGAGAGAGAGAGAGAGAGAGAGAGGAGAGAGAGAGAGAGAGAGAGAGAGAGAGAGAGAGAGAGAGAGATTCGGATTCGGATTCGGATTCGGAAGGTTTAATGAACCAGGCCATGGTGCCCATGTCATGGGGATGGGGATTACAATAGGGAAGAATAAAAGATAGCAATAAATATGAATGACACAAATAAATGATAACTCAATTAAATAGAGAGAGAGAGAGAGAGAGAGAGAGAGAGAGAGAGAGAGAGAGAGAGAGTGAGAGAGGGGGAGAGAGAGAGAGAGAGAGAGAGAGAGAGAGAGAGAGAGAGAGAGAGAGAGAGTGAGAGAGGGGAGAGAGAGAGAGAGAGAGAGAGAGAGAGAGAGAGAGAGAGAGAGAGAGAGAGAGAGGAGAGAGAGAGAGAGAGAGAGAGAGAGAGAGAGAGAGAGAGAGAGAGAGAGAGAGAGAGAGAGAGAGAGAGAGAGAGAGAGAGGGAGAGAGAGAGAGAGAGAGAGAGAGAGAGAGAGAGAGAGAGAGAGAGAGAGAGAGAGAGAGAGAGAGAGAGAGAGAGAGAGAGAGAGAGAGAGAGAGAGAGAGACAGACAGACAGACAGACAGACCGACCGACAGAGAGAAGAAGAAGAAGAAGAAGAAGAAGAAGAAGAAGAAGAAGAAGAAGAAGAAGAAGAAGAAGAAGAACAAGAACAAGAAAAAGAACAAGAACAAGAACAAGAACAAGAAGGACAAGGAGAGAGATAATGCAATGAGAGGAAGGAGGGCAAATGAGTAGGTAGAAACATACAGCAGGCAAGGAGTGCCATGGCCCATCCATGTGAAGTCCAGTTAATATAAACAATAACTACAGCAACATGATCACGTTGAAAGAGGAGATAATGCGAGTGAAGGAAATGGTGGGATCATAACGAATTCCAATACAGGAGTCTTATATAAGAGAGGAAGGAGGGGGGGGGGGGGGGCAGACACACAGCCAGACGTACGAACGTGCAGACACATTGCACACACACAGACACACACACAACCCCCCCCCCTTCTCTCTCTCTCTCTCTCTCTCTCTCTCTCTCTCTCTCTCTCTCTCTCTCTCTCTCTCTCTCTCACACACATATATAGACACGCATGCACGCGCGCAACGCGCACGCACACACACACACACACACAAACACACCCACACACACACACAACACACACACACACAACAAACACCACACAAACACACACACACACACACAAAACACACACACACACACACACACACACACACACACACACACACACACACACACACACACACACACACACACACACACACACACACACACACACACACACACACACACAGAGTAGTGAATCTTCGCAACTGTCAAAAAGATTTGTCATTGATTAATTGCTTTACTGGGTTCTAATGATTTGGTCTGACTCGTATGCCATGCTGCCCTGGTTGAAATGAAACGCTTTTACAATTATGTGTTTGTCTTGATTCTGAAACGTGATGCGTTTGGCATACATTTAACTAACATCATTTTGCCCCTTCTTATTTTAGTTCTGTACATTTTCTCTTAATCTATTTGTTTGTTTATAATTATGTATATCAGTTTTTATTTTATTATCCTATTTGTTTTCCTAATGTCCATCATGTTGTTATGCTTTTGTGTACTTTTCCTTTCCGCTCACATTTCCAGTGTACTGGTCTTACTTGTTGCAGCCTATACCATCATATAGTAAAAAGCCAACTGTCCGTCCGTGTGTGTGTGTGTGTGTCTGTGTGTCTGAAACGCGAAACGGGCCTTATAACTCCGCCGTTTGTCGACCGATTCGCTTCAAATTTGCTGTGAGCCCTAACGGGGCGATGGCAACGGCAACCGAGGCGGCCGTGTCATTTGCGCGGTTTTGCAAATGCGCGAAACGCGCATCCGCCGGCCTTTCGGCGCCCGTATCTCCGGTATTTCTGGACCGATTGCCTTCACATTTGGCAGATATCTTACTGAGGACGGTGACTATCAATGAGCTAAACCGGAAGCGAATCCATTACTTAGGCGCATAACAGCAGCATGATGCAAAACGGGCCTTATAACTTCGCCGGTTTTCAACCGAATCGCGTTAAATTTGCTGTCAGGCTTGCTGTCACCGGGGCAAAGCCTGGCAGCAAATTGGAAGAAAATCGGGAGAGCGCG
>CM065689.1:33191454-33203954 GCA_017654935.2 Phymorhynchus buccinoides
AAGAAGAAAAAAAGAAGAGAAAAAAAGAAGAGAAAAAAAGAAGAAGAAAAGGGGCTAAAGAAGGACAGGGAAGAAAAAGACATAACCGGAGAGAGAGAGAGAGAGAGAGAGAGAGAGAGAGAGAGAGAGAGAGAGAGAGAGAGAGAGAGAGAGAGAGAAAAAGAGAGAGAGAGAGAGAGAGAGAGAGAGATAGATGTTTCTGTGGAAGTTTGTTTGTTTGTATGTTTGTGTTGTTTCGTTTTCATCGGCTGATATGCGTTGAATTCTGGCTGCATAAAAAAAAGCTCTTAAACTTGGCAGAAACATTCATTGGGGGTCTCTCTCTCTCTCTCTCTCTCTCTCTCTCTCTCTCTCTCTCTCTCTCTCTCTCTCTCTCTCTCTCTCTCTCTCTCTGAAAAACATGAAAAAAACTCAGTTGGATTTAGCTTTGTACATCTACGAAGCTAGCAAGATAATTCATAATGCATTGTCCTAGGCATATACTTTGATTTAGTAGTACTGCGTTGTGCTGCATTTTTGTATGCACTATTTCAATTATGATGTGCTTGCTTGTTGTTGGCTTCTTCCTTCTTTTTCTTATACAAATTTGTTTATGTGAACTTCATCAGTATGGGGCTATGGCCTTGACCTGATTAAACATTCGTATTCGTATTCGTATTCTCTCTCTCTATCTCTCTCTCTCTCTCTCTCTCTCTCTCCCCCTCCCTCCCTCCCTCCCTCCCTCCCTCCCTCCTCCCTCCCTCTCTCTCTCTCTCTCTCTCTCTCTCTCTCTCTCTCTCTCTCTCTCTCTCTCTCTCTCTCTCTCTCTCTCTCTCTGTGAATAGGAACCACGTTTCGTTGTAGAGGCAAAGGGAAAACGAAGCGGGGAGGTGATGAGAAAGATCATCAGGCTGCTCCAGGTTTAACCCTTTCACCGCCAAAGTCGCATTTTAGCACCACATTGATTTAACACCAATGCCACTAAAAGGCATCAAATTGGGGGCATATTATCCAAAGACCCTATTGTCTTAGTTTTGGGAAGGAAGGTTAGACCTTATATATTTTATGTATGTCACAGGAGAATCCCCAATACTGCAGATGGTTTTTGTTCTCTACCCAGGTAAATCTAATGGAATTGTTTTGTTGAAATATGGCTGGCGGTGAAAGGGTTAATTTAAGATCGGGTTTATATGTGGGCTTGACACTTTGCTTCAAATGGCTTTTATCATTGTTTGCCATTAGCAGGGACCAACAGTAACATGATAGCTGTACAATAGACGGGTTTCAACATAAATGGAAAATCCTGGTACGGTTTAGCCATGTCTCAAACTATGACTCTCAAACGAGGGGGGGTTCTTTGCACTACGTAGCTCTGCTGCTGCAGCCAAGGTGACCTTCCCCAACGCCAGCTGTCCTCAAATCTCTTTGGCCCGAGAGTGTGGGGATGTACCGTGGGCAAGACACCTCCACTATAAACAAACTTTAGCCCAGCCCGCCAGAATAGCATCTGCCCTCTGCCTCTGCTATCTGGCAGTCACGGTCGGAAACGACTGACGGGTATACATATGTATGCTAGTCTGTCGTTTCCGACAACCTCTTCCAGATAGCAGAGGAGGTGGTTGCTATTTTGGATGTCTGCTGAGCTAGAGTTTGCTTATTATATTGGACATGCCTTGCCCGTGATACGTCCCCACTCTCTCGGCCAACTGGATTCGGGGACAGTGTTGGCGTCAGGGAAAGTCCCCAAAGGCCAGCCAATCGTTTTTGCTGAAGTTCGAAGAGGAAGAGCAATGCACCCTTGTTCGAGTGCTATAGTCTCCACACAAAACATATTGTATTATGCAAACAAATCATGTATTGCCCAGCTTTCAATCTATTGGCCCCTACCATAGGCCGGTTATGTCAACCAATGATTTCAGTAAAGGGACCAACACACTTGGGGGAGAGAGATAGGAAAGAGAGAGAGAGAGAGAGAGAGAGAGAGAGAGAGAGAGAGAGAGAGAGTGTGTGTGTGTGTGTGTGTGTGTGTGTGTGTGTGTGTGTGTGTGTGTGTGTGTGTGTGTGTGTGTGTGTGTGTGTGTGTGAGAAAGAGAGATAGATAGATAGATAGATAGATAGATAGATAGATAGAGAGAGAGAGAGAGAGAGAGAGAGAGAGAGAGAGAGAGAGAGAGAGAGAGAGAGAGAGAGAGAGAGAGGTAAAAAAAATGCCAAGACACATTAACAGTAAAAGTTATCAACAGGGCTCCCAATCGTCCAGCAAAACAAGGGGTCCCAGGGACTCCTTCACTTACAGCATAGTAGGTCCTAGAGGCGAAATAGAGGGTCCCAGTGGCATTGCAAATGCTAAAAAGAATTTGTCTAGTGCATCCCTGGGACCCTCTGCACATTCGTTTAGAAGGTCCTTTAGAATTTTAGTGCTTCATAGACTCCCAAATGGGGGTCCTTGGGAGCCCTGATCAATCAAGAAAACCCCCAAACATAAGACAATCCTACATAACCCTCAAACAGTCTATAATCAAACCTTTTATGTGTGCATACTGTTTGACCTGAGCCAACAAAAATGGTTGACAGGAACACAAAAACAACAACCAAAAAAGAGCAAAAGGTGGGCTTTCCGCAAAATCCTATTTTACTTTTTGTGATAACTATGATAGGATTTTATGACCCAAAAGCACAATAACCGAAACGAAACAACAGACTAAGCATGGATGTAGAAGAATAGAAAGAAAGGCAATAACATTTGAGGGCTTACGGAAAATGACAAGGATAACAACGACAACATTAACAACAGTAATGACGCTTTCTTTTTTTCCACTGTTCAAGTGGGCTTAGCCATAATAACTGGCTTTTCTGAACAGCAATATAGATTTCACACCTCGAACGATTTCCAGGGGTTCTATATGAAAATAAATCCAAATGCAATCCATTGTGAAGGAAATTCATACATTTCTCTTTAAGAAAAAAAAAGGCTACAAAAAAAAGAAAGATTAGTGGTTTCTCTTTAACCCTTTCGCCGCCAACCATTTTTCAGCCAAAACTTCATCTCAAACTTACCTAGGTAACGAAAAGTTGGCATCTGCAGTACTGTGAATCCCCCAATGACATGCGTCAAATAAACCCTTTCCTTATCTCCTAAAATTAACACCAAAAGGATATTGGATGACTGATCCAACTTGTATGCCTTTTAGTAGCAAGGGTGTTAAATCAGTGTGGTGTTAAAAATGCAACATCGGCGTTGAAAGGGTTAAAAAACAAAAAGAAAAGACAAAAAAGAGATCGAAAGCGAATGATCTTGAAATGAGGCTTATCGAAAGGAGAATTGCGAAAAGGACAGACGGAATGAGAGTAATAATAGGAAAGGTTAGGCGTGGAATGAATCAGCTTGATCTATTTCAAAAAGCCAATCGCTTGGCTAATGGTTTTGTTTTGTAGCTTTGGAAAAGCTAAAAGAAGCAACGACATGGGAGTAAGAAAGATACTGAGAGAAAGTGTGCGCGCGCGCGCGCGCGCGCGCGCGCGCGTGTGTGTGTGTGTGTGTGTGTGTGTGTGTGTGTGTGTGTGTGTGTGTGTGTGTGTGTGTGTGTCACACACAGAAAAAGAGAGAGAGATGGAGAGAGAGAGAGAGAGAGAGAGAGAGAGAGAGAGAGAGAGAGAGAGAGAGAGAGAGAGAGAGAGAGAGAGAGACAGAGAGAGAGAGGGAAAGACACAGAGAGAGACAGTTAGGGAAATATGTATATATGGCTTGTACCCACGTGTCGTCATATCCGGCCACAAGGAGCGTGCCATATTATGGGAGACCGCCATCTTAGTCAGTAACTTTGTTTGAAAAATGCCAGATCGATGCTGTTTACACACAAATAAGGACTAAGATGGCAACACTTCCGTTGCGCACGCAGGTGGGGGGGGAGCCAGAGAGAGAGAGAGAGAGAGAGAGAGAGAGAGAGAGAGAGAGAGAGAGAGAGAGAGAGAGGAGAGAGAGAGAGAGAGAGAGAGAGAGAGAGAGAGAGAGAGAGAGAGAGAGAGAGAGAGAGAGAGAGAGAGAGAGAGAGAGAGAGAGAGAGAGAGAGAGAGAAAGAGAGAGAGAGAGGAGAGAGAGAGAGAGAGAGAGAGAGAGAGAGAGAGAGAGAGAGAGCGAGAGAGAGAGAGAGAGAGAGAGAGAGAGAGAGAGAGAGAGAGAACGATCTCGTGGAGAGAGAGAGAGAGAGAGAGAGAGAGAGAGAGAGAGAGAGAGAGAGAGAGAGAGAGAGAGAGAGAGAAGAGAGAGAGAGAGAGAGAGAGAGGATGAGAGAGGAAGATGAGAGAGAACTGGAGAGAAGAGAGAGAGAGAGAGAGAGAGAGAGAGAGAGAGAGAGAGAGAGAGAGAGAGAGAGAGAGAGAGAGAGATAGAGAGAGAGAGAGAGAGGAGAGAGAGAGAGAGAGAGAGAGAGAGAGAGAGTAGCTAACAAGCAATTCTTCGAATTCAATATTCGATTTATGGGGACATTAGATTGGGCATTGTGTGATTGGTAATACAATGCAATCGAAAGAAGCTGAACAAATAAGCATTGAACAGAAAGAGCAGAGCAGAGAGATGTCGAAGAAAAATGTGAAAGTCGAACTTAAAGAACGATCTCATGGCAAAAGGTGAGTCTTTTATGCTCATAAATTGGTTTCCTGAAGAGATAAAACAGAAACCACAATGGTAGCTGATTTCCGATCAGGTTTAAATCCAAAGACAAAAACGAGTTTAATGATGAGATAAAGAGCTTGTGGGTGAGGGAGGGGGTTGAGGTAAGAAACTGTCATGTCATAATGCCCCCCACCCTCCCCAAATAAAATGAAAAACACACCCCAAAACAGTATCATTTCCCTTTTAGAAAAATGTCAAGACATTCATAAAAGTAGAGAGAGGAGGAGGAGGAGATAGAAAGATATCCAGCTGTCCTCGGCTGGGTTCTGCCATTGCCTCCCTAATAAGGAGAAACTAAGCTGGCACTCTATGTTTTTTAGAACATAGATCAAGATACCAAGTTAGCATATAACTGGTTTTTGGCTTTAATGTTCGTTTCACAGTCTAAGACATAGGGACAAAAAGGTTTTAAACAATTTTCCTACTATTGCATTTCAAATGCTCTAACTTTGGAGTCCTGTAGGCTGGAGGAACGGTGCCAGCAGTAAACTGAAATTTTTCATACCTATATAGAGATAGGGCCCAAAACACAGAGAGAGAGAGAGAGAGAGAGAGAGAGAGAGAGAGAGAGAGAGAGAGAGAGAGAGAGAGAGAGAGAGAGAGAGAGAGAGAGAGAGAGAGAGAGATAGAGAGCAATGAACAATGAACAACGAACAACGAACAACGATTTAATGAACTGGGCCATCTGCCCATGTCAAACGGAACAGTGGGGGAGGGGCGATATCAAATAAGAAAAAGGGAGAGAGAGAGAGAGAGAGTCATACAAGAGAGAGAGAGAGAGAGAGAGAGAGAGAGAGAGAGAGAGAGAGAGAGAGAGAGAGAGAGGAGAGAGAGAGAGAGAGAGAGAGAGAGAGAGAGAGAGAGAGAGAGAGAGAGAGAGAAAGAAAACGATACAACAAGAGGGATCTGCCCAGAATCAGAGGAGAGAGACCACGAGAGAAGAGAGAGAGAGAGGAGAGAGAGAGAGAGACTAGAGAGAGAGAGAGAGAGAGAGAGAGAGAGAGAGAGAGAGAGAGAGAGAGAGAGAGAGAGAGAGAGAGAGAGAGAGAGAGAGAGAGAGAGAGAGAGAGAGAGAGAGAGAGAGAGAGAGAGAGAGAGAGAGATAACGAGAGGGATAACGAGAGAACTGAAGATCAATCCTTCCGATTTTATATTTGATTTTCTAAACAAGATTGTGCATTAAGTGATTGCTAAAGCAATAGAGAGAAAAAAAGAGAGCGAAAAAATAGAAAAGAAAGAGAATGGAAGGAATTAGGGGAGAAAATGGATCCAAAGACCAATCTTCTAACGCAGGAAACACCTTTAACATCGATTATTCAATTGTCTTAAAAGGTGAAATGATGATATTAGCCAGAAGAGTTTGTATAATCTTTGTATCATTCGAATTGTGGCAGTACCATAGCCGATGAGGTTTATCCGAGGCGTGGTTGCTGCTACACATATCTGTATTAAAAACAAAAAGATCGGGACTTTACTGGCTAAGCACTGCCTCCGGGTACTGCCCCCAGTATTGTTCCCAATATCTTTATATTTACACATGCCCCACATGGCCGAAAGGCCAAAGAGGGCGTAAAAACCCTATTTTCTCGATTAGCCAGAAGAAGAAAAACAAGAAAAGGAAGAAGAATATGAACCGAAGGGCAATGGCAGTGAGTGGTGAAGGGACGGAAGAACGTGTGTGGATGGAGGATTCTATGTGTGATCATCGTTTTGTTTTTTCGGTGTAAAAAGCTGAGAACAATACTGGAAGCATCGTTATCCTACGTGGAGAGAGAAAGAAAGAAAGAAGAAAGAGAGAGAGAGAGAGAGAGAGAGAGAGAGAGAGAGAGAGAGAGAGAGAGAGAGAGAGAGAGAGAGAGAGAGAGAGAGAGAGAGAGAGAGAGAGAGAGAGAGAGAGAGAGAGAGAGAGAGAGAGAGAGAGAGAGAAGAGAGAGAGAGAGAGAGAGAGAGAGAGAGAGAGAATGAGAGAGAGAGAGGGAGCGAGAGAGAGAGAGAGAGAGAGGGAGAGGGTAGAGAGAGAGAGAGGGATAGAAAATAGAGATAGAGAGAAGGAGGGAGGAAGAGAGACAGACACAGAGAGAGTAAGAGAGAAAGAGAAAGAGAGAGAGAGAGAGAAGAGACAGAGAGAGAGAGAGAGAGAGAGAGAGAGAGAGAGAGAGAGAGAGAGAGAGAGAGAGAGAGAGAGAGAGAGAGAGAGAGAGAGAGAGACAGAGAGAGAGAGAGAGAGAGAGAGAGAGACAGAGAGACAGAGAGACAGAGAGAGAGACAGAGACAGAGAGACATTAGACAGACAGAGAGAGAGAGAGACACACACAGAGAGACGCACACACACACACAGACACAGAGAGACAGAGAAACGCACACAGAGACAGAGAGAGACGGAGACAAAGACAAAGACATAGAGAGACAGACATATAGACAGACAGACAGACAGACAGAAAATAGGAAGACAACCGATCTGATGAGCAATTCTTCAGATTAGATGTTCGATTAAAAAACCAACAAAAATGAATATCGGGCATTGTGCGATTGAAAACGCGATCAAAGGGAAAAACCACAAAGATTAAAAAAAAATCAAGCATGAAAGGAATTAGAGAACATGGACCAGAAAGAACAATCCCAAATCACAGGATATGGCTTTCACATCGAATATTCCATTTCCTGAAGTAGAGATGAAAGGGCATAATAATATTAGCCGGTTTGCGAACACTAAGGGCGATTTTAGCTGACGTGTTAAGAGCATGCAGACAAAAATTTAAAACGACAAACGAAGGAAGAAATGTAGCCAGCTCTAGGTCCTACGAGGGATGATATTGAAGCCCCGTCTCTGTGTGACCCTCATTGTGTCTCCGTCTCTGTGTGTCACCCTCATTGTGATTCGATCAATGTGATCGCCAGAGTCATATAATGTGATGTCTATACCCTTTGAGATCACGTGATCGAATCTGTGTGTCATCATTGTGCCCCAGTCTCTGTGTGTCACCCGATGTGCCCCCCGTCTAGATGACGTGTTGTGCCCCCCGATGCATGCAGACTCTATGTGTCAACCTCATTGTGCCCCCCGTCTCTATGTGTCACCCTCAGTGTGCCCCCGTCTCTATGTGTCACCCTCAGTGTGCCCCCGTCCCCCGTCTCTATGTGTCACCCTCAGTGTGCCCCCGTCTCTATGTGTCACCCTCATTGTGCCCCCCCGTCTCTATGTGTCACCCTCATTGTGCCCCCGTCTCTATGTGTCACCCTCATTGTAGCCCCGTCTCTGTGTGTCACCCTCATTGTGCCCCCGTCTCTGTGTGTCACCCTCATTGTGCCCCCGTCTCTGTGTGTCACCCTCATTGTGCCCCCGTCTCTATGTGTCACCCTCATTGTGCCCCCGTCTCTGTGTGTCACCCTCATTGTGCCCCCGTCTCTGTGTGTCACCCTCATTGTGCCCCCCGTCTCTATGTGTCACCCTCATTGTGCCCCCGTCTCTGTGTGTCACCCTCATTGTGCCCCCGTCTCTGTGTGTCACCCTCAGTGTGCCCCCGTCTCTATGTGTCACCCTCATTGTGCCCCCGTCTCTATGTGTCACCCTCATTGTGCCCCCGTCTCTATGTGTCACCCTCATTGTGCCCCCCGTCTCTGTGTGTCACCCTCATTGTGCCCCCGTCTCTATGTGTCACCCTCATTGTGCCCCCGTCTCTGTGTGTCACCCTCATTGTGCCCCCGTCTCTGTGTGTCACCCTCATTGTGCCCCCGTCTCTGTGTGTCACCCTCATTGTGCCCCCGTCTCTGTGTGTCACCCTCATTGTGCCCCCGTCTCTGTGTGTCACCCTCATTGTGCCCCCGTCTCTGTGTGTCACCCTCATTGTGCCCCCGTCTCTGTGTGTCACCCTCATTGTGCCCCCGTCTCTGTGTGTCACCCTCATTGTGCCCCCGTCTCTGTGTGTCACCCTCATTGTGCCCCCGTCTCTGTGTGTCACCCTCATTGTGCCCCCGTCTCTGTGTGTCACCCTCATTGTGCCCCCGTCTCTATGTGTCACCCTCATTGTGCCCCCGTCTCTATGTGTCACCCTCATTGTGCCCCCGTCTCTATGTGTCACCCTCATTGTGCCCCCGTCTCTATGTGTCACCATCATTGTGCCCCCGTCTCTATGTGTCACCATCATTGTGCCCCCCGTCTCTATGTGTCACCCTCATTGTGCCCCCGTCTCTATGTGTCACCCTCATTGTGCCCCCGTCTCTATGTGTCACCCTCATTGTGCCCCCCGTCTCTATGTGTCACCCTCATTGTGCCCCCGTCTCTATGTGTCACCCTCATTGTGCCCCCGTCTCTATGTGTCACCCTCATTGTGCCCCCGTCTCTATGTGTCACCCTCATTGTGCCCCCGTCTCTATGTGTCACCCTCATTGTGCCCCCGTCTCTATGTGTCACCCTCATTGTGCCCCCGTCTCTATGTGTCACCCTCATTGTGCCCCCGTCTCTATGTGTCACCCTCATTGTGCCCCCGTCTCTATGTGTCACCCTCATTGTGCCCCCCGTCTCTGTGTGTCACCCTCATTGTGCCCCCGTCTCTATGTGTCACCCTCATTGTGCCCCCGTCTCTATGTGTCACCCTCATTGTGCCCCCCGTCTCTATGTGTCACCCTCATTGTGCCCCCCGTCTCTATGTGTCACCCTCATTGTGCCCCCCGTCTCTATGTGTCACCCTCATTGTGCCCCCCGTCTCTATGTGTCACCCTCACTGTGCCCCCGTCTCTATGTGTCACCCTCATTGTGCCCCCGTCTCTATGTGTCACCCTCACTGTGCCCCCCGTCTCTATGTGTCACCCTCACTGTGCCCCCCGTCTCTATGTGTCACCCTCACTGTGCCCCCGTCTCTATGTGTCACCCTCATTGTGCCCCCGTCTCTATGTGTCACCCTCACTGTGCCCCCCGTCTCTATGTGTGCCCCCCCCGTCTCTATGTGTCACCCTCACTGTGCCCCGTCTCTATGTGTCACCCTCACTGTGCCCCCCGTCTCTATGTGTCACCCTCATTGTGCCCCCCGTCTCTATGTGTCACCCTCACTGTGCCCCCCGTCTCTATGTGTCACCCTCACTGTGCCCCCGTCTCTATGTGTCACCCTCATTGTGCCCCCCGTCTCTATGTGTCACCCTCACTGTGCCCCCCGTCTCTATGTGTCACCCTCACTGTGCCCCCTGTCTCTATGTGTCACCCTCACTGTGCCCCCCGTCTCTATGTGTCACCCTCACTGTGCCCCCGTCTCTATGTGTCACCCTCATTGTGCCCCCGTCTCTATGTGTCACCCTCATTGTGCCCCCGTCTCTATGTGTCACCCTCACTGTGCCCCCGTCTCTATGTGTCACCCTCACTGTGCCCCCGTCTCTATGTGTCACCCTCACTGTGCCCCCGTCTCTATGTGTCACCCTCATTGTGCCCCCCGTCTCTATGTGTCACCCTCATTGTGCCCCCCGTCTCTATGTGTCACCCTCACTGTGCCCCCTGTCTCTGTGTGTCACCCTCACTGTGCCCCCCGTCTCTATGTGTCACCCTCACTGTGCCCCCGTCTCTATGTGTCACCCTCACTGTGCCCCCGTCTCTATGTGTCACCCTCACTGTGCCCCCCGTCTCTATGTGTCACCCTCACTGTGCCCCCCGTCTCTATGTGTCACCCTCACTGTGCCCCCGTCTCTATGTGTCACCCTCATTGTGCCCCCCGTCTCTATGTGTCACCCTCATTGTGCCCCCCGTCTCTATGTGTCACCCTCATTGTGCCCCCGTCTCTATGTGTCACCCTCATTGTGCTCCCCGTCTCTATGTGTCACCCTCATTGTGCCCCCGTCTCTATGTGTCACCCTCATTGTGCCCCCCGTCTCTATGTGTCACCCTCATTGTGCCCCCCGTCTCTATGTGTCACCCTCATTGTGCCCCCGTCTCTATGTGTCACCCTCATTGTGCCCCCGTCTCTATGTGTCACCCTCATTGTGCCCCCGTCTCTATGTGTCACCCTCATTGTGCCCCCGTCTCTATGTGTCACCCTCATTGTGCCCCCGTCTCTATGTGTCACCCTCATTGTGCCCCCGTCTCTATGTGTCACCCTCATTGTGCCCCCTGTCTCTATGTGTCACCCTCATTGTGCCCCCCGTCTCTATGTGTCACCCTCATTGTGTCCCCGTCTCTATGTGTCATCCTCATTGTGTCCCCGTCTCTATGTGTCACCCTCAGTGTGCCCCCGTCTCTATGTGTCACCCTCACTGTGCCCCCTGTCTCTATGTGTCACCCTCACTGTGCCCCCTTGTCTCTATGTGTCACCCTCACTGTGCCCCTGTCTCTATGTGTCACCCTCACTGTGCCCCCGTCTCTATGTGTCACCCTCATTGTGCCCCCCCGTCTCTATGTGTCACCCTCACTGTGCCCCCTGTCTCTATGTGTCACCCTCATTGTGCCCCCGTCTCTATGTGTCACCCTCAGTGTGCCCCCTGTCTCTATGTGTCACCCTCACTGTGCCCCCTGTCTCTATGTGTCACCCTCACTGTGCCCCCTGTCTCTATGTGTCACCCTCACTGTGCCCCCTGTCTCTATGTGTCACCCTCACTGTGCCCCCTGTCTCTATGTGTCACCCTCACTGTGCCCCCTGTCTCTATGTGTCACCCTCACTGTGCCCCCTGTCTCTATGTGTCACCCTCACTGTGCCCCTTGTCTCTATGTGTCACCCTCACTGTGCCCCCTGTCTCTGTGTGTCACCCTCTTTGTGCCCCCGTCTCTGTAATGTCTTCGTCTCTATGTGTCCCCGTCCCTGATTATGCAGTCCTATGGCTTAAATAGATGTGTTATTGACACACACACATTTGCAGCAACAGCCATGATTTTAAGACAAGAGTACAATAAGCCGAGGCTTATATTATAGTGGTTGTGACAAGGTGGAACGCACGCCCCGCTTTCTCCCTTTCTACCATACACCCCCCCTCTACCCCCCCCCCCCCCCCCTCCCCTGACATAAAACAGGTCGCCGATTCTGAAACGCTATCTCTTTGAACCCCGGTTTCCTTCCGTGTCAGCTTGTGACACCCACATTGGCGGTGTCCCTTTGTTCCCCGTATCTCCTTTCCCATCAAGTAGGCAGGATCGGAATGTTAGGCATGTGATGATGATGTAATAAGCGCATCTCGTGACTTGTCGACTACGACTAACCAATCATAGGCCCTCGGGTGTTTAAAATTAAAGGGAGATGGGTAGTGGAAAGACGAACCGCCTAAACATTCTCTTTCTCACAAACCTTCCTAAACCTGGCTGAAGCAACATTGCAGAATCAACCTCTCTCCCAGCCAGTCCTATTAGCCCAACTCGTGAGTATATAAGACAGGGGTGTAAAATAAGTGATTTTAATGCCCCAAATGGCCCTTTGGCCCAGAAGGCGTAAAATCTCTATTTTTCTCTCTCTAAGTGATTGAGATTTGTTTAGCTGTAGTATAAGAAATGGTGTACGTAGTCTACGTGCGCGAAGACGTCTTCTTACCTGTTGTCATCCAGCCCAATTCCTAGGGGGAAATCTAGGTCGTGGTCGCCAAAGGCCAGAGACACGTGCAACACGCCGGAGTGCAGGGCAGCAGTGATGTGGTTGTGGTAGGGAGAACCCCCTACTGCGTACAGCAAGATGCCCGAGGGACGTTCCGTCTGGAGAATTGGAAAAAAAGAAAAAGAAAAAAAAAAGGTATAAGGCCGTGTACACACATAAGCGGATATTCCATGCGGAAACCCGTGCGCAATCCATGAATAAGTGATACAAAGAAGGGAAAAGAGTTGCGCACGTGTCCGAATTTCCCCTATATACGTAAACTTTTATCCTTCTTTCTTCCACTTATTTATTAT
>CM065689.1:33208954-33211454 GCA_017654935.2 Phymorhynchus buccinoides
GTCCACAGTGAACATTCAAACTGAGCTAGAAGACTTTCTACAAGAGAATGGTTGTCCTCTTTGCACCAGATTGAAAGTCCACAATAAAAGCAAACCAGCACTTAATTCAAAAGAAATGGTAAAAATTATCCATATAATAAATTGAGGGGAAACAAACAGCAAAGAGTATACGAGCTGTTGAAATAGGGGCTACCAACGTAACATGGTCAACATTCGTTTCGCCTTTATCTCTGACGGCTTTGTAATCATTGGTTGATTTCAGCGTACAGTTGGGGCCCATAGTAAAGCGAGCGCTGTATAATAAATGTTGTTTTTAGAGCAATGGAAAATCCCGGTACAGCTTGTTTTCTTTTTTAATCAATTAATGTCAATCACCGTGACTCTGGCTCTCAAGCTAGGATACATTTTGCACGGACTCTTTCTAGTAAAGGGTCAGCCACACGTCAGCTAAAATCGCACGACTGTACGGTGCGATTCGATCACGTGATTTGATGCGCCAATCCCATTTGTTCTTGGAGACCGCGTGATCGAATCGTGTCGTACAGTCGTGCGATTTTAGCCGACGTGTGGCTGGCCCTTTAGTGCTATAGCAAAAAGGGATTAGTTGACCTCCGTGGGCTTTGCTCAAGCCCACCTGTCTTAACTTCTATTGGCCGAGAGAGTGGGGATGTCTTTTGAGCAAGGTTTCTCTACCATTAAAAAACCAAATTCAGCCCAGTCCACTGGAGTAGCAATCGCCTTATCTGCTATCTGAAAGTCATGGTCCGGACAGCACTGACTGGCATACACTTGTAGGACATGTCTTAAACTTTTGAACGTTTGCAACAGGTTCGGACCTCAGCTAATATAAGCAAAGATTCTAAAAAGGTAAGATGGACTACTTAAGAGTTACGGCGAACCGGGCTGATAGAGTTATCGCTAGTGGGAACAGTACACCACACACAGTGGAGGCTATCTAAAAACTCAGACTGGAATTTGAACGGAGAATTCAACTGGCCTATCGACGTGTAAATGTGTACTGTTTTTAAGGGACATAACCAATGTTTCTGTCCTCACTACTCATACTATAAGGAAAAGAGACCGGATGTTAGTCTTTTCTTTTCAGGGTCTTTGATATAAGTCTGTTGTTTTGTTTCTCTCAGAGTTAACATTTTCTCCTTCTATCCCCCCCTCCCCCAAAACCCCCAGAAAAAAACCCGTCCTGAATATTGAGTGGTTAAATCATCGACATACGCTATCGTATAACACGCTAAATGTCATGCCTACTTATGAAATAACAGCTCATTTTGTGCCGCGGACTCGACCTGAATGTACAAACACAATCATACAAGCCGATGTTATCTCTACACAACATAGAAAGTTATTTGAAACATTATATACATTTATGGGAGACCAATGGACACACTTTAGCTATTATGATTCTTCCTAAGTACAATAATAAACAACGGACATTTCAGTTCAATAGTTCAGTGTTTGACCTCAAGTGCTTAGAGCAATATTTGTTTAGAGATAAAAGGAATTAAATTGAAATTAAAATTGAAATTGTTACAGAGATAATATCCATTTTCTTTTTAGCTTCAAATTTCGGTTTTTATATTTAATTATGTCATTTTGTCTATCTACCTGTTTGTATATCTGTTTATTCTTAATTCTGTCTGAGACATTTTGTAGACAAATTTCGAAAATTACATGAAATTGTTATAATCTATCAAATGTCAAACTGTAATTGGCCCGGAACATAGTACACCTGCTTCATCCAGACAAGGATGCTTGTTAAAACAAAGATAGAAATATCAGACATCTACATCACTGACACAGACAGCAGACGACAGGCACAATTGACAGGTAGACTCACAGAATATAACGCAGGCTTTCAGACATAAAAAGCTGATAAACACACAAACAGTTAGTAAACTGATAAACCGATAGGTAAATAGAAAAACACATACTACATACACATACTACGTACGCATACAGACAGACAGCGTATGAGTATGATAATGTACTCATCAGACAGCACGCACAAACACACACACACACACACACACACACACACACACACACACACACACACACACACACACACACACACACACACACACACACACACACACACATACAAAGGACGCAAAAAAAGCTTGATCAAGCTTATTCTTGTATCGCCAATAAAGATCATTTGACTTGACTTGACTTCACACACACACACACACACACACACACACACACACACACACACACACACACACACACACACACACACACACACACACACATACATACACACACGCGCGCGCGCACGCATACACACACACACACACATGATCTAAAAAAAGAAGCTTTATTAAGCTTATTCTTTTATCGCCAATAAAGATCATTTGATTTGACTTGACTTGACTTCACACACACAGAAACAACACACGAAGAGCACTAAATTTAAATTTGACTGCGAGACAGGACAACGCATAGTCAAAGACAAACTCACAGACACGCAGATACAATA
>CM065689.1:33243954-33246454 GCA_017654935.2 Phymorhynchus buccinoides
GCAGATGTGTGTAAAATCCATCAAATCATCGGTACATCGGCGCGCGCGCGTGTGTGTGTGTGTGCATGTGTGTGTGTGCATGTGCGTGTGTTTGCACAAGTGTATGCTTGAGTAAGTTTGTGTGCGTTTCAGTGAGAATGTGTTTTCTGTGTGCTTGATGAAATGTGTGTGTGTATGTGTGTGTATGTCTGTGTGCAAGAACGCGTTCACTCTCGTGCGTGCACGTACATGCGTGTGTGTCTGTTTTGCGTGTGTGTCTGTTGTGCGTGTGTGAGTGTTTCAATGCTGATTGTAAAGCGCTTTGTGCTCGATAAAAAGCCCTATATAAATATCCATTTATTATTATTATTATTACATATTGATTTTGCATTAACATTGGTACAGACGCCAGCCCAACACAAAGTCACCAATAGAAACACAGATATAGCTACATGCAAATGCATACAGACTGAGACAGATTCTCACATACATACACCGGTGTAACTAAGCCATTTTGTTCCTTCTTGTGAAGACTTCGACCTAAATTACATTTTGCTATATTTGCAAATACTTTTTTTTTTCTCTTTTTTTTTCTTCATCTTTATCAAGCTTTATTTCACACACGATGTACTCAAAGGTTCAATACACACATTTGATCAGTTATATTTTGAATATGCGTATGTTCCTTTTGATGACACGTATTTCTGATAACGACATGGCAAACGCCTGGAGTCTCAGACATGGGCCAGACAGAAATAGTATTGTGACTATCCGCAGGTCGCGGCTGTCCTGAATCCTTTTCAGCCATGTACCTCGGCAAAAAACTGTGAAGTAAGTTGATAGATAGCAGCTCGTTCAACTTGACTGCGTAGGTTGATTAAGTCGACAGTACTTTTGACGACTTTCTGCACTCCTGGTTGTGTACTCCAGGTTGCATACTCCTAACTCCGCACCCTTAGTTTTCTACGCTCTTACTTTTTTTTACCATTAGTCATATGCTTTTAAGTCTGAATTCCAAGTTCAGCGCTTGTTCCAGACATCTAGTTTTGCACTCCTAGCTTTGCACTATTAACAAACACCCCCATTTGCATAAACCCAGTTTAGCAATTGTAGTTATGCACTTCCAATTCTGCACTCCTGCTTTGCACTGTTTTTATATTACTGTTCTGTATTTCTCTTCTGCACCCTGCTTTACAGACCCATTTTATTAGTCATAATACGCTCCTATTTCTGCGCATCTACTTTTACACTCCCAGTTTTGCACGATGAACACTCTTAATTGGCATTCCAATATATATATATCAAAGCAAACTATTCTGCATTTCAAATGCACTAACTTTTCAGTCCTTCAGAGTAGGGGTACGGAGCTGGCTATTCACTGAGATTTTTCTTTCATGCTATAATATATATATATATATATATATATATATATATATATATATATATGTGTGTGTGTGTGTGTGTGCGTGTGCGTGTGCGTGTGTGTGTGTGTGTGTTAGTTTTCTGTACTTCTAATTCCGAATTCCAACTTTGCATCCTTGTTTGGCTCTTTAATTATGTGCCCAGTGCTTAAAGACCCCGCACGTCACGTGTCAAAATCACGCTGTCCACGTGTTTTCCCTCTTATAGCGTGTAAGGAATCTTAAGAAAGATTCCTAGTATAAGATGGAATATGACACGTGACATGCGGGGTCTTTAGCACCTCTATTTCTGTACTCCTTGAGACATACTCCTAAGTTGGCACTCCCAATCTTGATATTCTAGTTCTGCGTCCCTGAATTTGTGCACTCCTCTTTTGTACTTCGATCCTGAGCTTAGTTCTGCACTCCTAGTTCCGGACTCTTGTTCTGCGATGCCAGTTCCTAACTCTGTACCCCTAAATTTGCATTCTTTAGTTGCGAACGCCTAATTGCACACCCCGAAATGTTCCTAAGCAGGTTTGCAACCCTGTTCCTGCTCTTTAGTAAAGTATATTCATTTCATGTAGGCAGATGGCCCAGTTCAGTAAACCATTGTTCGTTCATTGTTAGGTCATCCTGAACCCTTAGAACTACTACTATATTCCAAACTGTAGACTACAACTTCTTGTCCCCCCCCCCCCCCCCCCCCCGTGGGGATACCGGGGGTGGGGGGTGTCTTTCGTACAAATAGTTCCCCCACCTTCTAGAAGTTCTGTGCTAGTAAGTTCCTCTAATCTGTCACTCTCTTTGTCTCTGCCTTCTCCTTTTTGCTTACTGTCATCTGCTATCAGTCTATCTCACTGGTCCATTCTCCTGCCTTTTTTCCTATGCATTCTTACAAAGATTTCTTCATCCCAAGTCGGACATGCTGGGCCTAACTATTTCTTAGTTAGGCGCATGACGACAGCATGACGCATCTACGCTCATGTGACGGGAAACTGTCTGAGCGAACAAATAAGAAGAAGTTCCGTACTCCTAAACGTGCATTTCGAAACAAACGAAAGAAACAAACAATCACCAACAAAAAGGCTTAGAAAAATCACTCACTTCTTCAGTGACTA
>CM065689.1:33253954-33258954 GCA_017654935.2 Phymorhynchus buccinoides
CAAAAAATCTTCAATGTGTATGCGGTGCTATTGATAATTGTACAACAACACACATTCTATATTATTGCCCTTATTTTGAATCGGCCCTATCAGAATTCAGAAAAGATGAATCCAAATGTATATTCCAAGATGCTGTATCTCTTTTGAATTTTGTACAAACTTTAATGTTAAGTCCATTTGGCTCGTTTCTATGATTGCTGTTGGGTTTTTGTTGATAGAATGTTTGCATTTTTATTTTATAATAGTTCAATTCTGGAGTTTTTATTTTATTTTTATTATCATTATTATTATTAATTATTTTTTTGTGTATTTAAAAACATCTTTTTTTTTTTTTTTTTTTTTTTAACTGTTTTAACTAAGCATACACCCCATAATGTTACTTATAAATATGCACTTTAAGCACACACAGATACACATGCACATTCCCACGCGCACACACTCACACACACACTTTCATGTCTAATATCACTTCTAAGTGAAAAGACGTTAAATTAAAGAACAACAACACACACACAACACACACATATATATATATATATATAGAGAGAGAGAGAGGGTCTACAACGATCACGTATGACCAATATATTTATCACGAACGGTAAACCGATATTGATTTAACAGATTAATATGGTAATTAGTATGCGCCTATTTGTTTTTATTATTAACATACAAGCAAACACATTCAATATATAGGAGTTTTAAGCACAGACATAGGCCTACATTTGTATGCACAGACACTTTTTTCCAAGTTAACACAAATATTATTCCGTAGGCTTAAAGTACAGACAGACGATGTTTATGCACGAAACTAACAGATGATAATACATGGCTACGTCTGACTGCCTCAGGCTATTCCTGTGAGGACACAACTTGACCTGACTGTAGAGATTGATCTGGCGTTCACTGTCTACTGCTCTTCACTGCTCCTAGAAATGGTTTGGCACCCCCACCCCCACCCCCACACAAAAGCCCACCCTTTGCTGGGTAAGGAAAGAGCTTCTTTTTTTTCTTCGCTTTTTCCCCAGCAATTATTTCGCTGGGAGGGGGGAAAGGTTACTTATGCCATTTGGCAAGAAATCACTGTGGCAAGTTTGAAGCTGAAGGTCTGAGGTATTGTTGATAACGCCTCTGTGTACGTATCAAGACTGTTCAAACATGATCAATGTCCATAGCACAATTCGTGGATATGGCTAGAAACTGATTAGAGAAAACCAAAAATGGCTTCGGGAGTAAACTAAAGATGGCCTGAATTCGGGGCATTTCTTCTGATCAGCATAATTATGGACAGCTGAAACGCTATCTAATGAACATGTTTAGGTACAGTTATTAGTTCTGGTTACGAGAGTGATCTTTGTGTTTCTAGTAAAGCCATCCTATCAGCCGAACGCTAGCCGTTGCTTAGAACGCTAGCTCTTTTTTGTTTAAAGTGTGTGCTAGAGAGAGTTAGTTTAAGAAATGATAGTTAAGTTAGGTTTTTTTTGCCAGTTTTTTGTTAGTCCCCGAGCCGAAGGTTCGGGAACTATTGTTTCTGTCTGGTCCGTCCGTCCGGCGTCCGTCTGTCCGTCCGGCGTCCGTCCGTCCGTCCGGCGTCCGTCCGTCCGGTCCGCCGTTCCGTCGGCGTTTTCGTCCGGCCTATTCGTCCGTTTTTTTCAAAAAGTGCCAGCGCACGAGCGCACAGACAAATTCATGACAACTGTGTTATAGAGCATTCATCAAGAAATGTTGTGAAAAAAACTGCATTGAAATACATGCAAAACTTCGCGAGATATTAGCGATTATGTGTTTTGGGGTTTGAACCCCGTAACTGGCGCGACCTTGACCTTAATGTAAAACTAAAAATACATCAGTGGATAGCTTGCATCTTGGCAAACTAATATACCAAATTTGATGATGATACACTGAATAGTTTTTTTTTTTTTTTTTTTTAGAAAAAACGGACGAATAGCCGGACGGACGGACGGACGGACGGACGGACGGACGGAGGCACGCCGGACGGATCAGACAGAAACAATAGTTCCCGAACCTTCGGCTCGGGGACTAATAAATCAGCGGGGGACTAAAAACATTTGATTTAACCATGGTCGGTATTGAGTTTAAACAGAAACTTAGCACAATAGAACCCCTACCCCCACATACTCATGCATCCACCACTGCATGTACATCTTCACAGACACACACACACACACACACACAAACCACACACACCACACACACACAGACCACACACACACACACACACGCGCGCGCGCGCGCACAAACACACGCACGCACGCACGCACGCGCGCGCGCGCACACACACACACACACACACACACACACACACACACACAACACACACACATACACACAAGCGCGTCTCGCGCGCATAATCTGGTCGGTAGTCGACTATTGTTTTGTTCTTTGTAATCTTTGTTTCTTGACTCGTTTCTGGATTCATGCGTCTTGTCTTTTGTGAAATTAATAGTTTTGCTCAAGTCATCATCAATTCATCAATAATTATTATTACTGTTGCTGTGGGGAGAATACCCTAACGAACTATTATAGTTCCCCACAGCAGACTTAACCTCTTTCTAACCCCTGGGGGAACCCCCCCCCCCCCTCTATAACTATAAACCTCTCTTAATTCTCTTCTTCTCAATATAATAATATCTCTTGGGGGGGAAACTTTTTCTTCTGTTATGCATCACTGTACATCATGATTGGTTTATTTTGGAATTGTTCTTTTTGCTGTTGTTGATACTTCTTTAATCATCGTTTCTTGTTTGATTGTTCTTGGCCACAGGGCTGAGTGTAAGCAGTGCACGTGTGCTTATCTCATGAACCTGTACAAATAAAATTCGTTCGTTCTCTTCTTTCCCAAATATCTACCTCTTCCCGTCTTCCTGACTATTGTAACATATTCTTCTACCTGTTCTAGTTTTCTTTCTTACGATTTGCACTAAAGTTATGTCCCGCTGTTGTGGGTTGGCCACACGATTGTTTCGTATAATATAATTCCATTTTTCTTTTCTTGAAACTGCTTTATATGCTAAACTTTATAACTTAATCAACGCAGAGCACCCACATTCTCTAGCTCCACCCACCCAACTCATGGTCAGGCCTACGTGTATGATTCTGAATCGTTCCCCCCCTCCCCCTCCCCCCCCCCCCCCCTCTTCCACACACCCCTTCATTTCCATCTTCTTTTTGGGGTGGGTGGTAATCATTTGTAGGGTCATTTTGGTGGTGATGGTGGTGTACGATGCAAAAACGAATGGAGCAATTTGTTGTACTTAAGACCACCCCCCCCCCCCCCCCCTCCCCCCCCCGACCCTCAGCACCCCCCCTCGGTTCCGCCCCCCCCACCCAACCATAATCCCCCCCCACCCCCCCCCCCCCCCCCCCCCCCCCCCCCCCCCCCTCCCCCCCCCCCCACCCCCAATCTCAAACCCCCCTTCCCCCCTTCCAAATTCTTACGGGCAACATAATTACCAGGTTAGCCTTGATGGGTGAACCCTGTCCCCGCCGATGTGCATTAATTTATGGACCAAATGCCATAACAACACCCATGTGAAAAGGCATCAAAATATGGCCCTCATTTGAGAAGACCCTCATTCTCAAAGGTCTGATTGGTAAGGACAGAGGTTTTATGACAATGCAGGCAATTAACAGAGGAACTTGCCCTATTTGCATATTGCTTACTTCTCTCTCTAAAATATATGGAAGGGCTTAGAAGAGGGGGGGTGATAAATGGGCTGGCCGGGGGGGCAAAAAATAAACAAAGAAAGGGGGGGGGGGGGGTGGCAACAAAATACATTGTTTTTTTAGTCACGGATGGGTTTTAACCCTTTCACCGCCAATGTCGCATTTTTGCACCACAATGGTTGAACACCCATGTCACTAAAAGGCATCAAACC
Organism: Phymorhynchus buccinoides; assembly: GCA_017654935.2. Classification (NCBI taxonomy): domain Eukaryota; kingdom Metazoa; phylum Mollusca; class Gastropoda; order Neogastropoda; family Raphitomidae; genus Phymorhynchus; species Phymorhynchus buccinoides. The sequence continues at coordinate 33,257,851 of CM065689.1, forward strand.
AGAGCCCGTTATCTGAAGACCCTATTTTCGTAATTTTGGGAGGTAAGGACAGGCCTTAGGTTATACATGTTACAGAGGAAATTGCAGTATTGCAGATCCTTTTTTCCTCTCTATCCAGGTAAGCTTAATGGTATTTTAGGGATGAAAAATGGCTGGCGGCAAAAGGGTTAAAGCCTGAAACAAGGGCAAACCATCAAGCACGCTTTAGGCTAAGCGAGATATTTAATCAAAATGTTTGTAATGAGATAGCCACGGATGGGCTTTAAAGTGAAACAAAGGCAAACCATCAAGCACGCTTCAGGCTAAACGATAACATTCATCAAATGTTTGTAATGAGATAGCCACGGATGGGTTTTAAAGTGATACAAAGGCAAACCATCAAGCACGCTTCAGGCTAAACGATAACATTCATCAAATGTTTGTAATGAGCATGTGTGGGTTAAGCGTATAGCAGCGATGCTGTATTAAACAAGCGCGGATTCGCAATCGTTTGTGGCACGCTTTTCTTTCTCTTTTACAATATGTGCGACAATTTTGGACCGACCGACCGACCGACCGACCGACCAACAGACCGACAAAGTGAGTTATAGGTTTGTGGCTTGAGCCACAAAGACAAACATACCGCGCATGAAGAAGATGAATAAAATCGGAAAGTTGTAGCCAGCTCAAGGGTTTTGTTTTGTTTTTGTTTTTGTTTTTTGACAAATGTTAAGGAAAGCTCCTTCCTCAGCCCATTCCATTGATTTCAGACGGTTTCAGGTTAGGGTTAGGAACAGGGTTTGGGATAGGGTTAGGGATAGGTTTAGGGTCAGCTTAGCCATCAACGTTTATTGATTTCTGCATTTGACACTAAACTGACCCTAAACCTATCCCTAACCCTACCTAAGCCATATTCCTAACCCTAACCTGAAACCGTCTAATCCACACAACAAAATTGACGATATTGACGCTTAATTAACTGACCCTAAACCTATCCCTAACCCTGTCCAAAACCTTATTCGTAACCCTAACCCTAACCTGAAACCGTCTGAAATGAACGGACGGGGAAGCGGAGCTTTTCTTAACATTTGTCTTGGTGTTTTTAAAAAAACCCCACATCCTAGT
>CM065689.1:33263954-33266454 GCA_017654935.2 Phymorhynchus buccinoides
TTTGTTTTTTTAAAAAAACATGTTCAACCTTCGGTCATTTTAATGGCTACCTTTTCTGTACAACGTTGATCAAATCTGTAAAAGCCACACAACAACAATCATTGAATGGCTAAGGTGCCAAGCATGGTCCATTTATATAAGTTCTACTGATAAATCAATTAAGTGTCAACGTATCAGTACCCAGACTTGATTCCTGGCCTTCCAACACTCACATAATGGTTAAGCTGACTAGTATGGTCCCTCTCTGTAGGTTCTACGGATAAGTGTCAACATATCAGTACCCAGACTTGATTCCTGGCCTTCCAACACTCAAAAACGTCATCTGCAAGAATAGCAGAATTCGTTTCTACTTACTGTGTGAGCAATATCTCTTCGCCCCCCCCCCCCCTCCACCACCTCCACCATTAAAACAAGTAAAGAAGCCACTGGTTTTTTCTTGTCCAATTGCAACATCAATGGCTTTTAAAATGGTGCGATTTTCCATCCTTGGAGGTGGCAGAGATGGGGCCTGATATCTATTCACTCTGGGGCTTCTGCCTGGGAGAGATGGGCACACATAGGGAATGAATCTGTCCGTACACAGAAGATGGGAACCCCTGACAACATGCTGATGCTTGTTGGAGGCCATTGAAGTTTTGGAAAGATTCACTTGATTGTCTTCGTTCTGAACGATCCAACAGTAGACATGAACAAATGACACAGAACACTAGAACTAACAACAACAAGGGAAGGGCTGGGGGCTGTGCAAACCTCTAAAGAGGTGCAGGAAAAGAAATAAAACGAGAGGGGGGAGGGGTATGCCCCATCGGGACACCTACCTATTATTCAACCACCCATCCCCCATCCCCCGCTTTGATTTTCCAGTGTAATCAAATCAATAATAATAATAATAATAATAATAAAAACGAAACATGTTTGACAACACCTACGTTTGTGTTATTTTCTGATAGCATTTTTCTTTTAAAGTTTTGCACTTTTTCACAATTTCTGAATGCAATTCTTTATTTCAAAGTTCAATTTCAACTCTGTTCTTTGTTTGCCCCCCTTTTTTTTCCAACTCCCTTCCCCCATACTGCAGCATCACAGATGAACATGGCGAGAAGCCATAGGATGTAACGTTCTCTGTCACAGGGTGACAGGAATCCGTACAATACTATAAATGATGGTAGGGAGGGCAGCGCAGCAGTGTTACCAAAGTCTTTGGTATTACTCATTCCTACTTTGTCTGTGGTAGTGACTATCTACGAGGCTACTCCTAGAGACTTAAATGAACAAACAGCCCTAATATTAAAACCCTTTCACCGCCAATGTCGCATTTATGCACCACAATGGTTTAACACCCATGTCACTAAAAAGCATCAAATCAGGGCCTGTTATCCGAAGACCCTATTTTCTTATTCTTGGGAGGTAAGGATAGGCCTAATAGTATACATTTCACAGAGGAATTCACAATATTGCAGATGCATATTTTTCTACCCAGTCAAGTTTAATGGTACATTTGGGTTGAAAAATGCTGGCGGCGAAAGGGCAAATACCACATTGGGGTACACTGTACTGACTTACTCCCTCACCGGATGTATGCATTACGTTTGCTTGTCAGAAGCATAATTGTGACACACCACCACGAAAGGGACATTAAATCGCTGGTCTGGTTTCTTACAACAGGCTTGCAAAGTCAAAAATCTCATTTTGTAATCCATTTTGAGTTATGGGTATGTTCATTTTCTCTAGCATCTCATCTTTCATATTTATAAAGGACAATCTTCGTCATAGTCTCTAAATACTAAAAAAAAAGTGCTTTAAAATGAGTAGGTTGATGCATTTTCTGCAGCAAGGCTAAACATTAGACTGCGATTTATCAAAATGGCGAACAGTCGCCGTACCAGCTTTAAATGCTCTTAACTCCAAAACGGAAGAACGCTACAAGAATGGTTCTTATATTTGAAAGAGAATTGTCTGAATTTTTGTTATCTGTAACATTGTCTCAGATTGTTTCTTTTGACATTAATGTCCATTTCGTGGTGCTGGGTCACAATTGTGTTCTCAACAAAGAGCTGCCCGTTTCTCCTTTAGATAAGTTCCAAGTAAATGCGGTACTGCGCCACATTTTTGTTACATGGGGGGTGTGGGTGGGGGTGCTATGCGACGATGGCACAAGCATAATTCATTCACAGAAGCTAGATGCAACACGGAAAGATTACGACAGGAGATAGTATGCTACTTTCCAAAGAAACAACTTTACAGATACTTCGATACGAAGTATTTCATTTTGGACACAAAACACAGCGTAATAAATGCGTTATATCAAACGTAACACATACCAAACAAACCCCAACCTAGATACAATCATAGATTTAAAAAAAGCCACAAAATACCAATGCTTTCAAGCTTTCGAGATTTTTTATTATCTCTTCATCAGGAAAATGAGTTTTAAAACTGACATGAGATAAAAAGGTTCAGCTAAAAAGTTTATAAAACTTTTCTGTGTCCAATGTCTGTA
>CM065689.1:33286454-33288954 GCA_017654935.2 Phymorhynchus buccinoides
AAGAAGAAGAAGAAGAAGAAGAAGAAGAAGAAGAAGAAGAAGAAGAAGAAAAGAAGAAGAAGAAGAAGAAGAAGAAGAAGAGAAGAAGAAGAAGAAGAAGAAGAAGAAGAAGAAGAAGAGAAGAAGAAACACAGAACTGCATTGCACCAGTATCATTAATATTTCAATATTGAAAATGACAGTAATAACATACTTTGGAATCAGAGCGAATCAGCAAACAAAAAGAGATAAACTAGATATAAAAAAAAGAGGGAGGGGGGGGGGGGGGGCACTGTGATATATATTTTAACAAAATGAAATGAGATGCCAAGGGAGTAGATGGTTAAATAGGAGCAGATGACAAATAGGACGCAACAGTAAGGAAAAGGGTGGCTGGAACGGGTGGGGGGGGGGGGGGGGGGGGAGATTAAGAGCATCATTGTTGTATTCTTGTTGGCCTTTCAGAATCCCATTCCCTTGGAGGAATGAATAAATGGATTGCAGAATGCTGCTTGGAATAAGAGAAAAGAATTGACAGATAATTTGTCGTGGTTTCTTTTTTTAAAATATAATAATAAGACTAAAAAAACCGTATGGGTAAAGAGAGAGAGAAAGAGAGAGAGAGAGAGAGAGAGAGAGAGAGAGAGAGAGAGAGAGAGAGAGAGAGAGAGAGAGAGAGAGAGAGACGGACTTAGGAGACAGAGACGAGAAGAGAGAGAGAGAGAGAGAGAGACAGAGAGAGACAGAGAGAGAGAGACGGGGAGTGAGGAGAGATAGATAGTTGAAATTCCTTAGCAAATTGATGGAAACAACTCAATGCGTGACTGGTCTCTGACCCTGAGACATAGTAATGGGCATGACATGTTTGATTGGTAATTCGTTGTCCTTTGTGGACAAAGAAGAAAGGTAATTTAAGGCTAGGTTGTTCCGTGGTTACAAATCAATACAGCCAATGGCTTGAAGGAAAGTCGTACTCAAACTGGCATGTTGTGGTGACCACTATATAGGCCTAAACCTCACGTTCTACACTTTCATTTATACATCTGTATTGTTAAAAATTCGGGACTTTCCTGGTGTTGCACTGCCTCCGGGCATTGCCTCCAGGATCGTTCCCACCATCTTTATATCTACTAATGTCCCATATGTGTCTGTTCCAGACCAGAGGACGTTAAGCAAAATTTCATTGTTCTACACTCCTTGCTAGTTGTGGACTACAGCGACACTCTGTGTCTACACAACCCAGATGTTGACGAGTCTACGCCAAGACTCCTGGTTGCAAAGGTTCGTAGCAACAAGTACCGAATGTCACGACTTCAACCTTCCTAATCATACGAGAGAGACGAGTCTACGCCAAGACTCCTCGTTGCAAAGGTTCGTAGCAACAAGTACCGAATATCACGACTTCAACCTTCCTGATCATACGAGAGAGACGAGTCTACGCCAAGACTCCTGGTTGCAAAGGTTCGTAGCGACAAGTACCGAATATCACGACTTCAACCTTCCTGATCATACGAGAGAGACGAGTCTACGCCAAGACTCCTACCGATTCTAGTACAGCGCCTCCCAGACCCGTTTACCCCCTACACAAGTCTTGAGTAGTCTGGAAAGCTGAAATGAGTAGTTTGGGTGCAAAATGTGTAGTTTTATTCATTAAACCATCAAACAATGTTCACTGAAAATGAGTAGTTAGAGCATTATTTGCAATTTTGAAGAGTAGTAGAGGTCCAAATTGAGTAGAATACTACTCGAAAAGAGTAGAGTAAACAGGTCTGCGCCTCCCAACCCGACCCTTTGCTAAAGACCAACGTGGATGAACCTATTGCCAGATGTACCTGCTACATCGAAGACTACATCACCATGAATTACTTGTCCCTGATAGCATTTGCTGCGAGGACGTTAACCCTTTCGCCGCCAGTTGTTTTTCAGCCCCAAAATACCATCAGATTTAACTGGGTAGAGAAAGAAACCCTGCAATATTGGGAATCCCTCTGTGACATGTAGGGGAAGACGGGGTAAAAAAGCGCATGGGCGGGTAAGAAGCCCACCCCAATTATCTCATGAAATAAAGAACATTTCAGTCAAATTTGCCCATGAGACGAATGCTAGACATTAACGCTCGTCTCATGGGCAAAATGAGACTGAAATTTGCTTCATTTCATGAGATAATTGGGGTGGGCTTCTTACCCGCCCATGCGCTTTTTACCCCGTCTTCCCCTATAGCATTAAGCCTATCCTTAACCTCCCAAAATTAAGAAAATAGGGTTTTCAGATAACAGGCCCTGATTTGATGTCTTTTAGTGACATGAGTGTTAAACCATTGTGGTGCATAAATGCGACATTGGCGGTGAAAGGGTTAAACCTTCATCTACCAACAAACACTCCTTGCTGTTAGCAATGACCTAATTGTCACTCTCACGCTCTTCAAATATCCACATTTTCACATCAGTTATATACTCACCGTTTCCAAGTAATGTACTTGCTTCCTAAGAGTTAGGGTTTTATTGTTCTTCTTAGCAGCTAC
>CM065689.1:33298954-33306454 GCA_017654935.2 Phymorhynchus buccinoides
TGACAATCAATTAAATATTTTTATTTTGTTGTTGTTGAAAAATACTGAATTTATTTTTAAAGATATGCGTTTCTCAATAAGGTAGAAACCTTCTTTTATAAATCTTGACTTTCCTTGTGATTGTGCGATAGTCTGACGGTGCACGTGCTGTGAAATACTCACCTGAGTAAAGCTTAGCACATAGCATTAGGCAACATCTGCTAGTAGAAGCTGTAACAGAATGTTAGTGCTTGTGGTGATTATCAACGAGAAAGTATGAAGACATGACCAACATAGTAACCATGTTAACCAGACTTCACACATATTGACAAAGAACCTCTTAGTAAACTTAACCTTTCAGATGTGTGTCCAGTTTGTTGATAGTGATGCAGATTACGTCTTCAATACCGTGTGTACTGTTCCCTACCATCAGCCTAATACTGAGTTTGCTCCGTTGCTCGAAGTCTCAAATTAACCCAGTTAAGTGGCAGCAAGTTTGAATCATGGTGACTCTCAAAATATACGACTACCTATAGTGTTCGCTTTAATGCAATATCTCTGTCTACCATGTCAATAATATAATGCGTGCATGAACATATACGTAACTAAGTGTTCTCTAACTTAAACATAATTTTACACACGTTATAACATGAGAAATAGAGTTAGCTTTGCCGTATGCATGTAGTGCTTACATTGCATAACAAATACATGCTCTGCAAAATCAGCATTCCTTCAGTGGGTGGGAATGCTGATTTTGCAGAGCATGTATTTGTTATGCAATGTAAGCACTACATGCATACGGCGAAGCTAACTCTATTTCTCATGTTATAACGTGTTGATAGATATGTTAACACTCACGTGGGTTGGAAGATTAATTTAACAGGATAGAGAAGAAAAAGAAACAAATACAATTCCAAAAGTTGTCTTCTTTGATGTCAGTCCTGATAACATAATTTCCCGAAAGTCAGAATCATCCCATTATTCTTTGACAAACCAGTCGTCGCTGTGATGTATATACAAATAATCAGACTCACAATTATGGGAAAAAACAATGTACTGGAGAATAACTAATTCTCAGATGGAACCAGATACAAAGTGGTCTTTCGGGATTCAACACAGTCATAGGCATCATTATATTTCATGCTAACGGCAACTGGTCAAATAAGTCAAAGTCTGGGACTCACAATGACGAACGTGGTCAGGAACATCTAAATATGATCAGCACTCTGTAGTTCTCATAGAATGCAATGGCTACCTTCTGGCAAGGGAAATTTATGTACATAGCCAAACTAAGTACTGTACCAACACCCTCTCTTCCTGTTCACGTGTTATGCTATGTTTTCGCAGAGGCCAAAAATCTATGCTTAGCTCCTTCAATTTCTGCGAGGGATATGTTTCATCGATTAATGTTGCTGCTACTTGAGGCGAGAATAACTGAAGAGAAACACTAAAGATAGTCCGTTTTGACTCCAAGCCATCGATATGTTCTGTAGCCAAGTCGCCTTAATGGACATATTTGGCTCAAAGATGGCTGGCGGTGAATTCTGTTCCTACCAATGAAGAGGCTGTTTGCAATGCATTCTCAATCTGCTCACACAATGCATTTGCTGTTTGTAATATACGACCTTTTCTTTCTTAATACAATGTCATGATTGTGCGCCATGTATTTTCTTCTTCTTCGATCGCTCAGACAGTTTCCTATCAATTATGAGCGCAGATGCATCATGCTGCCGTTATGCGCCTAAGTAAAAAATAATTACGCCTAGCATGTCCGACTTCGGCTGAAGGAAATCTTTTTGAAAGTGATTATTGAAAGAACAGGTAGGTGAATGGACCGGAAAGGCAGACAGATAGTAGACGACAGCAAACAAAGGGAAAAGGCAGAGTCAAAGAGAGTGACAGTTTGGAGGAAGCTACAAGCACAGAACTTCCAGAAGGTGGGGGAACTATTTATACTAAAGGCCCCCGCTATCCCCACGGGGTGTGTGTAACGTATTTTAATTCTGTTCATACAATGACCGTAGTAACTGTCTATATCGCATGATCAGTATGTTCATAAAACATAGTGGCTATCTGTTAAATAATGTATAATCAATCTATTCACGCAAATGTAGTGTCTGCCTGTAATAATATGGTTATTATCAATCTGTTCATACAACGTAGTGGCTGTCTCGGTCACACAAGTTCTATGGCAGATGTCATCATCCAGGGGGCTTGCATAATTCGATTTCCCACCACAAGTCCAGCGGTCACTCTACTGATCCGCTGGAAACCTTGTGTCTCTGACTGGAGACTGAGACTTCCTTTCTTTGTTTTACGTGTTGGTCGATTTGTCTACGCGTCTTTCTATGTCAGACATTTGCTCTTCGTTTTCTCGTTTCTGTTGAAGTAGAGTCCTACTTGTCTTCTCTCCTGTCGCTTGTTATTAGTCTCCGAGCCGAAGGTTTGGGGAGCTATTGTTTTTGTCTGGTCCGTCCGTCCGGTGTCCGTCCGACCGGCGTGCCTCCGTCCGTCCGGCTATTCGTCCGTTTTTCTCAAAAACTATTCAGTCTATCATCATCAAATGTGGTATACTAGTTTGCCAAGAGGCAAGCTATCCACTGATGTATCTAGTTTTACATTAAGGTCAAGGTCGCGCCAGTTACGGGGTTCAAACCCCGAAACACATAATCGCTAATATCTCGCGAAGTTTTGCACGTATTTCAACGCAGTATTTTCCCCACAACATTTTTTGATGAATGGTCTATAACACAGTTGTCATGAATGTTTCTGTGCGCTCGTGTGCGCATGATCGCGCGCGCTCAAATCAAGGGTCCGAACCCCAAGGCTATATATAAAAAAACTATTCAGTTACGTGCTGTTTTGATGCGTTTTGTATGTAGTTACGTGCTGTTTTGATGCGTTTGTATGTATGTGTACAGCCGACACATTCCGATTTCGGAGTACCTCGACGATACTGCGAGGGGACTTTGCAGCCGCTCGGCGTTGCACTTGTTTTTTTGTTTTTTTTATAAAGTGTCTAATCTCTGTCTCTGTCTGGCTATGTGTATGTGTCTCTGCATCTGATTATGTGTTTCTGTACAACTCTCTCTCTCTCTCTCTCTCTCTCTCTCTCTCTCTCTCTCTCTCTCTCTCTCTCTCTCTCTCTCTCTCTCTCTCGCGTGTGCGCACTCGTGCGTGTGTGCGTATGTGCGTGCGTATGTGCGTGCGTGTGTGTGTGCGTGTGTGCGTTGTGCGCGTGGCGCGCGCGCGCGCGTGTGTGTGTGTGTGTGTCTGTGTGTGTGTGTGCGTGTGCGTGTTTGTGTGTGTTTGTGTGTGACATGCTTCAGCATACCCTCCCCTCCCCCTTATTCACCCTCCTTACCCCCCCCCCCCCCTCACGTGTCATTACCCCAAGCCTTTCTTTCTTTTTGTGTAACCCATTTGCCTTTTCACTTTTGTGCATGCGTTAGTTAACTTTGTTATTGAATGTTCTATTTACCCCCAGGGCTGGGTGGAAAAAAAGCATTGTATTGCTTATATCATGTTTCTCTGTTTAAATAAAACGTTGTTTTCGTTTTTTCTCTCTCTCTCTCTCTCTCTCTCTCTCTCTCTCTCTCTCTCTCTCTCTCTCTCTCTCTCTCTCTCTCTCTCTCTCTCTCTCTCTCTCTCTCTCTCTCTCTCTCTCTCTCTCCTTTCCCTCTCCCATTCAGTCTTTCCATTCATATGCTAACATCTCAGACTGCATGCGACCTTGTATGCTGTTTCTTCTGTTTTCCCTTTTTTTTAATACTTTTTATACTTTCAACATTTGCGTGTTCTTAGGGTACCTAATCTCGTTTTTTGAGTTATGGGACTATATTGGGTCAAGTTCAGACAGGAGATGATGACTCATGCAGGCCCACAGGGAGGAAACTGTGTGTGTTTTGTAGGCGCAAAAGTAGCTTGCTGAAATTAGTTCTCCGACTAGATTGTGTGTGTGCGCGCACGCGCGCGCTTGTGCATGTGTGCGTGCATGCGTGTGTGCGCGCGCGTGTGTGTGTTTGTGTGTGCGCGTGTGTGAGTGTGTGTGCGTGTGTATGTGTACATACACAACGAAACTCATTTCATATACATTTTCCGTTGGCAAATATTTATATGGAATGGATACACACGAGGATATCAACATCATTAATTATACATCCATATTTTCTTTACACGCTTCATTTGCTAAGTTTTGTCTGGAGTGCAGTTTGTGTATTCGGTTAATAATATAAGTCATGGACGGATTTTAGTGCACTTACACAATAATACAAAGGACCAGATTTTGATCTAGCAAAGTCTTTTTGATTTAGGGTTTTCAAACAATTGTGTCTCAATGTGTCCCGTGCGTTTTCAATGTTTGCCAAACAAATCCAATGTGCTACCCTTCCAAAGTTGTAAATAGATTCGCGTTGTAAAGATTCTCTTTGGTGGAGGTTTGCAGTTTTGAGTTTTGAGCGTTTCCTTGTTTAAATACAGTTTAGTAAGCATTTTTCCCTACTTATTTTTTTTACACCCATTCACTTTAATGAAAACTGCTTCCAGTTTGTTTGATTTGTTATTGTGCTTCTTGGGAGAATAAGATCAGTAGTTTTATTTTGTCTTCTCCAGACTTTTTAGAGGAATAATCAACTTGTCAAACAAAGGGACACTAAAAGTAAATTAAAGAACAAGGGCATCGCCGAGCGGCAGCAACGCATTGTGACAATGCAAACCCGGCCAGAGTTATGTCCTCTCCCCCCTCCAATAAACACACCACTTTCCACCCTTACAAAACGCATAAAATACATAGCCCAAAATTTGAAGCGATTCTGTTCAGTAGTTCACGAGATACAACTGAACTTTTCTACAAACTTCCTTGCACCGAGTTATGTCCTCTCCCCCCACACACCCCAATAAACACACCACTTTCCACCCATACAGAACGCATAAAATACATAGCCCAAAATTTGAAGCGATTCTGTTCACTAGTTCACGAAATAAAGCTGGGGGGAAATTACATAGCCCAAAGAAGGAAATTTCGGTTTTCAAGGTCAAACCTCAAGGTCAAGGTCAGCACGGTGTTAATTAACGAAAGGAAGCTTCCTTTTTAAGCTGTCTACCCCTCTGCCAATTTTAATCAAAGTCCAAACAGTAGTTTTTAAGATAATCGATACACAGACAGACACACACACACACACACACACACACACACACACACACACACACACACACACACACACACACACACACACACAGACACAGACACACACAAACCGATCGCAATACCTCGGCCTCTGGCCGGGTAAAAATGGCACAAAAGCAACTAGTTCGGACACAATGAAAGCAAATTAATGTAATGGAGCACAGGCTACCAATAAGAAAATAAACTTTAAAAATGAAGCCAACAACAAAAACACCTAAAAAAACAACCCCAAAACCAAACGTAAAGTTAAGCAACTGCATTATTTAGATCTTGAATTAAACAAGCCACACACAAGGAGACTAAAGAAAGAAAAAGGTCTAGGAAATCTACAAGAGAAAGGTCAGTATACTAATTCAAAACAGGATTCTCTTGTGAATAGAATAGAATAGAATGTGGAACAGCTTTTGTATGCCTAAAGCGGGCTTTGTGTGTGAAATGCAATGACATTACAAAACAAAGAAAATGAATGAATTTAACCCCTTGACTGCCACCAACGTATCACATACTGACCTGATAGCATCACTGATGACATCATCAGATGAAGAGGAATAACTGATATGCTGGCTTTTGCTCTAACACAGTCAAGAGAGTTATATCCCCAGACCATTTTCTCACATTGGCTCTATCAGTTGTCTTTTTCATGGCATGATTTGCCCAAAGATTTTTTCTTTAATTTTCTCTGGCAGTCAAGGGGTTAAGCTTACAAAGAAATACAATGCTTTTTGTGTGCTTCGCTTAATGTTCATGTTGGGTTTTGCTTTTTGCTTTCCTTTCCTTCTTCGTACAATTGTTTCTTCAAGTAGTTAGATTAATATAGATACACGCGTACAGAACGCCCAACTTTTGCATGGAATCTTCCTCATTGCACAGAGGTTGTGTATAGCTAACTTCAAGCAGTCTTGATACTGGAATGTCTTTTGCGTACGTGGTAGCAGGCTATAACGATATGGGTTTAGAGAAGGATAAAATGGACGTCGGAACACACAATTTGAAGCGGTTCCGCACAGCAGTCACGAAATACAGTTTGGACAGATACACAACAAACAATCAAACAAACAAACAAAGAAGAGAGAGAGAGAGAGAGAGAGAGAGAGAGAGAGAGAGAGAGAGAGAGAGAGAGAGAGAGAGAGAGAGAGAGAGAGAGAGAGAGAGAGAGAGAGAGAGAGAGAGAGAGAGAGAGAGAGAGAGAGAGAGAGAGAGAGAGAGAGAGAAAACGAAAACGAAATTTTATTTAACCAGGGAACATGAGATAAGCAAGTTACATGCGTGAGATAAGCAAGTTTTTTTTCCACCCAGCCCTGGGGAAAAATAAAATAAATCAAACAAGAAAGCTAAATAATATATGTACATGCAGAAATGAGAATAAAAGGGAGGGAGGATGGGGGGAAGAGGCACAGAGGGGGATAAGGATGGGGACATTTTGGAATTTAAAGTACAGGGAAAAGAAGAAAACAAAGTCACATCATGCAAACATAAAAACAGCAAAGGATAACACTCCTCATCATTATCAGTAATAGTAAGATAGTAATAAACAAATCAAGTTATATCATACAAAAGTATCAAACACATATATGTTATCACATTTTATAACAAAATCAGCAATCATAAATATCATCATTCACATGTTTTCTTTTAATCTCTGAAATAGAATATTTTGATACGCGTTTTTGAAAGAAGTAATGCTGCTTTTCTGCTTAAGATTAGTTGTTAAGGAATTCCAAAGAGTACCACCTGAGTATGTTAAGCTTGTTTTGAAAAGATCAGTTCTAGGTTTTGGAATAACAATATTGTTAGTATATCTAGATTGGTTGATTGGAAACTTTTTAATTAATGTTGGAGGTGCAAAACCATTGATTATTCTAAACATCATGACAGCTTTGTTGTATTGAAGTTTGTCTGTAAGAGGTAACATTTTTATTGCGATGTAATCTTGAAAAGTTAGAGAAGACGATTTTAGGAGGACTGCTTTAAGGGCTCGCTTATGAACATTGATTAATGGCTTTAATGTGTTGGCACTACTTGAATCGAAGAGTGTAGAGGCGTAATCTATGTGTGATTGAATACATGCATAAAAGAAGTGCTTACGGGCATCGAGATTAAGGAAGTTTTTAATTTTAGAGAGGAGGAAGACTTTTTGTGAGACACGTTTGCTCAAACTACTAATATGGGGAGACCAAGAAAGATTATTGTCTAAGGTAACCCCTAACACTTTTGTAAGAACTGACTACTTCAATTTGTTTATTGTGAATATATATTGGAGGCAAAGGAAAGGTTAAGTTTTGTCGTTTTTGTCGTGATGTTACTATCATACATTTAAGAGAGAGAGAGAGAGAGAG
>CM065689.1:33321454-33331454 GCA_017654935.2 Phymorhynchus buccinoides
TCTCTCTCTCTCTCTCTCTCTCTCTCTCTCTCTCTCTCTCTCTCTCTCTCTCTCTCTGTGTGAAATTACTGTATTAATACCATCAACTTTGTTTTAACACCTGTGTTATTTGGCATGTCTGATTCACTGCTAAACATCACACATGTTGCCACAATACAGTATTATGGTAAGCGTATAAGCATGCGCGTGCGCGTGTGTGTGTGTATGTGTGTGTGTGTGTGTGTGTGTGTGTGTGTGTGTGTGTGTGTGTGTGTGTGTGTGTATGTGTGTGTGTGTGTGTGTGTGTGTGTGTGTGTGTGTGTGTGCGCGTGCGTGTGTGTGTGTGTGTGTGTGTGTGTGTGTGTGTGTGTGTGTGTGTGTCATTGCGCCCGCGCGTTGTGCGTGAGACAGGCTGTCTATCATTTTTGACAGTGTCTGTGTCTGTGTCTGTGTCTGTGTCTGTGTGTGCCTTATATGTGTCTGTTGTTTTACATTCACATGCACAAACGTCCACTCAAATGAAGACGCACCAGGCACCATGATGTAGTGGTTAGGTTCGAATCCCATCAGAGACGAGGTTTGTTTCGGTCCAGAGTGAGTGGCTATTGGCTCAATAGGAAGACTGAAACCACGCAGTCGATCGTCATCCGCTTAGCGGATGCAATTCTGAGAGCGGTACTCTAATTTCATGACCAACACTGCAGGTGTATGTAGTTCTCGGGCCTGGTTAACCCCGGAATATCATCATTATGAAAGGAAGCGTACAGTATAACCCTGTCACGTAGTGGCAGACCGATACAGAACTCCATAACATCATCATCATCATCATCATCATAGTCATCCGCCTCATTTCCATCAGTCATCAACAAGAAAAAAAAGTCTCAAATTCTATGGCTTTGCATGTCCTGTTCTCATGATGACCCCAGTTTCGATTTCCAATCCAGTGTATAACTGGGTGCGTTCGGGTCGAAGTCATGGGGGTCAGTATGTTCTGGGGAACAGTCGGTGGATGGACTTAATGGCGCCCTCGGAGAGGGGGGGGGGGGGGGGGCTCATTCACCCTGGCTCCATGAATAAGACATTGTCGTCAGTAGGGGGCTTAGTGGGCGGTGCCCTGCGTACGCTAGCTCAGAACAGGATCCACTGAACTCCATCAAAGTGACTCAGCAGCAGTGCAATTTCTCCTCGGTTTGGTTGCCTCCTGACGGCCTAACATAGATTCGCTCCCCATGGACTGCTGATCTCGGATTCTGCGACATGACAAGCTGGGATGTGGCTGCGAGTTGGGATGAGTGGGGGCAACGCCACTGTACAGCCCAGAAGATGGGACTGCAAACCCCCCCAAAAAACCACCCAACAAAAAAACCCGTACGAGCACCCACTAAATGATCATTGGCGTTTACCATATGAAATTGCCCAATCCAATCTCAACCTTCCCTTTCCTTGAATTTCAAATCCAGGCAATAAGATTCGGATTTTACCCCATCATATATTAAAAAGTGCATTCCATTTTTGTGTGCTGATCTCCTAATGCCCAAAGCAATTTTCAAGGAATCGAATTTCCGAATGGCAAAAAGACACAGAAAGAAAAAACAACCCAAATATTATTACTGAATCCGTTCTGCGATAATAACAAGACTGGTTTGGGTTCTCGTTTGCATTGTTCATGTTTGGAATGCTGTAATGGGTGCATGCCGGTAGCCTGACTGATGTTTTGAGTATTGCTTCTAGAACAGCTAAGGGAATATGTCCGTAAAACAAGAAATAGGAATGTGTGTGTGTGTGTGTGTGTGTGTGTGTGTGTGTGTGTGTGTGCGTGCGTGTGCGTGTGCGTGCGCGTGCGTGTGCGTGCGTGCGTGCGTGTGCGTGTGCGTGCGTGCGTGCGTGCGTGCGTGCGTGCGTGCGTGCGTACGTGCGTGCGTGTGTGTGTGTGTGTGTGTGCACGTATGCTTATACGTCATTGCGCGTGCAAGTTTGTTTTGTGAGGGACAGGCAAACAGTCAACCCGGCAGAGAGAGAGAGCGAGAGAGAGAGAGAGAGAGAGAGAGAGAGAGAGAGAGAGAGAGAGAGAGAGAGAGAGAGAGAGAGAGAGAGAGAGAGAGAGAGAGAGAGAGTATGTGTGTGTGTGTGTGAGAGAGAGAGAGAGAGAGAGATAGATAGATAGATAGATAGAGAGAGAGAGAGAGAGAGAGAGAGAGAGAGAGAGAGAGAGAGAGACAGACAGACAGACAGACAGACAGACAGACAGGCACACAAACAGAAACAGAGACATAGACAAACACAGAGAGACAGAGATATTTGAATATTTCTAAAACATTATGCGTATTTACAGTATGATGAAGAGAGGAAAGAGTATATAAGTCAAAAGTAAAAAAGAAAATACAAAGAACAGACAAAGATAGGCTACTAGACACAAGGATCTAAAAACAATCAAACCAGTAATGATTTCACAACAAAATCGATTAGAAAACTTGTAATGTGAACCTAATGCTTTATTAATTCAACAGCAGCGAGGCAACATGAACAACATAAGACATCCTTAAGAGACAACATCTCCATTGATGATCGTGAAGATGCTTTCACTTGGAGAAGAGAAAATAAAATCTTGATAGACCAGAAATATGGAAATTTAAATTTTCACAGTAATGTGTTTAGATAAAAAAAAGTATATAATATTATTGATTATGCCAGCCGTTTAATGACAACTACGTGATAGGACTAAATGGGCTTTACTTATCGTGCTTATGACTGTTTAGTAAGTAAGCAAAGGACTTTGTGATTGATTATATATAATATAAGAGATAACTGTGTTATCTTTGATTGTCTGTCCAGAAATGAATGGATTCTTTTGACATTTCATTAAGACATAACTGGATTCTTCTGACCACGGCTTGGGAAAAAACTTCACAAGGGAGGGAGAGAGAGAGAGAGAGAGAGAGAGAGAGAGAGAGAGAGAGAGAGAGAGAGAGAGAGAGAGAGAGAGAGAGAGAGAGAGAGAGAGAGAGAGAGAGAGAGAGAGAGAGAGAGAGAGAGAGAGAGAGAGAGAGAGAGAGAGAGAGAGAGAGAGAGAGAGAGAGAGAGAGGGAGGGAGAGAGAGAGAGAGAGAGAGAGAGAGAGAGAGAGAGAGAGAGAGAGAGAGAGAGAGAGATTGATTCAAACACTTTGAATGACTAGACCTTCTGCCCGTATCATAGGGAGGCTGGGGGAGGGGGTTATAAAGACACATAACGAGAGAGAGAGAGAGAGAGAGAGAGAGAGAGAGAGAGAGAGAGAGAGAGAGAGAGAGAGAGAGAGAGAGAGAGAGAGAGAGAGAGAGAGAGAGAGAGAGAGAGAGAGAGAGAGAGAGAGAGAGAGAGAGAGAGAGAGAGAGAGAGAGAGAGAGAGAGAGAGAGAGAGAGAGAGAGAGAGAGAGAGAGAGAGAGACATAAAGAGATATAGACACACAGAGAGACACAGAGAGAGACAGAGACAGAGAACGTCTAGTTTTGTTGAGACGAAATAATGTTTATCTACCGATTTTCCCGACAACGCTCTCAACTCAAGTCTAAACGTCTCCTCCACTTCTGTCCACTTTTATTAAGACAAAGCCAAACCAAGAAGCTGGGGGCGGGGGTGGGGGGGTGGGGGTGGGGGTGGACTAAGGACTACTAGAGAACGGACAGGGGACTCTCAGGCTACTGTGCGTTTGTCTTCATTACGTGAACGTCTGTTGGAGGTCAAGCGTGCTTTCGTAGTACACGTTCAGGGGCCCAACTCGTACTCACGCATCCAATTTCAGTCGTACTACTATCCAACTGTGAACAACGTCTGCGAGGCATGGCTCAGGTGGAATACTACTGTCTCGGTGTTTCTGACGAAATCTGGATAGCTGAGGGCCACATTCCTGCACTACCAGCGGAAACGTTTCTCGCTCCAGCAAAATACAAAGCGTCGCGCAGGATCAAACCCACCAAATATTGAAGGCTTCTAGTTCACAAACATCCTCGAAAAACAGGTCATGAACCACTCGCGTGGATTTCGTGTCCAAGAATGTCGAACAGAGCAATATCGTAGGTCTTTCTTCGTGCGGACTGCTGCGGAGTGGAACAAGTTAAGCGAGGCCGCCACCGTCAACGCAGGCTCTATCAGAGCATTTACATCAGCGCTGATCAGATCTCCATCTGATCCTGCGCAAATTGACCACTAAAATGAGATCCCCCCTTCCACTCCCTATAGGTACATGCGCCGTCGCGACTATTGCCAGTATTAGCACCTGCGACGCATTGTTCCTGATCCTGATCCTGAAATCCTACTATTTTCCTTCGCTAAATTTCACGTAGACACTAATACACAAATCTGGTTAAAATAAAAATGCCTGACACAGAAACATGGCTGTTGCATCATATTCGTGTAGGCCTATGTGGGTCTACAAATAATACAGTGATCAAAAACTAGTAGGGATTTGATTTGGACAGTAGTATTTGGTGAGAAACATGCCTAACAAATGTCACAGTTGGATAGGTGCATGACTGCAATTGGACAAGTGGGGTTAGCTAGTTCCCTTTAGTGCGAAGTAGCAGATTGGATGAATGTTTAATTTCTCATTTTGAGATCATAAAGATTTGTTGAATGGTATCGAGCTAACTTGCAGGGGTCATGCCAGTATTAGTACTGTCATCATTATCGAGTGGGAAGTCGAAAAGTACTGTCACGACAGAAATAATAAACACAAGGCTGATACCCATACCACCACCCTCAGGTTTTCATCCGAGAAGGTGGATCGTACTTTCTGGCCTGCAACTCTCGACATAACGCTGTTGGTTTGTCCTAAGTCACAACAAATTGAACAGCTGGTCTGTCGTCGGCAGACAATTGGTCATGTACTGGTCGTGGCGGGGATGCTGGGTGGCAATTTGGGCGGTCCGTTTTGACGAGCGCGGGCGCTCGTTCGTAACGGTTCGCGCAATTCAGCAAAAAGAAAAAGAAAAAAGAAAGTCCTAAGAAGCATCATCGTTAGCCGATAGTTTCGGGAGCGCTCTGATCCTCTTCCAAAGAATGCGCATCAAAGACTATCACGTGACCTGCGCTTTCTTGAATTTGTTTCACTGAAGTTTGTTTTACGTCCTCCCGGCACAAAGCCATATGGGACATTTCTTTTGATTAAGTTGGATTTTCTTTTTTAGTAGAGTTGGGAATTTGTTTTAGTCTCGCGAGGACAAGAATGAATAATCATAATAGCAACACGGGTCATTGAATTTCTTGTTGTTGATTGGTCCATTGAGATTTGGGTTAAAATGCTATTTTTTGTGGACCAATCAGATAAGAGCTTATAATATTTTCTTGTTCCCGCAAACGTTTTGTAAAAACGATTCATAGACCCGTTTTGGTGAAACTGTTCAGTGCGCACAAAGACCTATCGTAAAACTGTCCAACTGTAGTGTCACTAAGGTAGGGGTGAAGGGCATAGGGTGTATGTCGCTTTAATATGGGAGGACAGAGGAACTGGGTGGGTGGGTTCAATTCTGCCACATGTCCCCCCATCCATCTCGAACGGAATCGTATTACCTATCTAGCAGGGGTTGGGTCATTGGATAAAATATGAGTACAAAACGTTCTGTTATAAATAACGTTTGGAAATGGGCGAAATTAATGGAGGCAGAAATTCGCAGACATCGGGAAACAGAGGCAGACAAATAAGAGAGGGGTTGGGGGTGAGAGGTGGGGGTGGGAGGGAGACAGAAATAATTAAGAAAATCTTCAGAGAGAGAGAGAGAGAGAGAGAGATATTAGAGAGAGAGAGAGAGAGAGAGAGAGAGAGAGAGAGAGAGAGAGAGAGAGAGAGAGAGAGAGAGAGAGAGAGAGAGAGAGAGAGAGAGAGAGAGAGAGAGAGAGAGAGAGAGAGACGGAGAACACTTTGAAAACTTTGAACACTTAAAGAGAGAGAGAGAGAGAGAGAGAGAGAGAGAGAGAGAGAGAGAGAGAGAGAGAGAGAGAGAGAGAGAGAATGAATAATAATGAACAACTGTTTAATGACCAGGCCATCTGCCCATGTCATGAGGGAAGGGGTAACAATGGGAAATCTTCACATTTCAAACATATGAGAGAGAGAGAGAGAGAGAGAGAGAGAGAGAGAGAGAGAGAGAGAGAGAGAGAGAGAGAGAGAGAGAGAGACGGAGAGAGAGAGAGAGAGAGAGAGAGAGAGAGAGTGAGAGAGAGATAGGCAGACAGATAGACAGAGAGACACAGAGAGAGAGAGATGAGAGAGAGAGAGAGAGAGAGAGAGAGATGAGAGAGAGAGAGAGAGATGAGAGACAGAGACAGAAAACAGATAGACAGAGAGAGAGAGAGAGAGAGAGAGAGAGAGAGAGAGAGAGAGAGAGAGAGAGAGAGAGAGAGAGAGAGAGAGAGAGAGAGAGAGAGAAAGACAGACATATAGAGAGAGAGACAGAGAGAGGGAGAGAGAGAGAGAGAGAGGGAGAGAGAGAGAGAGAGAGGAGAGAGAGAGAGATAGAGAAGAGAGAGAGAGAGAGAGAGAGAGAGAGAGAGAGAGAGAGAGAGAGAGAGAGAGAGAGAGAGAGAGAGAGAGAGAGAGAGAGAGAGAGAGAGAGAGAGAGAGAGAGAGAGAGAGAGACAGAGAGACAGAGAGAGAGAGAGAGAGAGAGAGAGAGAGAGAGAGAGAGAGAGAGAGAGGAGAGAGAGAGAGAGAGAGAGAGAGAGAGAGAGAGAGAGAGAGAGAGAGAGAGAGAGAGAGAGAGAGAGAGAGAGAGAGAGAGAGAGAGAGCAATGCTGACATACACAGACCACAGACACAGAAAACAGAAAGACCGAATCAGGGAACTCCAGAAATTGGGGATACAAATCAGATGGGCAGAGACACACGACTCACGTCTCTACCAAAGACAGGGACAAAGAAAACTCGAGCTAGATATAGAGTCAGAACCAGAGAGATTGGGATGGTGAGGTTAGAAAGAGACAAGAAAAGGAGAAAAGGGAGACAGGCTGGACAAGAATAAAGAGAAGGATGATCTAAGACTTTTGACAGGTTCTCCAAGACTAGGCTCTGATCTTCAGTCGGACAGTAATAGGCTTCACTGACCCACGTAAGATTGGTTTGAACCTCAGTGATTCCTCGGAGAAGAAAGAAGAACTCCCTCTCGGAGTCTTTTCGTTGAGACTGTCCACTTTTGTTGCACCTTAGATGGAGAGAGAGTGTGTGTGGGGTGTGTGGGGTGGGGTGTGTGTGTGTGTGTGTGTGTGTGTGTGTGTGTGTGTGTGTGTGTGTGTGTGTGTGTGTGTGTGTGTGTGTGTGTGTGTGTGAAATACACACGTAACACAGACACGTGCACACACGCAGGCACAGACACGTGCACACAGATAAACGTAGGCACACACACACATTTACCCATACCCCACATGTCGAAGGGGGGGGGGGGGGGGCATGGAGAGATGAGAGAGAGAGAGAGAGAGAGTGAAGATAGAGAGATGGGAGAGGAGAGAGAGAGAGAGAGAGAGAGAGAGAGAGAGAGAGAGAGAGAGAGAGAGAGAGAGAGAGAGAGAGAGAGACAGAGACAGAGACAGAGAGAGAGAGGGAGTGCAAAAAACACACCAAATTACCAACGGAATATTCGACCTGACGAAGGCGGATGGTTAAGGGAAGAAGAAAAAGAAGAAGAACCAAGCTTTCATTGCATTCAGAACTTAAGCAAGAAATAATTATTGACTTCCAGTTAAAAAGGGGCATACTATGAACTGAAATCCTTATACTATAAGTTATAGTATCGTCGGACGTACGCTTTCTTCTTCAAGCTAAAGGACACACAGGAGTGTTCTTTCTTTGATGCTCAAGAATACTTCCACATCGCATGCTTACCTTCACCATCTTCCAACCTCTCAGTTTTGCTTTGCTACATTACATTAGTCACTTGGTCAATTATTCACCAAACACCCCCTTTGAGAGTACAGATTTTTCGATTTTAACCCTATCACCGTCAGCCGTTTTTAACTAGCCAAAAAATACCGTTAAACTTACCATATATCACTGTTTCGAAATGAAAACGGAAGTAAAAGACGAGTTGTGTGCCCGTTAGGACACTTAGTTCCGGTTAGGAAATGCTGTAAACACGGCATGGCTGCTCCGTAATTGAAATAGAGGGGTGTTTAATTGCTCAGTTATCAGTTTGTAGATTTAATAATATTAAGTCCTGTTTCGTGTTTCTTTCTTAAAGTGTTTACATTCGTTGACTATAAACAGTTATGTTCTTATTTGTTTACTTGATACGACCACATTAATACCCTAAGACTTGAAGACAAGAACAAAATATAGTTGTTGTTTAAGGTAGGTAACTTCCATTTTTTAATTCTAATTTTGAAGCGGAACTACCCCAAACCGACATCAAGACGAGACAGTAGGGAAAGATAACCCCAAAAGACCGAATTAAGAAATAGTGCTATAGCTATGTAGAGACAAAATATTGTTTGCAATATTGGGAATTCCTCTGTGACATGTATAGCATTAGGCCTACTCTTACCTGCCAAAATTACGAAAATAGGTTCCTCAGATAACAGGCCCTGACTTGATGCTTTTTAGTGACATGGGTGTTAGTTAAGCCATTGTGGTGCAAACATGCGACATTGGCGGCGAAAGGGTTAATATCTTTTTCAGCAAAATCTTTAAAATGGCAGCAATTATCAACCGCCAGTTTGTCTGTATGTGTGTCCTTCGATTTAAAGGAACGTGTAGGCCTGTAAATATCGATTTGTTTGACTCTTTGCGTTAGTTCTCAAATTTACACATGCAACAGGGTTGGAAAGAATCTAAGAGAAAAACAAGGCCGAGCCCGAGCGAGTGCAAAGTTCCCTCGCCTGCCTATCGGGCTTTGATGTCCGGACGGACGGACGGACGCATGCCGCACGCAGACAGACGTTCCGCGAACGAAACAAAAACAATAACCCCCGAGCTTCTTGTCTTGGGAGCTTGGATTGGTAATTAATATTATGATGCGTAAAAGAAGTTAAAGGGGGTACTAATTACTCGTATCACGGAGTTGCTGCACGTGCGTGCGCAAAGCTAAAGACCCACCACGTCACGTGTCAAAATGACTTTTTTCACGTGTTTTCCTTCTTACAGCTAGTAAGAAATCTTAAGAAATCTTCCTAGCATAAGAGGGAATGTGACACGTGACGTTTTTTTTTTTTTTTTTAAAGGACGTTGATAAAGCTTTCTGTGATTAAGAGGATTGTATCCGTTCTAAATGGCTGTAAGAAAACTAGTTTATTTACACTAATTAAAGAACCCAATAGCCCACAGACAAACAACACCAATTGCTGCTAATGATGAGCAAGTTTGAGGTCTCATGATTTAGAGACAGTAAGCGCATGCGTCAGTTTTGTTTGAAACATTATTTGTATTCTTTCCTTCCTGTGAGCTCTTTGCATGAATTTGAACATCTTCGAAATTAATCATTTGTGTCAGAAAAGAAAAGCAGAAGAAAAAACGATATGAGGAGTGTTCGGAGAAAGAGAGTGATACAAAGATAATTGAGGTGAATGATGTGATGGAGAGAGAGAGAGAGAGAGAGAGAGAGAGAGAGAGAGAGAGAGAGAGAGAGAGAGAGAGAGAGGAGAGAGAGAGAGAGAGAGAGAGAGGAGAGACAGACAGACAGACAGAGACAGAGAGAGAGAGAGAGAGAGAGAGAGAGAGAGAGAGAGAGAGAGAGAGAGAGAGAGAGAGGGAGAGAGAGAGAGAGAGAGAGAGAGAGAGAGAGAGAGAGAGAGAGAGAGAGAGAGAGAGAGAGAGAGAGAGAGAGAGAGAGAGAGAGCGAGAGAGAGCGAGAGAGAGAGAGAGGGGAGAGACAGAGAGAAGAGAGAGAGAGAGAGAGAGAGAGAGAGAGAGAGAGAGAGAGAGAGAGAGAGGAGAGAGAGAGAGAGAGAGAGAGAGAGAGAGAGAGAGAGAGAGAGAGAGAGAGGAGAGAGAGAGAGAGAGAGAGAGAGACAGAGAGAGAGAGAGAGAGAGAGAGAGAGAGAGAGAGAGAGAGAGAGAGAG
>CM065689.1:33336454-33338954 GCA_017654935.2 Phymorhynchus buccinoides
CACACACACACACCAACAACAACACACACACACACACACACACAACACAACATTACACACACACACACACACACACACACACACACACACACACACACACACACACACACACACACACACACACACACACACACACACACACACACACAAACAACAACAACAACAACAACAACAACAACAACATTACACACACAACAACAACAACAACATTACACACACACACAACAACAACATTACACACACACACACACACACAACAACAACAACAACAACAACAACATTACACACACACAACACAACATTACACACACACACACAACAACAACAACAACAACAACATTACACACACACAGCAACAACATTACACACACAACACAACAACATTACACACACACACACACACACCAACAACATTACACACACACAACAACAACAACAACATTACACACACACAACAACAACAACAACAACGTTACACACACACACAACAACAACAACAACAACAACATTACACACACAACAACAACAACAACATTACACACACACACACAACAACAACAACATTACACACACAACAACAACAACAACATTACACACACAACAACAACATTACACACACAACAACAACAACATTACACACACACACACACACAACAACAACAACAAGGTCACACACACACAACAACAACAAACATTACACACACAACAACAACAACATCATTACACACACACACAACAACAACAACAACAACAACAACATTACACACACACAACAACAACAACATTACACACACACAACAACAACGACAACATTACACACACACAACAACAACATACACACACACACACAACAACAACAACATATACACACACAACAACAACAACAACATACACACACACACACAACAACAACAACAACATATACACACACAACAACAACAACAACACACACACACACACACACACACACACACACACACACACACACACACACACACACACAACACAACAACACAACATACACACACACACACACACACACACACAACAACAACAACAACAACATACACACACACACAACAACAACAACAACAACAACAACAACAACAACAACATACACACACTCCATGTCTTTCCTTCCTGACTTCATAACCCCGAAACGTCCAAACAAAACCTCGGACAGAACCATCCCACCACCACACAACACAACATGTCCAAGCAAACAATCCCCACAGTTCGTCAAGCACGGCACAAATCACTAAATGACCAGACATTGATTCCAGCAATTAGCTAAGTCCATCCATCTGCCCCTGTTAATTTCCCCCCACTGCTATGCAAAACAGCTTCATACTGGACACGCCATGGACATCAGCACGGTGTTCTGTCATGCACAGCGAAGATCAAACAGCCTTGTGGACACAGCAGGCCATTCAATTTCCTGCCAATGGGCTGAAAACTGCCATCAAAGCAAAATAAAATGGGCATCACCATTATGTTTCTTCATATTTATTCTCTCTTTTTGTTTATCTGAATACTTTCTGAACAGCAATATTCTGTCCTGTACACACAATTAGTCTCACGTGAGAACATTTATGGCATCATGAAAATGTTAATGATGGATGTCTTGAATTCGTAAAATCTATCCGTACCGAGCTTATGTCTTTTTCTGCAGTGAAATGGCAGTTGGAGAACAATTTGAAATGCGTGGTGTACATGTCGACATCAGTGAAGAACATCAAAACTTTTAATCATAAAAGAAAGCATTAACAACGGAGACCAGGCAGGACAAGGCTAGCATTGATTTCCCTCCAATAAAAATGGACAACAAAGGGAGAGAAAGAGAGAGAGAGAGAGAGAGAGAGAGAGAGAGAGAGAGAGAGAGAGAGAGAGAGAGAGAGAGAGAGAGAGAGGGAGAGAGGAGAGAGAGAGAGAGAGAGATGAGAGAGGAGAGAGAGAGAGAGAGAGAGAGAGAGAGAGAGAGAGAGAGA
Organism: Phymorhynchus buccinoides; assembly: GCA_017654935.2. Lineage (NCBI taxonomy): Eukaryota > Metazoa > Mollusca > Gastropoda > Neogastropoda > Raphitomidae > Phymorhynchus > Phymorhynchus buccinoides. Next base: position 33,338,443 of record CM065689.1, read on the forward strand.
GAGAGAGAGAGAGAGAGAGAGAGAGAGAGAGAGAGAGAGAGAGAGAGAGAGAGAGAGAGAGAGAGAGAGAGAGAGAGAGAGAGAGAGAGAGAGAGAGAGAGAGAGAGAGCACACACCAAAAGCATAGCGTTCCATGTTCAAAATAAAAATCTTAACATCTAAAGCCCGAATTCACCGTGCCTGTGAATCCCCCTTAACAGTAGTTATACAACAAATTCAATACAAAGTAATGCCGATCAGGTAGAAACCCCACATCATTATCCAGCCACAACAGGAATGTGAAAGTGGGAACGAGAAGAGACAGAGAGTGAGTGAGAAGAGAGCGAGAAGCAGGAGTGAGGAGAGAAGAGAGTCAGAAAATAAGGGAAGAGAATAGGAGGTGAGAACAGTTAATTGAGAAGAGGAAATGACGAGAGGTGAAGTGAGAAAAGGAGTCAGAATAGGAAGCGAGAACAGTTAATTGAGAAGAGGAAATGACAAGAGGTGAAGTGAGAAAAGGAGTCAGAATAGGA
>CM065689.1:33343954-33351454 GCA_017654935.2 Phymorhynchus buccinoides
AACTGGAACACGGACACACACGTATCCATTGTGGCCTTATGGCCTGGGAACGCAGAAGAAGGAGAAGAAGAAGAAGAAGAAGAAGAAGAAGAAGAAGAAGAAGAAGAAGAAGAAGAAGAAGAGGAGGAGAGACGAAAGGGCACAACATTACTCTTAAAATGTATAAAGAATAAAGAATATCCGATTCTGGTTTCTTTCAACGAAGAGTAGACGGGCACACAAAGGCAACAGTGATCAAGTTCGTTTAGAAAGGGATGTAATAGAGTCATATATCAGCATTAGGTCTAAGCAAATTCGATGTTCTCTGAAAACAAGTCGATAATTGTCACGGAAACTCTGTTTATGAGAACATTATGCCTTGGTTTGCAAAGAGAGAGAGAGGGGGCGAGAGAGAGAGAGAGAGAGAGAGAGAGAGAGAGAGAGAGAGAGAGAGAGAGAGAGTCTTAAATCATTAAATAGAGAGAGAGACGAGAGAGAGAGAGAGAGAGAGAGAGAGAAGAGAGAGAGAGAGAGAGAGAGAGAGAGAGAGAGAGAGAGAGAGAGAGAGAGAGAGAGAGAGAGAGAGAGAGAGAGAGAGAGAGAGAACATATATTCATTCAGTAATGCCTAGGCCTCATTTGAAGGGGTGAGAGAGGGAGAGAACTCGGAACTCAGAATTTGTTTATAATCGTTTGCATATTCCATGACTTTGATGGCAAAGAGGCAATTATTCTAAACAAAATAGAATTATGTTTACACGTACGATGAAATGTACTAGCGATAAACAAGATGGGTTGTTGTGACATCAAGCACAAATTATAATAACAAGAACAAAAATCAAACATTCTTTGATTAACGAGCCCAATAAAAAAAAAAAAAAAAAAAAAAACTATCATATCAACATTGTTGACAATGTGGAAGCAACATCTAAGTAAATTATAATTATACCCAAGTGGATATAACAATCGGATCAATCGCATACACGGAGAGATGATAAAAGAACGTATAGCTTGGAAAACAATTGCTATGAATACAAATATAAGATCAAAGAAGGCTGAATAATAAGAAGCAAAAACGCTATCAAACAAACAAACAAACAAACATCAACCCTGATTGCATTCCTGTTTGTTTTACGTTGGGCGTCATTTGGAAGTTGAATGGAACACCGACAGGTAGACAACAGTGTTTTAGAAACGGAAAACAGTTTAACCCTTTCACCGCCAAAGTCGCATTTTAACACCACAGTGATTTAACACCTGTGTCACTAAAAGGCATCAAATTGGGGTCTATTATCCAAAGACCCTATTGTCTTAGTTTGGGGAAGTAAGGATATACCTTATTGTATGGGGAGGTGCTCAAATGAAGCAACTATATGGAAGATTATTTTTGGGGGAAAAAGGCAGGAGAATGGGCCAAAAAGTCTGAAAGATAGTAGTAGATGACACAAAGCAAGGAACAAGGCAGAGTCAAAGAGAGAGACGGACTAGTGGAAGTTGCAAAGCACAGAACTTCCAGAAGGTGGGGGAACTATTTGTACGGAAGACCCCCCCCCCCGGTATCCCCACGGGGGAATCTTCTCCCATCAAAATAAAAAAACAAAATCTAGAAAACGTCGGACAAAAACTCGTGAGTTGTTGTTTTCGAAACTGTATCGCAGACGCCATGTTTCAAAAGATTATAGTATATCGTTATGTTCTGATCTCGTATAACTTATGAATAGCATAGTTTTCTTTCTTTTTTAATGGTGTAGGCTCGACAGGTTTTCTTCCACCCACTGTCTTCAAAGTTGCCCCCCCTCCCACCCACCCATTTAACCTATCCCAGGCTTCTTTTCAATTTTTTTCTTCTTTTTTCTGTAAAGAATATGTTGCTGTGAGGTTTCTTATTCGTACTTTATTTGTTTAAGATCAAGTGGTGGTTGCATTGCATTTGAACCGTGTAAACATTTCCATTAATTTGAAGACTCCCCAATACTGCAGATGGATTTTGTTCTGTACCCAGGTAAAATGAATGGAAATGTTTGGCTGAAATAAGGCTGGCGGTGAAAGGGTTAAAAGAGAAAACTGCAGCATTTTCAGAACAACTTTTGACATTTAATATACATTTTTAATCTATTATTGTAGCATGTTGCGCATAAAGAACCGTGTACGCATTGAATATGTGTTAATAAACTAGCATTCAAAATGATAACAATAACAACAAAAAAGCACAACGTTATGCAATAATTTAGAAACAAGTTTATGAAACGTAAAACAAACAAACATTCAACAGTTGTTTGTGTGTTCTTGTGCAACATGTGTACAATGACGCGCGCGCGCACGCACGCATGCACGCACGCACGCACGCACAGACGCACGTACGCACATATACACACGCGCGCGCGCGCACACACACACACACACCTCTCATTCTCTCTCTCTCTCTCTCTCTCTCTCTCTCTCTCTCTCTCTCTCTCTCTCTCTCTCTCTCTCTCTCTCTCTCTCTCTCGCATGAAGGAATATTCACTTCTGTTTTGTTTCCATGTACTATATAGTATGTGTGTATGCGCACCCTCAATCTCATAGGCCGGAGGTCTGACATTAAAACATTTTTGAGTTCGAGTTCAGTTTGAGTCTCTCTCTCTCTCTCTCTCTCTCTCTCTCTCTCTCTCTCTCTCTCTCTCTCTCTCTCTCTCTCTCTCTCTCTCTCTCTCTCTCTCTCTCTCTCTCTCTCTCTCTCTCTCTCAATATAATATCAGGGGTAGGAAAACAAAGGGCGTGAAACTGTCAGACTATTGGAAAATGGACAGGGCCATATGGGGCACATACTAAGGAAAGTAAGGACTCCACACATTCATAAAATAATTGATGGGATAGAAAGAAAGAAAGAAAGAAAGAAAGAGATAGAGAGAGAGAGAGAGAGAGATATAGAGAGAGAGAGGGAGAGAGAGAGAGAGAGAGTACAGAGACAGAGAATGAGACACAGAGAGAGAGAGAGGGGGGGGGGGGGGGGCAAACACAGACAGACGGACAGACATAGAGACAAAGAGAAAGAAAGAAAGACAGACACACAGACTTATAGATAGACATAGTGAGACAGAGACAGAATCACGAAGAGAGAGAGAGAGAGAGAGAGAGAGAGAGAGAGAGAGAGAGAGAGAGAGAGAGAGAGAGAGAGAGAGAGAGAGAGAGAGAGAGAGAGAGATTGAGAGAGAGAGAGAGAGAGAGAGAGAGAGAGAGAGAGAGAGAGAGAGAGAGAGAAGGGGGAGGAGAGAGACAGACAGACAGACAGAGACAGACAGACAGAGAGACAAATAAATATATAGACGACGATCTCCTGTACACTCTGTATTTGCTGCTGAGCCCTGCAGTAGACCTCGGAATGCCTTGGGAGGTCCTCTAAAAGACCTACACAACTACTTATTCTTTTACACACGCCCGATCCAATAATCAAGGATTAAGTTTATGGAATGTCCGGTCAATAAATCCATTAGTAGTGAGTGGGGCCCGCAATTCCCTCAACAGGCTTTCAAAACTAGAGGGTCCCCCCCTCCCCCAGCACCACCACCTTGCCCTCTAGCTACAGTGGAATTACTGTCAATGATGATTTCTGTGGTGGTTAGGCTGAAAGCAAGCGGATACAGAGAGAGAGAGAGAGAGAGAGAGAGAGAGAGAGAGAGAGAGAGAGAGAGAGAGAGAGAGAGAGAGAGAGAGAGAGAGAGAGAGAGAGGAGAGAGAGAGAGAGAGAGAGAGAGAGAGAGAGAGAGAGAGAGAGAGAGAGAGAGGGAGAGAGAGAGAGAGAGAGAGAGAGAGAGAGAGAGAGAGAGAGAGTACTTCTTCCACTTAACAAAAGGAAAGGAGGGGTTGAAGAATTCTGATAATGGCAATCAGAAGCATCCCCCCCACTCTCCAACACTTCACTCAATATTTTCCATCTCGAGGCGTATTATTCCAGAAGGTGCTATCGCAAAAGGAATTATTCTATGCAAATAGCCCAAGAAGCACAGCGACGTGAGGCACTTTTTAATATTCTCACAAATACTCCTTGAATTATTATGTACCAATAGCTCAAATAGCACAGCGACATGAGCGACATGAGCGACATAGGGCCTACATAATTTCAATATGTCCACACATAATCCTTGAACTATTCTGTAGCAATAGCTCAGGAAACACAGCGACATGAGTCATCAACAAACAAAATTTCAAAATATTTTCACGAATACTCCTTGAATAGCTCAAATAGCACAGCGACGTGAGTCACTAGCATACAGAATTTCAATAGTTTCACAAATACTCCTTGAATTATTATATACCAATAGCTCAAATAGCACAGCGACATGAGTCACTAGCATACATAATTTCAATATTTTCACAAATACTCCTTGAATTATTCTACACAAATAGCTCAGGAAGCACAGCGACGTGAGTCATTAGCATACATAATTTCAATATTTTCACAAATAATCCTTGAATTGTACACCAATAGCTCAGGAAGCACAGCGACATGAGTCACTAGCAAACAAAATGTCAATATTTTCACAAATACTCCTTGAATTATTCTGTATCAATAGCTCAGGAAACACAGCGACGTGAGTCACTAGCAAACAAAATTTCAAAATATTTTCAGAAATTAATACTCCTTGAAGTATTCCACACCAATAGCTCAAGTAGCACAGCGATGCGATTCTCTAGCATACAGTATTTCTATATGTCATACCATTACCTTTTCAATTCAGAACCGCGAGAGAACAAAACAGAATCCAATAAAGATGACTATGCACGAGAGATACAAGCTTTTGTTTTTAACCACACTGTCCACAAGTGATTAATTCAAAGTCGTTGAGCTATTAAGTTGCATTCCTTGTCACAAGCATCAGGATCATTTCAGTAACGCTGCTTGATGCGGTGATTATTCACCCTTCCCCTCCCCATTGTTTTCATCTCTCTCTCTCTCTCTCTCTCTCTCTCTCTCTCTCTCTCTCTCTCTCTCTCTCTCTCTCTCTCTCTCTCTCTCTCTCTCTCTCTCTCTCTCTCTCCGTCTGACTACCTTCCTCCCTCCCCACCTCTCTCCTGCTTTGTAGGAGTCTGAGGACTATTGAACATCAAAACATCTGAAGCCTGAACTCTCTCTCTCTCTCTCTCTCTCTCTCTCTCTCTCTCTCTCTCTCTCTCTCTCTCTCTCTCTCTCTCTATCTAACTAACAAAAAAAAATAGCTTGTAAACTAAATAAGAACATCTTTGATCACCCTATTTATGTACACAGTGTAGCCACGCAAGATTAACCCTTTCGCCGCCAGCCATTTTTCAGCAAACAATTTCCATTAAACTTACCTGGGCAGAGAAAAAACATCAGTCTGTCGTAATATTGGGGATTCCTCTGTGACATATTTAAAGTTAGGCCTATCATTAGCTCCCCAAATTAAGAGAACAGGGTCTTTGGATAACAGACCCTGATTTGATGCCTTTTAGTGACATGGGTGCTAAATCATTGTGGTGCTGGCGCTGAAAGGGTTACGCTTCTTGTGAAGGTATCAGGTGTTGTTTTTAACCCTGTCACCGCCAAAGTCGCATTTTAGCACCACAGTGATTTAACAACTATGTCACTAAAAGGCATCAAATTGGGGTCTGTTATTCAAAGACCCTATTGTCTTAGTTTTGGGAAGTAAGGATAGACCTTGTTTTATAATTATATGCCACAGAAGAATCCCCAATACTGCAGATGGATTTTGTTCTCTACCCAGGTAAATTTAATGGAATTGTTTGGCTGAAATATATATAGCTGGCGGTGAAAGGGTTAATCACAACACCCATAAATTGGCAGTGTTTCTGTTTAGAATCTTGTCAGCTTTGATCAAGTCAAAGAACATTTTATTCGAAGAAAACTATTAGAAGATTCTAAAAGGAAATACTTTACTAATTGACAGTAAGAATGTCTACAAAAAGAATCGGAAGAGAACGATGTTTATTAGTCTGTTTACTTCGCATTCTTGCTTATTTATTGACTTGTTGATTCGAAAAGAAACCTGGGTCAGACTTTGGATTCGGCAGTCTTGGTAAGCTGTAGATTGTTTTGTTTTCTCTATTTGGTGTTTGGTTTGGTATATTCTCAATAACTCTTTTTTTCTTTAATTTCCTTTTCCCAAGGAACATAGCATAATTGAACAAAGAAAGAGTTTGAGACATGGTAATAAGACAGCAACATATCAATAAACAATAATGTACACATAAGTCACAGATTTATCCCTGTCAAATTCGGGCTGCTCTCCCCCGGAGAGGGCGTCGCTGCAAGTGCAGCGCCTACCCAATTGTTTTTGGGTTGGGTTTGTTTTTGGGGGGAGGCACAGGGTGAGGAGGGGGTGTGGGCACACTTGGAATACCTAGCTATCAATTTGGCCATACCGGGCCGCGAGCGGGATTTCTCCCTGCTCTTCCCGACTTTCAACTGCCGTGGGATTTTTACGTGCGTAAAGCGCACGGGTCAGACCAATTTTAAGTCCCCATCCGAAGGACTCGACATTCAGTTCGATTTTCCTGTCAAACTAGAAAGAAAGGGCGAGGCCGGGATTATTATTGTAGTTTATTATAGTAACGTGAAAGAAACAATAAACTAGCGCAACAATAAATGGGTTTGTCTTCACATTAGATACACTAAGGTTTGTGGGTCTTACACGTATTGTTTTTATAACAATACATGTTGACATAATGATAATCATCCGATTCAAGGAGGCCACATCAGGCGCCATTACAATGTACAGTCGATAGTTACAGTTTTAAAAGATAAACAAGTGCAACGCTGAGCGGCTGCAAAGTCCCCTTGCAGCATCGCCGACCTACTCCGAAATCGGAATGTGTCGGCTGTACACACAGCGGGGAGACCATTGAGAACTGAAAACAGGACGCACGCACGGACGGATGGACGGACGGAAAGAAGTGGGACATATCGGGCCTGTGACACAAAGGGCCTAGGCACGGCCACCTATGCACTATCGTGAAACCCACTCACCTCCTCCCCTAATGCATCTCCTTCCCCCATCCAGCCAGTCACTGAGGCAAGCAAGACTTGGCGATGCCAGCAGGCCACGCGCGCAGGAACTCAGTAGTCAAGTGTGAGCCACAGTGCTACAGCCAACTGTCTGCTACCCCCCCCCTCTCTCTCTCTCTCTCTCTCTCTCTCTCTCTCTCTCTCTCTCTCACCGTTCTCTCTCTGTGTCTCTGTCTCTCTCCCTCACCGCTCTCTTTCTCTCTCTGTCTCTTTCTCTGTCTCTGTCTCTGGGTGTTTCCAGCCGTGTTGTTGGAGTCTAGGCTTACGGGTTCACTTGTAATATTTACATGCGCGCGATCATGCGCACACGAGCGCACAGAAAAATTCATTACAACTGTGTTATAGACCATTCATCAAGAAATGTTGTGAAAAAAACTGCATTGAAATACATGCAAAACTTCGCGAGATATTAGCGATTATGTGTTTCGGGGTTTGAACCCTGTAACTGGCGCGACCTTGACCTTATTGTAAAACTAAGTACATCAGTGGATAGCTTGC
>CM065689.1:33353954-33356454 GCA_017654935.2 Phymorhynchus buccinoides
AGAGTAAGACACACACACACACACACACACACACACAAACACCCACACACACACACACACACACACACATACACACACACATAAACAAACACACAGAGAGAAATGAGATAAACAGGGGACCGAGAAACTAAATATGCGATAGAGAAATCACCACACAACTTGTTGCCAAAGGATAACTAATTATATCAAATGCGTGACAAAAATAGAAATCAAGCGTTGGGACAAAAATATATTACGGCATAACTAAAGCACCATCGTCAATCGTCATCATCACCATCATCACCATTTCCTTCATCATCATCATCGCTAGGGTCAGGATTAGGGTCACTTTAGTGTCAAACACAAAACAAGTTGATGACTAAGCTGACCCTAAACCTATCCCTAACCCTATCCCATACCCTATTCCTAACCCTAACCCTAAGCTGAAACCGTCTGAAATGAATGGAAGGGGCAGAGGAGGGAGCTAAGTATCATTGTTGGTGGTTCAAATGTAATTGTAAAGATGAAAGGTTTCAGCTAAAATAAAATAAAATAAAGCTTGATAAAGAATAACAGTTACAGTTTGTTTTGTTCGTTTTGTTTTAATGTCTTTAAACTGGGTGTCCTCTGTATTTCCGCCGAGGGTAAGGAGGTTATCTTATGATTTTAGTAGTTTGGTTTTCAGTCTCTTAACTTACAAAGTATGCACGAATTTTTTAGCATTTCTTTTCAGGATCATAATAAGCAATGTTGGATAAAATGAGCTTTTCGATATATCTCATTTTGTTGAGGTACAACTAACTATTGAATGACGTATTTTGTCATTCAATGACAATATTAATTACATTTTAGACATGGTTGTTTATCTTTAGTAAAATACTAACAGAGACATTTCTTTTCGAGGTAATATACAATTAAACAATTTTGTTGGCAACAGACTTCATTTACTCAAGCCAGTCACTTACTTTTTTATGTCAATATTTTAGTTTGTAAGGAATAGGACGTATGCTTGTAGAACATCATTCCCGTTCATTGTCTAATTTCTTGTGTTCCAAATTCATTACACACGTTTTTGTTGTTTAGAAAGCCTTATTGTGACAGACCCGTACGGGCCAGCCACACACACATACGAATGTATTTGAATACGATCCTCATGAGTATAGTGAGCGAAACTGAGAGACTTAGTGCGATGTTTCTCACACCAGAGGGCATGACGCTCGTGTGGGGCTAATCCTCTCTATATTATTAGTTGGGGATAAAGAAAGAGAGAGAGACAGTGAGTGGTCCTACCATCACTCTCTCTCTCTCTCACTACGCCCAAGTAAGAAAATCGCGTGATAAGCCCCTAGTGCATTGACTGCCCTCTGGCGTGACAAATATCGCCATAGGTTGACCATTTTATTTTGAGGCGGACGTATTTCACATGACTCACCTCGTTAAAATCGCACAGCACTCTGATGCGATTCGCATGTGGGTGGCTGGCCCTGTTAATGAAAATCTGTCTAACGTCTTCCGGTCTGGAACAGACACACATGGGACATTAGTAGATAATGAAGATGGTGGGAACGATCCTGGAGGCAATGCCCGGAGGCAGTGCAACACCAGTAAAGTCCCGATTTTTAAAACTCAATAACAAAAGCTGGCCCTGTAGCAAAATAAACTAAATAAATACTTGCATGTCTACGAATTGATCGTGTGAGAGTTTCGTTCAGCTCAAATGAACAATGACAATTCATCTTCATACTGACATATCTCACGGTTGGTGTTTTTTTTCAAAAGGATGTGAAATAAAACCCAAACACAGCTATGCTGCTAATTCTTGTCTGCAATACGATTTTATTCCAATTTACCAGATAAAATCACATCTGAATAACCCGACGAAAAGAAACATTTACGAAGAAAGGCAACATCCTAAAACCCATTTAGCTCCTGTCATTTTCTACACATGTCTCCGATATTTTTGGACGCAGCTAATAGAAGCGATATGGTTGTTGTTGTTGTTGTAGTTGTTGTTGTTGTTGTTGTTGTTGTTGTTGTTGTGGTGTTGTTTGTTGTTGTTGTTGTTGTTGTTGTTGTCTTTGCATTTTCAGTTCGTCATTTCATGCCTCTGAGTGAAACAGGAATTTCCTAATCCGTTTTTTTCTCCCATCTCATCCTTCCATGTGTCAATTATATGTGTGTGTGTGTGTGTGTGTGTGTGTGTGTGTGTGTGTGTGTGTGTGTGTGTGTGTGTGTGTGTGCGTGTGTGTGTGTGTGTGTGCTCCTGCGTGTGTGCTTTGCGCTGCTGTGTGAGAACGAGAGAGAGAGAGAGAGAGAGAGAGAGAGAGAGAGAGAGAGAGAGAGAGAGAGAGAGAGAGAGAGAGAGAGAGAGAGAGAGAGAGAGAGAGAGAGAGAGAGAGACAGACAGACAGACACACAGACACACAGACACACAGACAGACAGTCAGATATAGTGACATAGACACACATAGAGAGAAACACAGATAGAGTGTGTTCATAATTATACGGAACATTCGATTAT
>CM065689.1:33376454-33378954 GCA_017654935.2 Phymorhynchus buccinoides
AATCAAACCGTCAAATCGGCGATTCCTCCTTGGCGGAGGTGCTGGAAATCAAATTATTTCTGCCTTCTCTTTTCTAATGGCCGCCTGAGTTTAGACCAAATCGTTTGCATGAAATTTTCACAATACAAGCCTTGTTATTTACTTAAAAACAACATCATCTTATGCAATTTACCTAAAGGAGATTCGCTCACAAAAAAGGAAATAGCTTTTTTTTTGTTTACTGCACTACTAAGAAAGAAAACGCTTCAACCACAATGAGTGGCCTCCACCCACCCCATCCAAAATGGCTTATCTCTCCAGCATCTCTGCCAATAAGGAATCGCCTTTTTTGACGGTTTGATTTATAGGAAACCAGAGCAAAGTGAGTGTTTCGATCCTTGAAAAGGCTGTATTTCTGCTGATCTCAACGTGTTTCTTGCAAAACAATCATCCGTCAGGGTCCACCTTTAAGAAATTCTACGAAACGCTGGGATGGATTATCACACTGTATAGTAGACGTACCGACAGCTGTGGGAGGCGAAAAGTCAAAACAGGATTAACCGGTGCACGTTTCTTCGAGCAAAACGCCTGTCAACGTTTTGTAAGTTTTGGTGTCAGAGTCTATGTAGCCGTTCTATTTGGCTATAACGGCAGTTTGCCCCGCAATAAAACATACTTTTCGACCTTACGCGACAATTCGACTTTAAGGCCACGCTAAAACAAAAGTGACACGATGAGAGCGAAAGTCATTGTAGGCCTATTTGTTTATAAGGAGTAGGGGAAGACGGGGTAAAAAGCGCATGGGCGGGTAAGAAGCCCACCCCAATTATCTCATGAAATGAAGCAAATTTCAGTCTCATTTTGCCCATGAGACGAGCGTTAATGTCTAGCATTCGTCTCATGGGCAAATTTGACTGAAATTTGCTTCATTTCATGAGATAATTGGGGTGGGCTTCTTACCCACCCATGCGCTTTTTACCCCGTCTTCCCCTACTCTTTTTTCAGTAAGGATAAGTATCCGCCAATTTACGACAATTAAGCCCTCTGCGGTGCTCCTTATCACCATTTAAACGGGTAAGTTGGTACAAAATAGTGTGACATCAATCATCTACACACTAATAGAATATTTGCACGAAGGAGAACTAATCCGTCCCTGCAGTGGCTTCTACAATGCTATTCCATAAACACAATGAGGGGAAAACGACAGACTGTTACTCCTTTAAACAAAGTTGCACAACATAGTTGCCTAAGCATATACACAAATATAACATTTTGGCACGAATCGTTCGCTCACAAGAAACGTGGTTTTGTCTTATAAAGAAGTTAATGCTTTGTGGCTGCGTTCAGATGAATCACACATCTGACAACGCTTCTAATATACTAAATTCTGCATTTTAATTTGTTTGCTTAACTTACTAGCATTCCTAGAAATGTTTACAAAAATGCTGTCATAGTAATACGAAGAACATGTAAATACGCATAAAATACAGATCAGCACGTTGTTTACGAAGAAATGAAACGATCGTAAACAATGTGAATAATGTTATCAAGTCTTGCAATACTATTTTCCTCCTATAACCACGGTATCAAAGTATAAGCAAAGTGGGCAATAGTATTGTGGAACGTACTGATTAACGTAGAAACAATAACAACTCAAGTGAAATCAACGTTTCAATGCTTTTATTCTGTCCTCTTTCCAAATATATTTTGTTCGCGAATACGTATAATTAAAGAGCAGACAGCACATACGAGTAAGCAGCTAATTATGTAGAACTACTGTATCTATGCACACTTTATAAAGCATTGACACTGACTATTTTCCCTACCTCCACATTCGACGTAATTTCGACAATCTCCACAACAGCAAACAATTCCAAATACACATTTTCAAAATACCAACGAACATAGTCCCCCACCTTCTGGAAGTTATGTACTTGCAACCTCCTATAATCTGTCATTATCTTTGACTCTGCCTTTTCCCCCTTGCTCACTGTCAGTGTCATCTACTATCTTTCTGCCTTTCCGGCCCATTCTCCTGCCTTTTTTTTTCATTTCAAGAAACACTTTCAAAACGATTTCCTCCAGCCGAAGTCGGAAATGTTGGGCCTAATTATTTCTTACTTAGGCGCATAACAGCAGCATGACGCATCTGCGTTCATAATGGAAAGGCAACGGTCTGAGCGATCGAAGAAGGAGAAGAAGAAGAAGAAGAAGAAGAAGATGAAGATGAAGAAGAAGAAGATGTAGATGAAGATGAAGAAGAAGAAGAAGATGAAGATGAAGATGAAGAAGAAGAAGAAGAAGAAGAAGAAGAAGAAGAAGAAGAAGAAGAAGAAAAAGAAGAACAAGAATAACAAGAAGATGAAGACCAAAGGAAACACGAACTTGTCCATTCTAATGCGTAAATGTTCCACGTTTAAAACTGTTTGTAACTTACGCATAAAGCCTGCGCAATAGAACTCACAAACAGGCGTACAATGAAACAAATGAGGAAAAAGAAGGGGGGGGGGGGGGGGGGGGG
>CM065689.1:33391454-33395077 GCA_017654935.2 Phymorhynchus buccinoides
TATCAATTCACAGCAGCAGCCAAAACAAACAGAATAGGTCAAAAGCATAACACAACGGAAGAAGCAAACTTGAACCTTTTTTATGTGGGAAATGTGTTCAATGAAACTTTACAGAGATTTTCATCAGATTGAAAAAAAAACAAGCGCGAAATCGCAATAGTTTGTGGCACGCGGTCTATTTTTACCACTCCAATCATGAGTCACCTCCCCTGGCTTTTCAATAATTTTAATCTGTAAACCAGAATGCTAATCTCTGTAAATCTCTGCACCATTTCGTAACTTTTTATATCTTTTGGAAAACATTTAAAACTATGTCTCCTACTTATGCTCATCAAAAGAAGCACAGCATACTCGTCGTGTCTGTCTGTTACAGTGTCTGTATTACGTATGTTTATTATTTTGTACGCTTTTAAAATACATTATTTTAAAGAGCGGCCTCAATTTGAAGTGTAGCCTCGATTTGAAGTGCGACAATTTTGTCAAAATGTGCGACAATTTGGACCGACAGACCGACCGACCGGGGGGGGGGGGGGACAAAAAGTGAGCTTTATAGGTTTGTTTTGGAATTGAGCCACAAAAAAAAAACATGGAGCTGTTTACTTTGTTGTGCGAAGAGCGAAACTCCTTTAGATAATCTGTATAATGTTTTTAAAAAAAAGGCTTGTATTGCGAAAATTTCGTTCAAACGATTTGGTCTAAACGCAGGCGGCCATTAGAAAAGAGACGGCACACGGCTTCTCTTTGGGTGAAATAATTTGACTTCTTTCCAGCACCTCCGCCAAGGAGGAATCGCCAAGTTTTGACGGTTTGATTTCTAGGAAACCAGAGCAAAGTGAGTTGTTGCAATCTCTGTAAAGGGTGTTTTCAAGCTTCCCCCCCCTTTTCCTGGTGGTCTGGACGTGTTTGTTACAAAAACACATCCGTCAGGGTGGCCCTTTAAAGCCTACCCGCAAAGAATGAAGAACACCACAACACCGTGATGTAGAGCGGACATTTGCAACAGAAGGGACTTAGGCGGAATGGCAACAGAAGAGACAAGCAACTTCCAGGCCAAAACATACACACACAAAAGCCCACATGAAAGCATCGCTAACAAGGTCACGACGGCGATAATTTATACACGGATGCCTTCCTCTCATGGTGGCACACCACCACACCAAATTTGAAGTGATTTTGTCAAGCGGTTCGGGAGGATATCCTTGGGACAGACAGAAACAAACAACAACACACAAAAACCAAAACAAAACAAAAAAAATAAGATATAAAGAAACATACACGAACGAATTCATACTCCTTTGCGATCGTAGATCGGCAAAGGACAATCAAATTATACTGAGAATTCCGAAGAAAAGCCGGGAAGCAAATCCAGCTTCAGCAGCAATGCCAGCATAAAAATAGAGAAAAGTAGATATAGTCTACGCACACGCGATACGCCCAACGTCAGACACAGCGTGTGGGTTTAGACGATGAAACAAACAAACTGCGTAGGCCTGTAATCATAATGATGCTGTGTACAGTATAATACATGCCATTATTGTCAGAGTTTCAATCACTTCAGATCAAAGATCAAAGAGTGCACTGATCAAAGCAGAAGAAGAGCCGCTGCCCAGACATCTTTTTTTTAATATCTTAGAAAATGAGATGATGCCTCGTTATTCTGATAACGACGATGAACAAAAACAACAACATCCTCAGCACGAATCTGGGTCTCAGACATAAAAGCACCCTTGACCTAAGCAACGGGGTGTTTTTTTGGGGGTGGTTGTTGTTTTATTTTTCTCGTTCTTGCCCGCCCTAATCCGCAACGGTGTTTTTGTTCTTCGTATTTGAAATGTGGGGGTCTTGTACTTTGTAATTTAAACAACCCAACCCAGTGATGAATTTTTTTTTTTTTTTTTTTTTTTTGTTAAATTCATATTAATGTGTGTGGTTTCTAGAGAAAAACAAATGAAATTAAAAAAGAATTGAAAAGGAAAATAATAGGAAGAGAAAAGAAAACACGGAAATTAAATATGACGAATTGATTTATTAACCCCTTTCACCGCCAAAAAGTCGCATGTTAGCACCACAGTGATTTAACACCTATGTCACTAAAAGGCCCATCAAATTGGGGTCTTATTATCCAAAGACCCTATTGTCTTAGTTTTGGGAAATAAGGACAGACCTTATTTAATATCTGTCACAGAATAATCCCCAATACTGACAGATGGATTTTGTTCTCTACCCAGGTAAATTTAAATGAACATAGTGGCTGGCTGAAATATGGCTGGCGGCGAAAGGGTTGTTTTTAAATTTTTAAAGCACAAAATAAGTGCAATAAACAATTATAAAAAACCCACATACAAAACAAACAACATACAATAGCAACAACGCGCAGAAAGAATCAGAATTACTCTCAATTGGCTAAAGAGGGCCCCATGTGGGGATACCGGGGGGGTCTTTCGTGCAATAAATATTTCTCCCAACCTTCTGCGAAGTGGAAGTTCTGTGCTTTGTAACTTCACTCTAATCTGCCACCTCTCTTTGACTCTGCCTTTTCTCTTTGCTTACTGTCACCTTTCTGTCTAACCGATCCATTCTCCTGCCTTTTTTTCCCCCACGAAACCCTTTCAAAAAGATTTCCCTCTAGTCGAAGTCGGACTTGCTGGACCTAACTATTGTCTTAGTTAGGCGCATAACGGCAGCACGATGCATCTGCGCTCCTAACTTGACAGGAAACGGTTTTTATGTCTGTCCTGAGCGATCGAAGAAGAAGAAGAACAAGAACAAGACGCTAAAGAAGGGGAAGGGATGCAGTTACAAAAACAACAACCAAATCTCTTTAGTTACAAACAAGCATGCAAAACAACAATTCTACCCCCTAAACAAGCATGTGTTCTCAACATTTTCTAAAGAAGATACAATACTGGTGAGGAAAACGAAAAGTAGAAAGCAACATTGCGGTTCATTCCGTAAGAAAGAGTAGACGAAGGAGAATAACAACAGCAAGAGTACAAAAAAACAAAGAAACAACAACAATAACAACAAATAATAAAGATGAAAATACAAAACAAAGGGATAGCAATAACATACGTACAAAAGAATTCTCTTGGAATGGGCGCTTCTCACCGCCCCACGGGAAAGCTCATATCTATGGCTTACATTGTTTTCCTTTTGTCCAAATAGACGGTTATTGTTGTTGTTGTTGTTGTTGTTGTGTTTGTGTTGTTGTTGTTAGTTGTTGTTGTTGTCGTCGCGCCATTGGCAGAGAATTGCAGAGGGAAGAGGAAAAGAAAGAAAGATGAGAGAGAGAGAGAGAGAGAGAGAGCGAGTTTCGCGTTGGTAAGAAACAGCCTCTAAAAAATGTAATTTAGACTCCTGGGTTTCAATGGATAAGGACAATAACTCCACCTAAAAAGCCCATTTCGCCCATTCTAGCGACAATGAACAATGGCTGTGGTCCGATTGTTATTCCCTACCCGGTACACTTTGCATATTCTTCGTTCTACTAAGGTTGTATCTTAGTTTTCTCTCAGCTCCATACTGGTTCCTCTTTTTTTTGGAAGGCTAAATCAGCAAGAAACACAGACCACCACCAACAAACAACAACAACGACAAAGCAAACAAAGGCAGTCGAATAGTAC
>CM065689.1:33415577-33430577 GCA_017654935.2 Phymorhynchus buccinoides
AAACAAAACCCCGAACAATGTGTTTATCAATTCACAGCAGCAGCTAAAACAAATCGAATAGGTCAAAAGTATAACACAACGGAAGAAGCAAACATGAACCTTTTTTATGTGGGAAATGTGTTCAATGAAACCTTACAGAGATTTTCATCAGATTGAAAAAAAAACACCAAGCAAGAAATAGAAACTGTATAACAATGTGCCTTTGTTGATTTAGCACACATAACTTTCCTTTCTTGCTTTCGTCTAAAACTGCATACGATCCGACTGTGACGATGTCTGTGAGGCATGATTCACGTGAAATACTTCCGTCTAAAAATAATCCTACTGTTTTCTGTCCTTATACACATGTAGACCCGAATACACGAATCGCATAGATTGTCCGATAGGAAAAGACATACATTTCATCAGATTCGTGTACGGGGGAGTACAAATACAGCCAACAAAACAAGTAGGATTTCTGAAGTCAGCTATATATATATATTGATACAAAATTCGGGACTTTCCTGGTGTTGCACTGCCTCCGGGCATTGTCTCCAGGATCGTTCTCATCTTTGTATCTGCTAGTGTCCCATATATGTGTCTGTTCCAGACCGGAGGACGATTAAACAGATTTCCATTCTAGTAGTAGGATTTCATCAGATTCATTTGGCCAGTAGAATGTCACTAGTGGTGTAGAGTGGCACAGTGGTATCGCGTTCGCTTCGTGTCAAGTAAACCCGAGTTCGAACCTGGGTACAGGGGATTCTTTCCTCTCATTCTGCACTAGGCCTTAACGGTCTGAACGTGGAGTCTTTCGGATGAGACGATAAACCGAGGTCCCGTATGCCCATGCACTTAGCATACGCTAAACCCAGCGGCAACGAAAAAGTTGTCATTTGGTCAAAATGTACCCCCGCCCCCCTCATCAGTGACAAAAATCGCATGCCAAAATTTTTTTTTAAAAAAAGGGGTGGCGCGCCTCTGGCTGCGACGCGCTCTCCAGGTGGGAGCAACCCGAATTTCACAGAGACGCCTCTGTGACTATAAAGTACATAATACCTAAATACGAGAACCATGCCTCACAAAATGTCACAGTCGGATCGCATCGTACGCAGCGTGTCTGCCCCTTTAACGGGACACCCTGACGGATGAGTTTTTGCCAGAAAGACGTCGAGATCACCAGAAAGACAGCCTGTGCAAGGATCGGAACACTCTCTTTGCTCTGGTTTCCTAGAAATTAAACCGTCAAAACGACTATTCCTCCTTGGCGGGGTTGCCGGAAAGAGTAGCCATTTTGGATGAAGGTCACTCATTGTGGTTGAAGCGTTTTGGGGTTTTTTGTAGTGCAGTAAAGACAAAATTGGAGCTGTTTCTTTTGTTGTGCGCGAAACTCCTTTAGATAATCTGTATAATGTTTTTAAAAAGAAAGGCGTGTATTGCGAAATTTTCGTGCAAACGATTTGGTCTAAACGCAGGCGGTCATTTGAAAAGAGACGGCACCCCCCTTCTCTTTGGGTGAAATAATTTGACTTCCAGCACCTCCGCCAAGGAGGAATCACCGATTTGACGGTTTGATTTCTAGGAAACCAGAGCAAAATGAGTTTTGCAATCTCTGTAAAGGGTGTTTTCCTGGTGGTCTGGACGTGTTTCTTACAAAAACACATCCGTCAGGGTGGCCCTTTAAGCCTTAATACAAAATATCAATCACACTTGTGGCGGTGCCATAGCCGATGAGGTTTAACCGAGGCGTGGTGACCGCTACAGCTATCTGTATTAATATTAAAAAAATCGGGACTTTACTGGTTTCGTACTGCCTCCGGGCATTGCCTCCAGTATAGTTCCCACCATATTTGTATTTACAAATGTCCCATATGTGTTTGATTCAGACCAAGAGGACGTAAAACTCCATTTTCTCTCTCTGGCCCTTTAAGCCTATCGCAAAGAATGAAGAACACCGCAACACCGTGATGTAGAGCGGACATTTGCAACAGAAGGGACTTAGGCGGAATAGCAACAGAAGAGACAAGCAACTTCCAGGCCAAAACATACACGCACAAAAGCCCACATGAAAGCATCGCTAACAAGGTCACGACGGCGATAATTTATATACGGATGCCTTCCTCTCATGGTGGCACACCACCACACCAAATTTGAAGTGATTTTGTCAAGCGGTTCGGGAGATATCCTTGGGACAGACAGAAACAAACAACAACACACAAACAAAACAAAACAAAAAAAACAAGATATAAAGAAACATACACGAACGAATTCATACTCCTTTGCGATCGTAGATCGGCAAAGGACAACAAATATATTGAGAATTCCGAAAAGCAAATCCAGCTTAGCAGCAATGCCAGCATAAAAATAGAGAAAAGTAGATATAGTCTACGCACACGCGATACGCCCAACGTCAGACACAGCGTGTGGGTTTAGACGACGAAACAAACAAACTGCGTAGGCCTGTAATCATAATGATGCTGTGTACAGTATAATACATGCCATTATTGTCAGAGTTTCAATCACTTCAGATCAAAGATCAAAGAGTGCACTGATCAAAGCAGAAGAAGAGCCGCTGCCCAGACATCTTTTTTTTAATATCTTAGAAAATGAGATGATGCCTTGTTATTCTGATAACGACGATGAACAAAAACAACAACATCCTCAGCACGAATCTGGGTCTCAGACATAAAAGCACCCTTGACCTAAGCAACGGGTTTTTTTTTGGGGGGGGTGTTTTATTTTTCTCGTTCTTGCCCGCCCTAATCCGCAACGGTGTTTTTTTTCTTCGTATTTGAAATGTGGGGGTCTTGTACTTTGTAATTTAAAACAACCCAGTGATTTAAAAAAAAAATAAAAAAAATTCATATTAATGTGTGTGGTTTCTAGAGAAAAACAAATGAAATTAAAAAAAGAATTGAAAAGAAATAATAGTAAGAAAACACGGAAATAAATAACGAATTGATTTATTAACCCTTTCACCGCCCAAGTCGCATTATAGCACCACAGTGGTTTAACACCTATGTCACTAAAAGGCATCAGATTGGGGTCTATTATCCAAAGACCCTATTGTCTTAGTTTTGGGAAGTAAGGATAGACCTTGTTTTATATATGTCACAGAAGAATCCCCATACTGCAGATGGATTTTGTTCTCTACCCAGGTAACTTTAATGGAAATATTTGGCTGAAATATGGCTGGCGGCGAAAGGGTTAAAGAGAAAATTGCAATTACAATTTTTTTTTAAACAAAAAATCCCACATACAAAACAACAACATCAATAGCAATAACGCGCAGAATTACTCTCAATTGCTAAAAAGGCCCCCCCCCCCGTGGGGATACCGGGGGGTCTTTTGCATAAATAGTTCCCCCACCTTCTGGAAGTTCTGTGCTTGTAACTTCCTCTAATCTGCCACTCTCTTTGACTCTGCCTTTTCTCTTTGCTTACTGTCACCTTTCTGTCTAACCGATCCATTCTCCTGCCTTTTTTTCCCCCACGAAACCCTTTCAAAAAGATTCCCTCCAGTCGAAGTCGGACTTGCTGGACCTAACTATTTCTTAGTTAGGCGCATAACGGCAGCACGATGCATCTGCGCTCCTACTTGACAGGAAACTGTCTGAGCGATCGAAGAAGAAGAAGAAGAACAACAAGACGCTAACGAAGGGGAAGGGGTGCAGTTACAAAAACAACAACCAAATCTCTTAGTTACAAACAAGCATGCAAAACACACAACTAAACAAGCATGTGTTCTCAACATTTTCTAAAGAAGATACAATACTGGTGAGGAAAACGAAAAGTAGAAAGCAACATTGCGGTTCATTCCGTAAGAAAGAGTAGACGAAGGAGAATAACAACAGCAAGAGTACAAAAAAACAAAGAAACAACAACAACAATAACAACAAATAATAAAGATGAAAATACAAAACAAAGGGATAGCAATAACATACGTACAAAAGAATTCTCTTGGAATGGGCGCTTCTCACCGCCCCACGGGAGCTCATTATATGGCTTACATTGTTTTCCTTTTGTCAAATAGACGGTTGTTGTTGTTGTTGTTGTTGTTGTTGTTGTTGTTTGTTGTTGTCGCGCGCTCATTGGCAGAGAAAGAGAGAGAGAGAGAGAGCGAGTTTCGCGTTGGTAAGAAACAGCCTCTAAAAAATGTAATTTAGACTCCTGGGTTTCAATGGATAAGGACAATAACTCCACCTAAAAAGCCCATTTCGCCCATTCTAGCGACAATGAACAATGGCTGTGGTCCGATTGTTATTCCCTACCCGGTACACTTTGCATATTCTTCGTTCTACTAAGGTTGTATCTTAGTTTTCTCTCAGCTCCATACTGGTTCCTCTTTTTTTTGGAAGGACTAAATCAGCAAGAAACAACAGCACCACCACCACCAACAACAACGACAACAGCAACAAAGGCCATATAATAGTAACAAAGAAGTGATGAATAATAGCTGGTGGGATCCTAGATTCCTACCGACAGTATTTACAGACCCGCCACGTCACGTGTCAAAAAAATCGGGGTTTTCACGTGTTTTCCCTCTTTTGGCTGGTAAGAAATCTTAAGAAATCTTCCTAGCATAAGAGGGAATGTGACACGTGACGTGGGGGGTCTTTAAAGAAATTGTAGTATGGCTGGCCGGAGGGTTAAAACCCACTGACCCGGCTGGGTTAAGTCCCTTGTTGGGTTTTTACCTCGGTCGGTGTGGCCCACATACAGACTTTCCTCATATACGATCGAGGCTGCTCTTTAAAGTGATGTCTCGTTTTCGTGCATGAGGACATTTGTATGGGAGCCACACTTGGTCAAAATAAGATTTAAATTACCAGCGAGAGAGGGAAAACACGTGACAATTTGAAGTGATTTTCACTCACGGACCTGGTGGGTCTTTAAGGTAATGGAAGCATGGGGAGTAGTAGGAGTTGGCAAAGGATAAGGCTAGGGATGAGGATGAGGGTGAAGATACACACACCGTGCAGGCCTGGGACATATGTGACCCAGCACCACGAAAGGGACATTAAGTCGCTGGGCTAGTTTCTCGCAACAGGCTTGCAACGTCAAAAATCTCATTGTTTTGTCAATTTTGAGTTATGGGTATGTTTGTGTTCTCTAACACCTTATCTTTCATATGTATAAAGGATAATCTTTACTATGGTCTATAAATGGTCTTGTAAGTGCTTTAACCTTTTCACCGCCAAAGTCGCATTTTAGCACCACAGTGATGTAACACCTATGTCACTAAAAGGCATCAAATTGGGTCTATTATCCAAAGACCCTATTGTCTTAGTTTTGGGAAGTAAGGATAGACCTTATGTTATATATGTCACAGAAGAATCCCCAATACTGGAGATGGATTTTGTTCTCTACCCAGGTACATTTAATGGAAATGTTTGGCTGAAGTATGGCTGGCGGTGAAAGGGTTAAAACGAGTATGTCAACGCGTTTTCTTCAGCTAGGCTAGACTTTAGACAGTGTTTTCTCAAAGTGGCCTGATGCTCACCCTACTAACTTTAAATGCTCGTAACTCCGGAACGGAAAAAGATACAAGAATGGTTCTTGCATCATTAGAAAGAGAATTGTCGGAAGTTTTTAAATGTGTCATTTTCTCAGAATGGTCCGTTTGACACTTAATGTCCCTTCCGTGGTGCTGGGTCACATGTAGAAGGACAGTTATTCCCAAATGTGTGATACAAGTTAAGGTAGCAAGGACATGTGTTAGTCGACCAAAAACGCAGACCAGTATAAACACAAAACACGAGAGCTTACTAATTATATAGAGTCGTGTGTGCAGTAAGAAGGCACTGTCGCAGCCAAAAAAGTCGCTCAGTCAAATAAATCGCCCGGCTACTATGAGAGTGTGTATTTGCGACATTTTGCGACATTGAGCATGAACCACAAATTTCACTTTTTCCTAGGGTTAGGGTTAGGGTTAGGGTTAGGGTTAGGGTTAGGGTTAGGTAAATGGTTCAAGTACAGAAAAAGTGAAATACCCGGTTGTCGCAAATACACACTCTCATAGTAGCGGGCGATTTATTTGACTGAGCGACTTTTTTGACTGCGACAGGCACTATCTCTTCTCCCCGTAAAAAGGCAGAGAGTACGATCAGCCTTCTATGACCACTTGGTGATAGCGCATTTGGCTTGTTAACTAACTGAAAATAAATTAGTACCTTCTGGCAAATAATTTATTTATACCTCGCATTGCGTTCGTTCCTCTAGCTCATTTCGTCCACAAACTTAATGTTTCCATGGTTCATGTTTATGCTTTTGGTTTTTAGTCCCACAGATGAGGGAATGTAAAACAAATACTGTTGCTCCCCCCCCCCCCCTGACCCCCCCCCCCCCCCCCAACCCCCACCACTACCACCACCACCACCACCACCACCCCGGTCGTCGAATAAAAGCATGTGACTTGAAGCAACGTACCAGTTTGGCATGGGAAAATATGAAGCAGGAAAACATATAACGATATGTATTAAGCCATTCTTCTCGAGCAAAAGCCATACAATATTATCAAAAAGGGAATTAGAGAAGGTTGATGATGCATTTTGGCTTTCATCCAAGCAGAATGATAACACCTTTCGGCATTATTATAACCCTTCAAATACAACCCCAAGCAACTAACGTATTATTTACCAGACGCTTTAAGAGAAAACCCTGAGCAGAACCAACATAGTAACCACCAAGCGGGGTGTCGGTAGGCAGGTGGAAAATATGCGGCTCGAGAACAAAAGATTCTTTTAGAAACTTTTATTATAGCGAGGGTGACTGTGAGAAAAAACGGGCAGGTAGGTAGGTAGATAGGAGAATGCAAGAAAGGCTGAAGAATTGGGTGGGTGGGTGGGGGGTGTAGAATGGCCTACGGAGCTTTAACGATACTGTATACAATAAAAGGTGTAGAATATCAGCACCGCGATTGTGTAGGGCCTATAGTTGAAACAAACTTTGTGTTGGGTCTGTCCTCTGTCTATCTGTCTCTTGAGTCTCTTTCTCTTTCTGTCTTTCTCTGTGTCTGTCGTGAGTCACATTTTATTTACAGTCCATGGTACAAAATGCACATGGAAAATTGTTGTGTGTTTTTTGCATTGGTATTTGTATTAGTTTTATAGTCAAGGAAACGAATTCGGGTTACTCCCACCTGGAGAGCGCGTCGCAGCTAGTGCTGCGCCGCCCGTTATTATTTATTTATTAAGACAACTTTCATAGCGCCTAATCTTTAAGCTCTAAGCGCTTTATTACTACAGACGTAGAAAACTGTGGGAGAAGAAACATGTGCAGAAGACATGTCCGCCGCCAGACCAGACGACAATTTCAAGTTTAATTTTCTATAACAAGAACGCACTAACTGCTGGCAGCTGTTCAGCAAAGAAGCTTCTCTTAGTTGTCTGGTACTTCGGGTGAACTGTAAAAATGCACTGTAATGTCTGCTTCAGTGAACATAACCATCACAGCATCACAACACTGTGAGTGATATAAATGCACTGTAATGTCTGCTTCAGTGTACATAACCATCACATCATCACAACACTGTGAGTGATATAAATGCACTGTAATGTCTGCTTCAGTGAACATAACCATCACATCATCACAACACTGTGAGTGATATAAATGCACACGGATGAGCATTTCGAATACAGTCACACACGTAAGAACGCACATATGCACGAACACTGCTGCACATTACCTTTGTGTAACATAATCCGTACAAACATGCATGCACATATATGCCTAAATGTATGCACACAGACGCGTGCACGCGCACGCACACGCACACACACACACACACACACACACACACACACACACACACACTTACGCATACACACGTGCCTAAACGTACACAGACAGAGGTACGAACCGGTATAAACACACGCAACGTGAATAAGTGGCAACAAATCCCCAAGCACTCGCAAAAACTGAACAAACAAACACACAAACAAACAAACGACCAAACAAACAAATCAGCAACAACAACAACAAACAAACAAACAAGCCCTACAACAAAGCCAATTGATTCAGCTCTGAGGAATCATGCATCCCCACATCTTGGCGTACATAGAAAACTAGGATTATATTCGTATATCCCCCGCATCGATTCTTTTTAGGGGGGCAGTATGCCAACACAGCCACTACCTGATAGGAATAACAAACTGGGCATTTTCCAATGAAGGAACCAAGATCTCCACACGGTCCAACATAATACACTTAGCTACAAAACAAACGCAACTTGTGGTAAGGTAGGAGTGTATGCAATGCATAGCTTGCTGCGTTCCGCTTAATACTTCCCGAGCGAAACTTCGGGAAGCATTATTTTTGTTTCATCCATCCATCCGTCCGTCCGTCCGTGCATCTGTGCGTCCGTCTGTCTGGCTGCGCGTTCTTCAAAAACCGTTCAGTCTATTTCAATCATATTTGATGTACAAGTTTCAGAGGATATTAGCAATTAGTTGATTGTTTTACTTTATGTTGAAGGTCAAGGTCACAATGGTATTATGGGGTTCGAACCTCGAAACACTTAATCGTCAATATCTCGCCAAGTTTTACACATATTTCAATGCAGTTTTTTTTATCTCTAAATATTCCATCACAACAGTGCTATGATATCATTAGCTTGTATTTGTTTGTCCGTCTCTGTGTGTCCGTCCGTGCATGTGTGCAAATGTCGGGGTTCAAACTCCAAGGCTCTATCTCGTGAAGCTCTTCACATAATTGCTTCAACATTTTGTGTGGTGATTCGTCACTGCTCTCAAATGATCCTGTACAAAAACTACGACCGTGATGACCTTGACTTTGAAGTTTGACCTTGAAAACTTAAATTTGTTCTTTAGGCCATATCTTTCACAATGTTAAATATATGTGGCCCAAGCTTGCTATGCAGCAGCATTGGCTACGCATATAGTAATTCCCAACATTGAGTAACGATAAAGGTCAATGTCAAGGTCAGATCAGTTATAATGTATCTGCAGGACCATCCATATGCAGTGCGACATAGTCAGACATTTTGAGGCTTCTTAACAATTGATTCAGAGACGCACTATTACAAAACCACCTTATGCCTCATTACAGGGGTGTTGCCGGGCAGCACACATTCCCTCTGGTTTTCTTCACCCTCTTATATCTCGTGATTTGCTGCATGGAATCACTTCACATTTTATGAGAACTAGCGCAACGTCGAGTACCAGTAACGCCTAGTAACGGTAACGCCTAGTAACGGTAACGCCAAGTACTGGTAACGCTGAGTACAGCAAATGTGAAGCGATTCGGTTAAGAAACGGCGGAGTGGTATAGCGCACGCGTTTCTGAACCGATTCGCTTCCGGTTTGGCACACCGATAGTCACCGTCCCTGGTCATCTACCTACCAAATTCGAAGGCAATTGGCCCAGAAACGCCGGAGATATGGGCGCCGAGAGGCCGGCGGATGCGTGTTTCGCGCATTTGCGAAACCGCGCAAATGATACAGCCGCCTCGGTTGCCGTTGCCATCGCCCCGTTAGGGCTCACATCAAATTTGAAGCGATTTGGTTGAAAAACGGCGGAGTTATAAGGCCCGTTTCGTGTTTCAGACACACACACACAGACACACAGACACACGGACGGACAGTTGGCTTTTTACTATATGATGCGTATCACCCAAAGAACGTAGACATGGTGGGGGATAAGATGTGGTCGGGAGAGGAGGTGAGGGGGCGTAAAGAGCTCGGGAACTTGCCGCCGCTCGGTGACTCACTTTGTTATTGCATTTTTTGTAAGTGAAAACAAAAGAACAACTATGGTTCAAAGACGAATTCCGTGATCAAAATCCATTTAATTTGAAGCAAACAATTTAATAAAGCTTAAAAGTATGTTGATGTTCCAATGGTCGACTTATAGCGATTGTGTTCACGCCAGAGGGCAGTCAATGCACTAGGGGCTTATCACGCGATTTTCTTAGTTGGGCGTAGTGAGAGAGAGAGAGATGGTGGGACACCTCCCTCTCTCTCTCTCTCTCTTTCTTTATCCCCAACTAAGAATATAGAGAGGATTAGCCCCACACGAGCGTCATGCCCTCTGGCCGTGAAAACAATCCCACTAAGCCTCCCATTGGTTCGCATATATTTTGTTGTTGTTGTTCAGCATACAAGTGACAAGAACGTAAAGTATGGGACATGTAAAATAACGTAAACAAACACCTCAAACAAACACACATCTGGGCTATGTTACACGATTAGTGTGTACACACACGTCTAAACAAATCCTCTGAGGAACAGTGTGATAGTGCATGAATAGTGCCGTGTGTGTGTGTGTGTGTGTGTGTGTGTGTGTGTGTGTGTGTGTGTGTGTGTGTGTGTGTGTGTGTGTGTGTGTGTGTGTGTGTGTGTGTGTGTGTGTGTGTGTGTGTGTGTGTGTGTGTGTGTGTGTGTGTGTGTGTGTGTATTGTGTGCGTGCGTGCGTGCGTGCGTGCGTGCGTGCGTGCGTGCGTGCGTGTGTGTGAGAGAGAGGGGGGATGGTCATGGATACAGATAGGGGTCTGGGTGGCTACAGACGTGCAGACATCTAGAACACACACACACACACACACACACACACACACACACACACACACACACACACACACACACACACACACACATACAACCGCGCGCGCACATTCACACATATAGTGAGAGAGACTCAACTCAACGCAACTCACAGAGAGAGAGAGAGAGAGAGAGAGAGAGAGAGAGAGAGAGAGAGAGAGAGAGAGAGAGAGAGAGAGAGAGAGAGAGAGAGAGAGAGAGAGAGAGAGAGAGAGAGAGAGAGAGAGAGAGAGATGATCGACAAGAACAATAATTGTGCGTGCACATGCGCATATGTGTCCGTCTGCGTATGTGTTGTACCGTGTGGCGTATGCACGCACATAATGTGTACGTCTGTCTGTCTCTGACAGATTGCGGTATCGAAAGAAATATAAATGCAGAGATAAAAAGGATCATCAGACGAACGGATCTCAACAGATACAGTAGGGGAACAGAAACTTGCATAGACAGACAAACAGTGAGACTGACAGATAAATAGACACGCATACAGGTAATCAGATAGTGAGTGAGGCAGGCAAACAGACAAGGTACAGACAGACAAACAGTGAGACTGACAGATAAATAGACACGCATACAGGTAATCAGATAGTGAGTGAGGCAGGCGAACAGACAAGGTACAGACAGACAAACAGTGAGATCAGATAGTGAGTGACAGATAAATAGACACGCATACAGGTAATCAGATAGTGAGTGAGGCAGGCGAACAGACAAGGTACAGACAGACAAACAGTGAGACTGACAGATAAATAGACACGCATACAGATAATCAGATAGTGAGTGAGGCAGGCGAACAGACAAGGTACAGACAGACAAACAGTGAGACTGACAGATAAATAGACACGCATACAGGTAATCAGATAGTGAGTGAGGCAGGCGAACAGACAAGGTACAGACAGACAAACAGTGAGACTGACAGATAAATAGACACGCATACAGGTAATCCGATAGTGAGTGAGGCAGGCGAACAGACAAGGTACAGACAGACAAACAGTGAGATTGACAGATAAATAGACACGCATACAGATAATCAGATAGTGAGCGAGGCAGACGAGCAGACAAGGTGTGTATGTCGTCTCGATCTAGTCAGCCAGCTGTGTATTGTAAATTCAAGGAGCACGGTCTAGACTATGAGCTTAACCGTCTTCCTTTGTGACTACTTATGCTTTGAAATGTTTATAAACATTTGTTTAAAGGGGCACCCTGACGGATGAGTTTTTTGTGTGCAAGAAACACGTCGAGATCACCAGCAAAACACCCTTTACATAGATCGCAACACTCACTTTGCTCTGGTTTCCTAGAAATCAAACCGTCAAATCGGCGATTCGTCCTCGGCGGAGGTGCTGGAAGTTAGATTATTTCTAATATATAATGGCCGCCTGAGTCGCTTAGACAAAAATCACGACATTTCCACAATACAAGTCTTTTTATTTACAGTTTACCAAAAGGAGTTTCGCTCACAACAAAGAAAATAGCTCCAATTGGGTTTTTTTTTTTTTTTTACTGCACTACAAAAAAAGAAAAAGCTTCAAGCGCTCTGAGTGTCCTGCACCCACCCCGTCCAAAATGGCTTCTCTCTCCGGCAACTCCGCCAAGGAGGAATCGCCGTTTTGACGGTTTGATTTCTAGGAAACCAGAGCAAAGTGAGTGTTCCGAACCTTGCAAAAGCTGCCTTTCTGGTGATCTCGACGTGTTTCTTGCAAACACTCATCCGTCAGGGTGTCCCTTTAAACCAAACAGACCAAGTGCGAGTGAAGATAATTATTACGAAGAAAACGAATGCTACGATACGGTAAAACGATTAAAAAAAACCCAGTGAAAAGTCTTTTTTGTTTGTTTAATTTGTTTGGTTGTTTTTTGTCTGCGCTCCTACTTCTGTTAGAACAGACATGCTTTACAGTCGATCCGAAGGCCTTTGCGTTTTCTGTCTGTTTGTTTGTCAGTTATGGTAAAATTAAACATAAAAGCCCCAAACCAGTAAATATTCAATGAAAGAATGATTCTTCATTACGGATGAACCGTTTACCATACTGGAAAACAAAACCCAACAAAGTTCCTACCATCATTACATCCGACCTGTATTTGAGTTAGAACAGTTCTTTCAAACTTATAAACTTATTTAACCCTTTCACCGACAGCCATGTTTCAGACAAATATTTCCATGAAATTTACCTGGGTAGAGAATCAAAATCCATCTGCAGTATTGGGGATTCTTCTGTGACATATATAAAATAAGGTCTATCCTTACTTCCCCAAACTAAGACAATAGGGTCTTTGGATAATAGACCTCAATTTGATGCCTTTTAGTGACATAGGTGTTAAATCACTGTGGTGCTAAAATGCGACTTTGGCGGTGAAAGGGTTAATATTGATCTATGTCCCCCTATTTTGAATGCAGGTTTGCACTGTGATAGAACTTTCTTTTTAAAAAATCCCCCCAAATCAGATCATTAGTTAAAAGGCTCCGATACTACAGAAATACGCAAAAGTACCACAAACAACAACTTTAACCCTTTCACCGCCAATGTCGCATTTATGCACCACAATGGTTTACCACCCATGTCACTAAAAGGCATCAAATCAGGGCCTGTTATCTGAAGACCCTATTTTCTTAATTTGGGAGGTAAGGATAGGCCTAATGTTACACATGTCACAGAGGAATTTCCAATATTGCAGATACATTTTTTTCTCTTCCCAGTTTAAGTTTAATGGATTTATTTTGCTGAAAATGGCTGGCGGCGAAAGGGTTAAAGCACCACGCAAGCAAAAACAAAAAGAGGAAAAAAAAGAACAGCATAGAGACAAACTTAACAAGATCAAAATATTACATACGAAATTAATATGATTTCTGTTTACACAGTTTTTAGACAACGTTACTACTCACCAATAAATGCAGCGTGGTTGGTTGTGGCCAATCGGCTAACATATTCTCGACCCATATTCAATTTCACGTCTCTGAAGCTTGAGCTGCATCGTTTTATTGGTTCATACATTGCTTGCATTGCGGTCCGTGGAGAGTGTGTTTTGTTGTTGTTGTTGTTAGCTTTAACTCTTTGTCCAATAATATTGTTGTCCTTCCCTTGCTGGCCTTTCTCGTCCATTTATTTTTAATTCCAAAGCTTTTTGTACTTAGTGGTAAAAAAACTAGTGAAACAGAATCTAGCAAGATCTGTTTCAAGATGTTTTCATTTTAGTTGTATTACTTTTATTTTCTTGCCTATCTACCGCAGCTGGTTTACGTGTGTTCACTTTCGTATGAACTCTTTACATTATGATTCTATAAAATGTATTTTATCAGTTGATTTTCTCTTTTTTGGAAAGTTTGAAATTCGGTGTATTTTTTTGGTTTTGGGCTTCCACCAGCTATTGTTCGCCTGGTATCGTTCGGGGTGAACATTTTGGAGTTTTTTTCTTTATAATGTTCTGGATCTATACATTTCATTCACATAATTGTAGCTATTATGCATTTCTCCAAAATTGCATTTTCTCCCCTTTCAAAATATATAAATCATCATCTGTTTTGTTGTCATGAGAACACTGCTTTTTTGTATGAAGAATGTTGGTATTGATTTTGCAAAATGAACGAGTTATCTATGGTCTTTTCGCTACCTTATATGAATTGTAAAATGTACCTTTTTCAAAAGTAAACTAAAAGTGCCTGACATTTTGGCTAATTGCTACTCGGTTTATCATACTGCTTTATTTGGAGCACATATGCTGGGTGTTTTACCCACGTTTTGTTCCATTTTCACACACACACACACACACACACACACACACACACACACACACACACACACACACACACACACACACACACACACACACACACACACACACACACACACACACACACACACACATACACGTTTGAATCAAATAATCGTTAAGAAAGTGGTTATAACAAAATTCTAGAAAAAAATCCGAACACTTCAAAATCCACAGCAAGCGATGTAAGCACGCAGACCTAATTACGTAATGAAAACAATAAGAAACGTTCTCGCATTTTTCAAAGGATAACAAAAGGATAGAAAGACATTTTTGTTAAGGGGATCGGGTGTATACATTGTATGCTTCCATACGTCTGAAAGAGCGGTAAGTTTCATTGTTACCATAAAGGGAAGAGTATTGTAGTTAACCGTTTGCTTAGCTATACAGGACCCAGTGTTTGTGTGTTATTATTTTTTGTTAAATGAAATCACACACGCACACACGCAGAGACAGAGAGAGAGAGAGAGAGAGAGAGAGAGAGAGAGAGAGAGAGAGAGAGAGAGAGAGAGAGAGAGAGAGAGAGAGAGAGAGAGAGAGAGAGAGAGAGTGTGTGTGTGTGTGTGTGTGTGTGTGTGTGTGTGTGTGTGTGTGTGTGTGTGTGTGTGTGTGTGTGTGTGTGTGTGTGTGTCTGTCTGTCTGTCTGTCTGTCTGTCTGTCTGTCTGTCTGTTTGAGTGTGTTAGCAATACAACAACTG
>CM065689.1:33443077-33445577 GCA_017654935.2 Phymorhynchus buccinoides
TAAATTAAGATATCAAGCATTCGAGAGAGAGAGAGAGAGAGAGAGAGAGAGAGAGAGAGAGAGAGAGAGAGAGAGAGAGAGAGAGAGAGAGAGAGAGGAGAGAGAGAGAGAGAGAGAGAGAGAGAGAGAGAGAGAGAGAGAGAGAGAGAGAGAGAGAGAGAGAGAGAGAGAGAGAGAGAGAGAGAGAGAGAGAGAGAGAGAGACGCGGCCCGTCTAATATCACGAGAAGTGGATAGACGTTAAATGAAACACACACACACACACACACACACACACACACACACACACACACACACACACACACAGAGAGACGCTCGCGTACTCAATCATTCATCCTCTCTGTTTTTCTCTTTCTTTAATAAAATGCAATTTTATACTCACCACATGGAGCTTCTGTCTGCACATTTCTGGAAACAGAAAAGAAAGATAGCAACAAAGTCAAAACAAAATTCAGGCAAATCTGGATTCTTCTTCTTCTTCTTCGATCGCTCAGACAGTTTCCTGTCAATTATGAGCGCAGATGCGTCATGCTGCCGTTATACGCCTAACTAAGAAATGCTTAGGCCCAGCAAGTCCGACTTCGGCTGGAGGAAATGTTTTTTAAAGTGTTATTTGAAACAAGCGCGGATTCGCAATCGTTTGTGGCGTGCGACGATGTATTGAAAACGAAACATCATTTTAAAGAGCAGCCTCGATTTGAAGTGCTGCCTCGATTTGAAGTGCAACAATTTTGTCAGCCTCGATTTGAAGTGCGACAATTTTGGACCGACCGACCGACAGACCGACAGACAGACAGACCGACAAAGTGAGTTATAGGTTTGTGGCTTGTGCCACAAACAAAAAGGCAGGAGAATGGGCCGGTAAGGTAGAGAGATAGTAGATGACAGTAAGCAACGGGAAAAGGCAGAGTCAAAGAGAGTGACAGATTAAAGGAAGTTACAAGCACAGAACTGCCAGAAGGTGGGGGACTATTGATGCAAAAGACCCCCCAGTATCCCCACGGGGGTGGGGGTGGGGGAATCTGGATTGATTTAAGAGAACTGTTGTGTGCAAGACTCGACACAAAACAATCTTCGTCCTGCAACTAAGTTGGTTAGGAAATGTAGCAAGAACGATGCCACACATTGGATGCTGAAAACGGACAAGGCAAATATAATTGAAATAAATTAACCCCTTCACTGCCACGACCATTTTGAATTCGTAGAGGAGGGTACTTATAATAAACATATAGAATATAAATTATTAACCCTTTCACCGCCAATGTTGCATTTAAGCACCACAATGGTTTAGCACCCTTGTCACAGAAAGGCATCAAATCAGGATATCTTATATGAAGATCTTTTTCTTTCTTAATTTTGGGAAGTAAGGATAGGCATAATGTTATGCATTTCACAGAGAAATTCCCAATACTGCAGATAGTTTTTTTAATTTCTACCCTGCTCCGTTTAACGGTGTGCTTTTTTACTAAAAAATGGCTGGCGGCGAAAGGGTTAAAGTATGCCTAACCTATGTTACTGTTAAGGATAAACCAACACCCTAACCATTCAAAAGTATTAACGATGTGAATTCAATGGTACATCCCTGTATGGAGGCTCTCAGTGGGGCATTCCTACAAGAGAGAATGACGGACATATCCGCCAGGGGGCAGTGAAGGGGTTAATGTCAGCGAAGACAGAATAAAGAAATGAAAAGACTGATGTGATGCAAATAAGTGTGTCAAGCAAACCAACAGAGAGAAGCAAATCCTTGTAACTCTTCTGTAAAAGAACTATACTTAGATTCAAAATCCGTAAAAAGAGTCAAAGCTCTGTGTGTGTGTGTGTGTGTGTGTGTGTGTGTGTGTGTGTGTGTGTGTGTGTGTGTGTGTGTGTGTGTGTGTGAGTGCGCGCGCTCGTGCGTGTGTGTGTGCGTCCGTGCGTCCGTATGTGCGTGTGTACGTGAGTGCGCGCATGTATGCGTGTGTGCGTACCTGCGTGCGTGTGTGCGTGCCTGTGCGCGCGCGTGTGTATGGACGTGCGTGCGTGTGTGCGTGCCTGCGTGCGTCCCCCCCCCCCTCCCCCCATCCCCCCCCCCTCGCCGCCTCCTCCGGATGCTGTCTATAATTCGAGTGTAACTGAGTGTCTCCTTCTTGTGCGACTCTGAGTGAGTAGGCCTACACAAAACATATTATACCGACAGAAAAAGTTAAGAAAAGTGTAATTTTTTTTAAAATCTCAACAAATATGATAGTATATTATACACTATCAAAACAACAACAAGAACTAAAACCTGGAGAGACAAAAACCCAAAGAATCAAACAAAAACAAAAAAACTAAATACAAATGAAACGTTAAAAAGAGAATCTGTTAAAGAGATAAGGAGAAAAGCGAAAGTGGCTAATACCAAAAAAGAAAATAATAATAAAAAAACAACAACGAACGAATCCCAAAGGAGATAGCATTGAGGAAATCAACAGGAAATGAAAGACAGAAAGAGAGAAAGAAGATGGAAAGAAAGAAAG
>CM065689.1:33455577-33458077 GCA_017654935.2 Phymorhynchus buccinoides
AGGTACTGTGAAGAGGGAGGGAGAGAGAGAGAGAAAGAGAGGGGTGGGGGTGGCGATGGAGAAAGGGAGAGAGGAATAGAGAGAAACAAAAAGAGACACAGAGTGAGAGAGAGAGAGAGAGACACACAGAGACAGACAGAAATAAATACAAGAAGAGAGAGAGAGAGAGAGAGAGAGAGAGAGAGAGAGAGAGAGAGAGAGAGAGAGAGAGAGAGAGAGAGAGAGAGAGAGAGAGAGAGGGGGGGGGGCGAGGGAAGAAGGGAGACATAAATAGAGAGAGAGACAAAGAGAGACACAGAGAGAGAGACACAGAGAGAGACACAGAGACAGACAGAAATAAATACAAGAAGAGAGAGAGAGAGAGAGAGAGAGAGAGAGAGAGAGAGAGAGAGAGAGAGAGAGAGAGAGAGAGAGAGAGAGAGAGAGAGAGAGAGAGAGAGAGAGAGAGAGAGAGAGAGAGAGAGAGAGAGAGAGAGAGAGAGAGAGACAGAGAGAGACAGAGAGAGACAGAGAGAGAGGGAGGGTCACGACCTTCTCCTCCCCTCACATTCAAAGAGGCAAATGACGACTGCATTGTTTGCATATCTGCAAATGCATAAATGTCAAACGTTAAAATGTTTGAAAATAATTTAAAAATGTATGACATGTGAAATGTGTGCCCTTTGACTTTAAGCCGAGCCTGGGCGCAACAAACATAAGATAAAATTAATGTAAGCTTAAACGAGTATCGAAATATATTGTAGGGCACTAGAAAAATAGCCAAGAAAGAATTAGTATCGACGGCACAGATTAAACAACGTTTAAACAATTTCATTGGGTATATACAAAAAATATATATTAGACGTATTCCATACAATTTATGATTTAAAAAACATGCTTTCTTCATACACTGCATAAAGACTATGGTTTAAAAAACAACAACATACACAGAAACAGCAAAACACAAGTGCAGCGCCGAGCGGCTGCAAAGTCCCCTCGCAGCATCACCGAGGTACTCCGAAATCGGAATGTGTCAGTTGTACACATACATAAAAACGCATCAAAACAGCACGTAACTACATACAAACGCATCAAAACAGCACGTAATTGAATAGTTTTTGTTATACATAGCCTTGGGGTTCGGACCCGTGATTTGAGCGCGCGCGATTATGCGCACAGAAAAATTCATGACAACTGTGTTATAGACCATTGATCAAGAAATGTTGCTAAAAAAACACCTGCATTAAAATAGATAAAAAACTTCGCGAGATATTAGCGATTATGTGTTTCGGGGTTTGAACCCCGTAACTGGCGCGACCTTGACCTTAATGTAAAACTAAATACATCAGTGGATAGCTTGCATCTTGGCAAACTAGTATGCCAAATTTCATGATGATAGACTGAATAGGTTTTGAGAAAAACGGACGAATAGCCGGATGGACGGAGGCACGCCGGACGGACGGACGGACACCGGACGGACGGACACCGGACGGACCAGACAAAAACAATAGCTCCCCGAACCTTCGGCTCGGGGACTAAAAATACAAGACACATGGGGCTCTACAAAACATTATTTTGCGGGGTCACCGTGTTGAACAAAATATTGACAAAATGAAGAACTTATGAGAGTAAAAGGGATAAAATAATAAAACCATGCCCCAGCATGCAGCTAGGGGAAATCGTTAACACATATTATTTTCTTTTCTTTCGTATTCAATAACAGATTAGCTTTGTTCGTGTTCTATAGAAAACATGGATATATCCACCTGCTGATACAA
This sequence comes from Phymorhynchus buccinoides, assembly GCA_017654935.2. Taxonomy (NCBI): domain Eukaryota; kingdom Metazoa; phylum Mollusca; class Gastropoda; order Neogastropoda; family Raphitomidae; genus Phymorhynchus; species Phymorhynchus buccinoides. The sequence continues at coordinate 33,457,335 of CM065689.1, forward strand.
ATGCGTAACACGATCTTCTTCTTCTTCTTCTTGTTCTTCTTCTTCTAATAAAAAATAATGTGTTTGTTTTTCGGTAACTCAATGTCTATGGGTTGTTATATTTTTTTTATTTGGGTGGTTAGGTCTTTGAGAGAGAGAGGAGAGAGAGAGAGAGAGAGAGAGAGAGAGAGAGAGAGAGAGAGAGAGAGAGAGAGAGAGAGAGAGAGAGAGAGAGAGAGAGAGGGGGGGGGGAGAGAAAGAGAGAAAGAGAGAGAGAAGTCGAAGTCATTTTTGGCTCACGTCGTTTTTTAAAACAAAGTGAGTCTATAGTATCATACATGTTCGGTTGTGTGTGTGTGTGTGTGTGTGTGTGTGTGTGTGTGTGTGTGTGTTGTGTGTGTGTGTGTGTGTGTGTGTGTGTGTGTGTGTGTTGTTGCGTCCGTGGCCCCGACCTTTAACCTTAACTCAAACCTTAACGTTGTCATTTGTTATAAACATATAAGGCGTTAGAGGGTTAAAGTTAGCAGGATACTTGATTTTGACGTGAGTCTTCAAGTCACGACGATCAAAGCAGTCAGATACAGGATAAAGAACAAAATAAAGATAATCATTTGTTGCAGAGATTACTGTTGTGCAACCTTTAACCTTGACTCAGTCACACTCTTCAAACTAAAGAAGACTCTCACTCTCCACTGAAAAACTTTAACGTTGTCATTTTCTCAAAAAAACATAAGATGTTAGAGAGAGGATACTTGATTTTGACG
>CM065689.1:33465577-33468077 GCA_017654935.2 Phymorhynchus buccinoides
GAAGAAGGAAAAGAAGAAGGAAGAGGAGCAGGAGAAAGAAGAAGAAGAAGATGAAGGAGGAAGAGGAGGAGAAGAAGGTGGAGTTTTAGATTAAGAAGTTCTGTAGGGTCTAACGTATAGGTAATATGGCGTAGGTGACTTTCTTTTAAATAACGGAGTGTATGAGTGTGTTAAGCGTGTGCGTGCTTTCACGTGCGTGAATATGTATTTATACGCGCGTGTGTGTATGAACGATTGGGTAAGCATAGGTACACCTCTTTGCAATTATAAAACATAATGCATGTAGAACTATGTGCGTTCAATTATGCAAATGCATCGACAAAAGAGTGAGTAGATACTTTTAGACTATTATTTGCAGGTGTTCTTTGTTTTACTCTTTGCAGTTGTGAGCATGGCACGGTATCATATCTTTACAAAATATTGCAGACCACTGTCATAAAGAACAATCTTTATGTAAGCCTGTATCTTATGTCATGGCCAATTTAATGCAACATTTAGCAGCAGTCTGTGCATTAGCTCCCATTGCATACACACACACACACACACACACACACACACACACACACACACACACACACACACACACACACACACACACACACACACACACACACACACACACACACACACACACACAGACGCGCGCGTACATAGAGAGACAGAGACGGACACAGAGATGGAGACAGAGACAGAGAGCTAAAGACACATACTTTTAAACCAATAAAACTCAAATCCTTGGACTTAAAAGACTTCCTTTTAGTTGCAATACAATTACACAGAAGTGTTTTCAGTTTAAATGTCGGGTCACGACGATTCGAGTAGACTTTGAAAAGTATCGACCGTTTCTTTTCTGCAAACTTTACGAGTCACTTTTATGAGTTGTGGACAATGTCGCAGTCACTGCTTTAGTCACTTCTACTAAGTAACTACTGTAGATTATTTTCAAAGAAAGCTAAGTATGAAAAAAGGTGATTCTTTATAGCCAATCATTTACAAACAGTAGCAAAAGTATCAGTGTCGAGTACAAAATGTGCCTACACTATAATGGAGTTGACAAGTTACTCTTTATTGCTGTAAGTAAGCCTTATTTAATAAAGTGAAAGCAACTTAGCCATCTGCTCCCATATAGGCCCCTATCAGACATGATGAAGACCACAGACACAACTAGGACTACACACACATTCATTGCAACATTAACTTTAGCACTAACAGTAGCACACATTATACAAAATGGTTTGAACACGTCACAGGAAAAGGACATCTAAGTTAAAGACAGACGTTCACTTACTAGAAGACGATGGTGATGTTCAGACTGGCTTACTAGCAATTAATCAGAGCTTGGTCAGTTTGTGTACATAAAACGCTCTACCACTGCGCTCTGAACTCTCCCTCCTCTCTCCGCTCTCTCTCTCTCTCTCTCTCACCTCTCTCTCTCTCTCTCTGTGTCTCTCTCTCTCTCACACTCTCACTCTCTTCTCTCTTCTCTCTCTCTCTCTCTCTCTCTCTCTCTCTCTCTCTCTCTCTCTCTCTCTCTCTCTCTCTCTCTCCTCTCCACCCGCAAATGTTTCTAGGAAAGGAAAGTTGAATGAACTTGATGTCCAAAGAAAGGCCACACAAATGGCTTTGATAAGCGACAACTCGGGTTTTAAAAACAAATATTTCACAACTACAATTAAAGCATTAAAGACCCCCCACGTCACGTGTCAAAATCACGGTTTGCACGTGTTTTCCCCTCTTATAGCTGGTAAGAAATCTTAAGAAAGCTTCCTAGCATAAGAGGGAATGTGACACGTGACGTGGTGGGTCTTTAAGAGAATCGAAACGTGACCCGAATGACGTTCATAGAGAAAGTCGTTTCTATATAATCGGATTAGAACTTCAAAAAGGAAACAGATCTCATATGTATTGCAACAGAATTGTTTTCCCCAAATCTGAAACGATTGTACAACAAGGTGTTTTTTAAAAATAATTCGCCAGGGACCTGTATTCACGTTGAGATAGCATGAGACTTACCACATGCTAACTTAGAAGCTCTTCCAAAACACTATTAAATCCTATAGGACATTGGAAGAGCTTCTAAGTTACATCATGCTAAGTCTCATGCTATCTCAACGTGAATACAGGCCCAGGTTACAACTTTTTTTAAACTTTTTTTTAAAAAGCGGCAACAACAACGATAAATCCGTTTGCTCTTTGCAAAACACAAGTCAACATTTGAAACATTGCTACTAGAAGCTGGGAAACATAAAGGCAGCGTTGTATATTCGGAGCGAGCTTTCTGTGACGCCTCCTTTATGCAACGCTGCAATGGGTATTCCATTTTGGAAACCCCAAAGAGTCCCCGTTTTTTTGGTGGCTTACGTACCAGTCGCTTAGACTCGTGCTCTGTGGGTCTAAATAGGTAAAGGTTTTACGGATAAAATATGTCTGAGGGGAGAGAAACTCTGAACTCGGAACTCGGATGTCGGAAAAAAATATTTTAATTGTGCGTCCATGTTGG
>CM065689.1:33483077-33488077 GCA_017654935.2 Phymorhynchus buccinoides
TATTTGGGAAGACCTTTTAAACCCTATTCTCAACCGGCCTCTTCCTAAAACAAGAATAAGCACCTTAGGGTATGATAATGTTCTTTCTTTTGTCATTTGGAAGACTGTTTCAATCCGTAATTCTCTTTTTATTTGAGCTCCTCAGAAATGTGGAAGGACGTCGAGAAGATTAGCAAACTGAAGACTTGACACAGACGTAGGGCCTACCTTACCCAGACGAAAAGAAGGTAACGGTCTTGTTTTCTACATGGACGCTTTGCTGTCTACCTTAACCCTTTCACCGCCAGCCATATTTCAGCCAAACATTTCCATTAAATTTACCTGAGTAGAGAACAAAATCCATCTGCAGTATTGGGTATTCTTCTGTGACATATATAAAATAAGGTCTATCCTTACTTCCCAAAACTAAAACAATAGGGTCTTTGGATAATACCCTGATGCCTTTTAGTGACATAGAAGTTCAATCATTGTGGTGCTATAATGAGACTTTGGCGGTGAAAGGGTTAATCGTTAAAAGACTCTACTTCGTGGTGGTCGCGTTCACGGACTGACGGTTCTGTATACTGTTCCAGAGATAACACTGTCCCAGGTCTGCCATCTGATTTACTGCCGCTTTGTTTCGTGCTGGGGTTCGGGTTCTAATCGAGCGTGGAGGTGTCTGTCCAGGGTGGGGGTTTTTTCCGGCTACAAACCAGACACATCATTCCTCCAGATACAAAAAAAAACTCCACTAATACAGGAGAATGTTTGAAAGCCATGCATAAGCTTTTAGCTTGTTGCGCGCAATTGATTTGGTAGATTTTGCTACTGTATGCGTTTGATACAATGCATTTCGTTTAAACCAATACGCAAGAAAGATTGTGTATAATTATTGTGACTGTCTGACGCTTACGACTACGACTTCAAGATAGCGGAGGAGGCAGCTGAATTTCTTAAGGGATGAGCTAACGTTTTGTTAATAGTGGAGACGAATTGCCCAGGGTATATCCCCATTCAAATTAAGTCAAAAAGGACTTGGAGAAAGCTGGCGTTGAGGAAGTTCCCCCCAAAGCCAAGAAATCTTTTTTTTAAGCTGCAGCAGCTATTAAGAGTCAGGACAAAAGCCTCGTGGTTGAGAGTCATGAACTTTCGCAAGACTTAACTGTACCGTGATGTTCCATTGCTGTAGAAAACCATGTATTGTACAGCTCTGACTTTATATCCTGCCCAGTGTCAGACTAATGACAATCAATGACAAAGGCTTCCTGAACACTGGGGCTGTAAGCTTACTGACCAGATGTCATGCTACCTTCACATGAGTTACAATGCAAGAGAAGGAAAGACAAGAACGAGCAATGGGTGACAGGTGTAACTTAATTGACGCACTTAAAGACCCACTGACCCTTGTTTTTTTCTGGGTAGCTGTGACCTACATGCAAATGCCCCCAACTTGAAATGGAGGCTGCTCTTTAAAATGATGTTTCGTTTTCAATTTGGGGGCATTTGTATGGGCGTCAAACCTGGTCAAAACAAGAATTCTTACCAGTTATAAGAAGGAAAACCCGTGAAACCCGTGATTTTTGACACGTGATCTGGTGGATCTTTAAGGAATTAACACATAAACACGAACACAATTTAAAGGGAAACAAGACAAAACAAGCTGTACACATAACTTTGAACAACACGAAAAAAAACACCAACAAACAAGTTAAAATATTCACAAATAAACAAAACAAATTATAAACAAAATAAAACAAAACGGTACCCAGGTTTATTTCTATACATTAATTTCAAAGATTTAACGTCCAATAATGTTAATAAAAGCTTCTTCTTCTTCTTCTTCTTCTGCTTCTTCTTGTTCTTCTTCTTCTTCTTCTTGTTCTTCTTCTTCTTCGTCTTCTTCTTATTCTTGAAAGATTTCTTCTTATTCTTCTTCTTCTTCTTCTTCTTCTTCTTCTTCTTTCTTGTTCTTCTTCTTTCTTCTTCTTCTTCTTCTTCTTCTTCTTCTTTTCTTTTTCTTCTTCTTCTTCTCTTCTTCTTCTTCTTCTTCTTCTTCTTCTTCTTCTTCTTCTTCTTCTTGTTCTTCTTCTTGTTCTTCTTGTTCTTCTTGTTCGTCTTCTTCTTCTTCGTATTCTTCTTCTTCTTCTTCTTTTCTTCTTGCTTCTTCTTCTTCTTCTTCTTCTTCTTTCTTCTTCTTCTTCTTCTTCTTCTTCTTCTTCTTCTTCTTCTTTCTTCTGCTTCTTCTTCTTCTTCTTCTTCTTCTTCTTCTTCTTCTTCTTCTTCTTAGTCTTCTTCTTCTTCTTCTTCTTCTTCTGGCTTTTCTTCTTCGTCTTCTTCTTCTTCTTCTTCTTCTGCTTCTTCTTCTTCTTCTTTCTTCTTCTTCTTCTTCTTCTTCGTCTTCTTCTTCTTCTTCTTCTTCTTCTTCTGCTTCTTCTTCTTCTTCTTCTTCTTCTTCTTCTTCTTCTTCTTCTTCTTTCTTCGTCTTGTTCTTGTTCTTGTTCTTGTTCTTCTTCTTTTTCTTCTTCTTCTTCTTCTTCTTCTTCTTCTTCTTCTTCTTCTTCTGCACCTCCAAGGCCATATGGCCATAATGGGTGGACCATGCCCGGTTTTGTTTTCACTGGTCTCTTCGCTGCATTCAGCCAACACATTCCGATTTCGGATGACCTAAAGGAGACATTTATTTGATTTTTTTTGTCAATGCAGGACAATGGACCAAATAAGACAGAACAAAAATAGTAGATGCCACAAGGAAAAGGAAATAATTAAGAGTCGAAGAGAGTGACAAATTAAATTGAGTTGATAGCACAAAAATTCCAGAAGGTGTGGGAACTACACTGGAAGATTTCCTGGTATACCCAAGGGCCCTGGAATAATAATAATAATAATAATAATAATAATAATAATAATAATAATAATAATAACAACAATAACAATAATAATAACAATGTGTTATTTAATTATAAAATAAATAATTTATTAAAATTGCGCGACTATTTTCACATATTCGTGCCAGAACACATTACATTTTTGTATTTATATATATACATATACTTCTTCATATTGTTTTGTAATAATGTTTTTGTTTCTGATTGTTTTCTCTGATTATATTTGTAAAGCGCTCTGGGGATGATTTTTTATCATCGAAGAGCGCTATAGAAGCTTTACGTATTTATTATTATTATTAATATTAGTATTACCCTTCTTTTCAGAGGGGGGAATAAAACCCAAAGGTGCAATCCCGAAAGGATCAGGACAGGACGCTAGTACCTTTCAGCTTTTACCTGAGAAGAAGGATAGTACCTTCTGGCTTATAACACTGGAATATTTGGCAGATCATGTATTGAATACCTTTGGGGCACAAAGGTTTGAGAAAACAAAAAAACCCACGAAAAACGATGTTCTGAACTTTTGATGATTTTAGCCCACGGCGACAGTGACATCCGTGCGGGGGTGAATTTGATGAATAGTTCCAGTGCCCTGGTTTATGTGACGTGAAGGTGTTTATCTTATTCATCGATTTTTTTATATTTTACTCATCTCAAAAAGAGATGAGCTTACTGATAATGCCAGGGGCGCACACACATACACACATGCACGGAAGCACGCGCGCGCACACTCATGCACTACCCAAACACACGCATGCAAACACACACACACACACACACACACACACACACACACACACACACACACACACACACACACACACACACACACACACACACACACACACACATACATGCATGCAGACACACATACACACACACATGCACGAATGCACACACACACGCATGCACAACATCCCCGACCCTCCACCCGCACATACACACACAAGCACAAACATCTTTTACCTAACTCAAACTCACTCTCCCCCCCCCTCTCTCCTCTCTCTCTCCTCTCTCTCTCTCTCTCTCTCTCTCCTGATAAATGGCATTAAACATCTAAAAAAATAATAAAAGCGCTGGTCCTAACAAACGTGTGAGTGAAATGTTTAAACACTCCAACACGACAATAGTTGATTTTCTAGTTGACCTATTTAATACAATCTTTAACAGTGGAACCTTTCCCCAGGAATGGTGTAAGTCGATAATAGTACCACTACATAAAAAGGGAGACACCAATTACTAAAATCGTACGCCTGTACGATACGATTCGATCACGTGTTATCCATGCGCCAATCAATCACATTTGTTCTTGGAGAGCATGTGATCGAATCGTATCGTACAGTGGTACGATTTTAGTGAACGTGTGGCTGGCCCTTTAATTCATAAACCAATAACGAATCCAAACAAACAAACACCTAACAACACACTCACATCTATAATTATGCATGGAGTGAAAACGACGAGCAGAACCTACAAAGTCCGTGTATGGACGATCGATATTGCTTTAGGTATTTAGGTATTATGTACTTTATAATTATAGTCACAGAGGCGTCTCTGTGAAATTCGGGTTGCTCCCACCTGGAGAGCGCTTCGCAGCCAGAGGCGCGCCACCTATTTTTTTTTTTTTTTTTTGCATGCGATTTTTGTCACTGATGAGGGGGGGGGGGGGGGGGGGTAAATTTTGACCAAATGACAACTTGTTCGTTGCCACTGGGTTTAACGTATGCTACGTGCATGGGCACACGGGACCTCGGTTTATCGTCTCATCCGAAAGACTCCACGTTCAGACCGTTAAGGCCTAGTGCAGAATGAGAGGAACAAATCCCCTGTACCCAGGTTCGAACTCGGGTTTACTTGACACGAAGCGAACCCTTTCACCGCCAAAGTCACATTTTAGCACCACAGTGGTTTAACACCTATGCCACTAAAAGGCATCAAATTGGGGTCTATTATCCAAAGACCCTATTGTCTTAGTTTTGGGAAGTAAGGATAGACCTTATTTTATATATGTCACAGAAGAATCCCCAATACTGCAGATCGATTTTATTCTCTACCCAGGTAAATTTAAGGGAAATGTTGGGCTGAAATATGGCTGGCGGTGAAAGGGTTAACATTGAATGTTTCATGTTACTTTTG
>CM065689.1:33493077-33495577 GCA_017654935.2 Phymorhynchus buccinoides
TCCTTATGTCGTCTTCTTCTTCTTTTTTCTCCTCCTAATCCTCCTCCTCCTTCGTGTCGTCTTCTTCTTTCTCCTCCTTCTCCATCCTTCTGTCGTCTTCTGCGTCTTCTCCTCTAACAAATCATCTCCTTCTGTCGTCTTCTTCTTCTTCTCCTCCTTCTCCTCCTCCTCCTTCTGTCGTCTTCTTCATTCTCCTCCTCCTTCTCCTCCTCCTCCTTCTCACTCTTCTTATTCCTCCTTCTCCTCCTCCTCCTTCTCTGTCCTTCTTCTTCTTCTCCTCCTCCTCCTCCTCTCCTTCTGTCGTCTTTTCTGCCTTCTTCCTCCTCCTCCCTCCTCCTCCTTCTGTCGTCTTCTTCGTGCTCCTCCTCCTCTCCTCCCTACTCCTCTTCTCTTCTTCTCTCCTCCTTCTTCTCCTCCTCTTCCTCTTTCGTATTCTTGTTCTCCTCCCTCCTTCTCCTCCTCCTCCTTCTGTCTTCTTATTCTTCTTCTTCTCCTCCTCCTCCTTCTGTCGTCTTCCTCCTCCTCCTCCTCCTTCTCCTCTCCTTCTTGTCGTCTCTTCTCCTAATCCTCCTCCTCCTTCTCACTCACTCTTCTCGTCTTCTTCTTCTCCTCCTCCTTCTCCTCCTCCTCCTTCTGTCGTCTTCTTCTCCTCCTCCTCCTCCTCCTTCTGTCGTCTTCTTCTCCTCTCTCCTCCTCCTCCTTCTGCTCTTCTTCTCTCTTCTTCTCCTCCTCCTCCTCCTCCTCCTTCTTTGTCGTCTTCTTCTTCTCCTCCTCCTCCTCCTCCTCCTCCTTCTGTCGTCTTCTTCTGCCTTCTTCTCCTCCTCCTCCTCATCCTCCTTCTGTCTTCTCTCCTTCTCCTCCTCCTCCTTACTTCTGTCCTCTTCTGCATTTCTCCTCCTCCTCCTCCTCCTCCTTCTTCGTCTTCTCCTCCTCCTCCTCCTCCTCCTCCTTCTGTCGTCTTCTTCTGTCTTCTTCTTCTCCTCCTCCTCCTCCTCCTTCTGTCGTCTTCTTCTTCTCCTCCTCCTCCTCCTTCTGTCGTCTTCTTCTGCCTTCTTCTCCTCCTCCTCCTCCTCCTTCTGTCGTCTTCTCCTCCTTCTCCTCCTCCTCCTCCTTCTGTCGTCTTCTCCTCCTCCTCCTCCTCCTCCTCCTTCTGTCGTCTTCTTCTGCCTTCTTCTCCTCCTCCTCCTTTTTCCAGGGCATTATCAACGCAACACGACAATAGACCAGGCGAAAGGGATAACAGTGACTCGCAAACTCTTCTTCTGTACAATGAGAATAACAATAACACGACTAAATAAACCAATGAGTATTACTATCCTGTGTGGTAGGAGACCACACCGCCAGCATAACGTCCTTGGCAGCCCTGTAAGATAATCAAGGGCTTATCTCCCAGTCTACTCCTATAGAAGCTCTGCAGGATCGTGTTGGGCTCAATTGGGAATACAAGTGCCAGAGCGGTACAACACGATGACCGTGAAGATAACTAAGATCAATGTAGGGAACATACATGTCCAAAGAAATTGAGGATGGTCTCTTATTTCATCACGATTTTGCAGTTTGGCTATGGAATGAACGAACAGAAGAGAAATGCGGAATAATTATAAAACCCTTTATAACTTTGCATCTACAGTTTATGCTGTAAGTGTATTTTACATGCAGTACAAATATGCTTCTTCTGGATTTGTTTGCTATAAGGATTCTGTAAGCGATGCCATTGTTTCTCAAATAGATGGAGGAAAAAACCCGACTATCTTCTCCTTCAAAGTACAGTTATGAAAGACATGTAGATTCGACTTTTAGTCAAACAGATTCCATCTAAACATAAAGTATACATGACTAATTCTGTGCCCGACAGATTATAGTTCTTATCTGTATACTTGCGTTTCAACACACTTTGAAAACAACATGCTCAATAATAAGGAAACACACACGCAAAGCAGACAATAGACATGTCCATCAATTCATCCACGATGTTTTAATACAACGTATATCCAAGAACTCGGGTGATCATGCATAAACACAATTATTCTCCCCATTTGAGATCGGTTGACGCATTTCAACACAATTACGATACAATAACGTTCATCTTTAACCCTTTCACCGCCAAAGTCGCATTTTAGCACCACAGTGGTTTGACAACTGTCACTAAAAGGCATCAAATTGGGGTATATTATCCAAAGACTCTATTGTCTTAGTTTTGGGGAGTAAGGATAGACTTTATTTCATACATGCCATAGACGAATCCCCAATACTCCCGATGGATTTTGTTCTCTACCCAGGTAAATTTAATGGACATTTGTGGCTGGCGGTGAAAGCGTTAATACCAGAATGGGACAGACTCTATAGCCCGGTATCACGGCAATGCAATGCATTCATGGACCCAGAATTACCCCCCAGCTCAGGTTATCCAGTTTACTGGCTGTCTGGTATCTCCAGTTCTGCCAGTTGGGTTCATGGCGAGCGTGAGAGCTCCCAGAGGAGGTCCGATGTCTGCTGCATG
>CM065689.1:33498077-33503077 GCA_017654935.2 Phymorhynchus buccinoides
ATGGTTCCAGCAAACAAATAGTATAAGTGCATGGCTTTGTACATCGATTTCTCGGCAAATAGGTAGATTTCTGCTCTATTTCTTGGTTCTTTCAGTGGTTAGGATATTAGGGTTAGGGATAGGGTTAGGGTTAGATGGCCTTTTCTTTTGCCACAAGCATCTGTTGTTTTGTCAAAATCATCTTTTTGTTTTGGAGCATTAAATCACTGCCTTTTTTTTAAACTCCCACCCTTTCGCTCACACTACAGGTGGGGATCACTGTGAACTCACTTACAGCCTACAACAACACTAACACTTCCCACCTTCCACCCTTTTTTTTCACCTTCCAGCAGGTGAGAAGTGCGAAAGTTGACTTCATGCTTTGCAAGGTTTGTAGGCTGCGAAGTTATCACTCTTTGTAACATTTAGGCTCTTTTTGGTAAGCCTATGTACGGCAGATACTCCGACAAAGAAGAAGAAGAAGAAGAAGAAGAAGAAGAAGAAGTGGAAGAAGAAGAAGAAACAAAGAGGAGAGCGACAGAGAGGAATAAAGAGAGAAGAGGAAGAAAGGGTGCACAAAGACAGTGGGATGAAATGTGGCGATTGGCAGAGAGTAAGAGGATGATAGAATTAGTGACACAGATACAAAAGAAACTAGAGCGTTAAGACGCTACATCACCAACCGCGCGGCAGCATTTTCGGCTCCAGTGACCTTGACCTTTGACCCATGACCTTCATGATCGAACCCGGCCTAGCTCTCTCCATTACGTACCCGCATGCAACATTTGAGCATCCTAAGTCCATCCGTTCAAACGCTAGAGAGGATACATACAAACATACAAACATAGTCCGCCTCAGACACGAGTGAAAACATTACCAATCCGCTCTCTATGATCGCGGTTGGTAATATAAAACAAAAGCTGCATCTCCATCTGATCCCATTGTCATTATTACGCTCGTTATCATCGCATCTGTCATTTTCCTTCGTGGATCTTGGCAATGATAAGGCATTCAGTCAGCTTGTTCCTAATCCCTCTGCGCTGCTCCATCTTTCCATGACACACTGATATAAGCTTTTTTTTGCTCATCCATGATGGAAAACTAGCGCCGTTTCTACCCTACTTTGCCATCAAATAATGGTGGCTTGCTATATACAATGACTGCCAGAAAACGTGTGCTCTTTCCCACCCTTAAATCTACCTCCACAACCCAACTCCAATAAGGAGAGAGAAAAAATATGTTTGTGATTTCCTTCTTTCAACAAAATAGAGAAGAGTATGCAAATGCTCCCAAACAGCTCCAATACAGTCAATTCTAAATAATTATGTTACATCATTTTAGCAGGGCTAAAAGGTCATCATACTGCTTTCGTTATCTCAAGAGACAAGATTTAGAGTATGCAAATTCCCACCTAAAGGGGTACTCTGACGGATGAGTTTTTACAAGAAACACGTCGAGATAATCAAGAAAACACCCTTTACAGAGATCGCAACACTCACTTTGCTCTGGTTCCTAGAAATCAAACCGTCAAATCGGCGAGTCCTCCTTGGCGGAGGTGCTGGAAGTCAAATTATTTCAGTGAAAGCTTTCTCTTTTCTAATGGCTTAGGCAAAATCCACGAAATGTCCACAATAAAAGCCTTTTTATTTACAGTTTACCAAAAGGAGTTTCGCTCACAACAAAGGAAATAGCTCCAATTGGGTTTTTTACTGCACTACAAAGAAGAAAAAGCTTCAACCACTCTGAGTGTCCTCCACCCACCAAAATGGCTTCTCTCTCCGGCAACTCCGCCAGGGAGGAATCGCCGTTTTGACGGTTTGATTTCTAGGAAACCAGAGCAAAGTGAGTGTTCCGATCCTTGAAAAGGCTGTCTTTCTGGTGATCTCGACGTGTTTCTTGCAGCTCATCCGTCAGGATGTTCCTGTAATAATTATGTTGCCTCATTTTAGCCCTGAAGGGTCATATTATACTGGTTTCGCAAGTGACAAGATTTAGAGTACGCAACTTCTTGCTTAAAGCATAATGTAGAATAACACTACCTCGCTGACTCGTAATCAGACCATAACGGCCCGGTTGGTAATGGGGAAGATCTCCCGAAGTTAAGAACAATTTGGATAGCCGACCCCGAATAAAAATGCCATTCAATGACATGGGTTTAAATCAGTGTGCTACCAAGCGGCGACTGCGTCGGTGAAAAGGTCTTAAAATGGTTGGGTAGATTAGAATTCCGAGGCTTGAACAAACTTTTGTTGGACACAGAAAGAACGAAAAAACACACATGCAGGCCTTTGATCCAGTGATAAAGTACCCCCTGTTCTTTTCGAAAAGCGGGAGTAGAAAAAGCAACTGCCTTCGTTTGTCTCGTGCGGCACGCTATCGGGGACTGAAGCAAAATGGATTATTGTTATCTTTACGTTATCATCAGCGCTCTAACGGTTTTATTCATCATTATCTCTTCATAGGAGATTCCCAGACAAATGAGATTTGGGGTATTGCGTAGTGAAAGATAGCTTGCTCACTGCCTTAGGGTCGGTGTACATCTCGTGTGCTGGCTAATGCAAAGCATCTGTTTTGTGTCAGTCTGGGTATTTGTCACACCTGCTGCCATGTCATTCACACCTACTGGCGTGCGCTGTGTACGTATTTGGTCCGCTGTCGCCCATGTTGTTTGGGTCTTGGGGAAGGGAGACCAAAAGAAACAGACCCGCTTGTGTGTATGACCTGTCAGCAAGTCAATAGCAACAAGGCGTGGTGCCATTTGTCAAACGATTGTCAAACATGTTGTGTAGTACCTGCTACACTGATGGACACCGAGCTTAAAATAGGTCGTATAGAGGCGGGAGTAGAAGAACGGGAGGCTTGATAAACAGGGGGTATAATGAAGCTGCATAGTTGATGGGCATTGTATAAAGGTGTACGTTGAAGTATTTTCATTCCGACGATTCTGCCCGACATGGCCGAAAGGCCGAAGAGGGTGTTAAACTCTATTATCTATCACTTTTCTTTTCGAATTTACAAGTGTGGATGTTGTTTTTTTAACAGAGAACAGTCAAGTAAGAAAACAATCTTTTGATATGAGGGCATAGAAGTTCCTCTTGAATGAGCATAATAGCAATGCTCTTCCAGTTGATGAGTTCAGATTATTTGAACGAAAATCATAGACAATTTCAAGTCCTAATTTGCTTTTGATCGGCAAAGGAGTATAAATTTGTCGCGTTCTGTTTCTTTATTTTTTTCTGTCTGTTCCAATGATATCTTTTGAACAGTTGAAAATAACCGCTTCAAATTTTAAAGCGCACACACATGCGCGCGCGCACACACGCACGCACGCACGGGCACACACGCACGCACGCACGCACGCACGCACACGCACGCACACGCACACGCACACGCACACGCACACACACACACACTAAAAAAACAACTAACAAAAACAAAGTAGTTTGCCAATCTATTAGTTGTCAGCATTTACCACGCGGTGTCTGAAACAGGGATTGTGACAGATGGAAACTTAAAGCAAGTCTGACCCATTATAGGCCTACTACACGTAAAGTAAAACCCACGGCAGTGAAAATGCGATAAGAGCAGGGAGAGTCCCGTCGCCTGGCATGAACCAAATCGTCAGCTAAGGTTCCCTGAAGTCCATCCACCCCCTTTCCTAATAGAAAACAAGGGCGATGCTGCACTAACGGCAACGCGCTCTCCAGCGGGGAGCTGCCCCGAATTTTGCAGACGAGAGTTTCTGTGGCTAGAAAACAACCATACGATATGGTACAGAATACCAAACCATACTATACCATAACATACCATACTGTTCCATATCATAGCATACTATACCATACCATACCATACCATACCATACCATACCATACTATACCATACTATACCATACCATACCATACCATACCATACTATACCATACTATACCATACCATACCATACCATACTGTTCCATATCATAGCATACTATACCATACCATACTATACTATACCATACTATACCATACTATACCATACTATACCATACTATACCATACTATACCATACTATACCATACTATGCCATACCATACTGTTCCGTATCATCATATCCCACCATACCATACCATACCATACCATACCATACCATACCATACCATACCATACCATACCATACCATACCATACCATACCATACCATACCATACCATACCATACCATAATGTCCCATACCACACCATATCATACCATATCATACCATACCATACTATAAACGTTTAATTAAACAAAATGTAATTTATGATAATTGGGAAAGGTGGGGGCGGGGGATGGGGGATAGTGTGTGTATGTGTGTGTGGTGTGGGGGGGGGGGGGGGGGCATGTACAGTTTGATATCGTTTACACTACAGCTGCTGAATGAAAACACGGCAAAACTAGAGCGTTAAGACGCTAAATCACCAACCGCGCGGCAGCGTTATTCGGCTCCAGTGACCTTGACCTTTGACCCATAACCTTCATTATCGAACGTGGCCTAGATCTTCCTACTACCTACCAGCATGCAAACTTTGAGCACCCTAAGTCCATCCGTTCAAACGCTAGAGAGGATACATACAAACATACAAACACCACCTCAGACACGAGTGAAAAACATTACCAATCCTCTCTCTACGATCACGGTTGGTAAAAAGGGTTGCATGCACGCAGCTGGTTGGAAAACAGCTGTTTTGTGCGGGGCGTAGGCCACTACCTACACTGATATGAGAAGGCAACAGCTGGCTTCATCAAACAAAACCAACCAGTCTGTCTGGTTTGTGGGGTTGGCTACAGGATGAAATATTTTAAAAAATAAATAATGAAAATTAAAAACATTAAACAAATGTGTTAATAGAAGTACATCAAAATGTGCAGCAGGCTCTGTGTGAAACCTCAAAAGCCGAGTGATTAGGCCTACTATAAGGACACACACACACACAGTTTAAATAATATTCAGTGGGAAAAAAAGCGGGGGGGGGGGGGGGGGGGCATGCACATAAGAACTAAACGC
>CM065689.1:33510577-33523077 GCA_017654935.2 Phymorhynchus buccinoides
CTGTATACAAATTAAATAGCATATCACCCCAAAGAATGAGTTTAAAAAAAAATCACACACACACACACACACAGAAAGAGGGAAAAAAATAAGCGGACGCGTAAATGTAGGACCATGTGTATTTGATTACATATAAACATTTGGAGAACAATATAATTTTGTAGGTGATTTGTGATGCCAACATGATCTTCATTTCATTGGTGTTTTTGAAAAGTGGACTGGCATCAAGGTATTATATGTATGGTATTGACACAATTCACCCCTTCCTACCATCCATACCCTGGATAAAGTAGATACTGCATCATGAAATCACAAACACATTGACACACTCACTGACTGCTTGCACACTCACACAATCAGTCATGTAATTAACATGGAATTGTTTTGGAGAATGGTTTGTCACTGTGTGCAATAATGCTTTGTTTTCATTACCTCTGCTATTTTTTTTAGTAATTAGTGAACAATGAGTGATCAAGACAGAACAAAACAGAATGAAAACAAATTTATTGACATATATTTATGTACAATGTGTTAATAAATGACATGTAACACACCTATAACATTGCAAAAAAATGAAATTAAGCAAGAAGCTGCAAGTAAAAATGCCAATATGAGCTAAGTGACAGTTGGACATAATTATGTGGTGGGGTGTTTTACATGTATTGATAAAAGTCTTTGTTTTGTAATGGTGGTGTGAATAACAACAAAGTTTGATTTGAGAGGCGTGGCACAATGTTAGACGCTACCTGTTGTTTGACGGTGCGCGTTGTATGGCCTGGCACAATGTTTGACGATGCCCGTTGTTTGACACTGTGCATTGAATGGCGTACCGCAATGTTTGAGGCTGCCTGTTGTTTGACGCTGCGCATTGTATGGTGTGGCACAATGTTTGAGGCTGCCTGTTGTTTGACGCTGCGCGTTGTATGGTGTGGCGCAATGTTTGACGCTGCCTGTTGTTTGACGCTGCGCGTTGTATGGCGTGGCGCAATGTTTGACGCTGCCTGTTGTTTGACGCTGCGCTGTTGTATGGCGTGGCGCAATGTTTGACGCTGCCTGTTGTTTGACGCTGTTTGGCGTTGTATGGCGTGGCGCAATGTTTGACGCTGCCTGTTGTTTGACGCTGCATGTTGTATGGCGTGGCGCAATGTTTGACGCTGCCTGTTGTTTGACGCTGCATGTTGTATGGCGTGGCGCAATGTTTGACACTGCCTGTTGTTTGATGCTGCGCGTTGTATGGCGTGGCGCAATGTTTGACGCTGCCTGTTGTTTGACGCTGCATGTTGTATGGCGTGGCGCAATGTTTGACGCTGCCTGTTGTTTGACGCTGCATGTTGTATGGCGTGGCGCAATGTTTGACGCTGCCTGTTGTTTGACGCTGCATGTTGTATGGCGTAGCGCAATGTTTGACGCTGCCTGTTGTTTGACACTGCGCGTTGTATGGCGTGGCGCAATGTTTGACGCTGCCTGTTGTGTGACGCTGCGCGTTGTATGGCGTAGCGCAATGTTTGACGCTGCCTGTTGTTTGATGATGCGCGTTGTATGGCACTGCATTGTATTAGTCTTTGTAGTAGGTTTGTCATATGTCTGTTCAAATGTTATCCAAGTACCATAGGCTGTCATATAGACAGATAGTCACACACACACACACACACACAGCCAGGAAGGAACAGACTATGCTGAAAACATTAACCAGCTTTCGCCACGCGGCTGGTTAAAAAAAAGGAAAATATAAACTAATAAAGGAAATCTTCTTTCTTCTTTTTCTCTTTAGGGCCCACGACCAATTAATAAATCAGTACATACTGATACAGACACACACAGAGACACAGACACACATACAGTTAAACACAGTACACACTTAAATGCACACTAGGCCTAATCAAGATTTATGGTATGGTCAGGTCAGGTCAGGTCAGGTATTTGGACGACCAGGCCTTGCAGCCTCTCAATGCGTCCTTCCTTTCGGTTAGAGTTTGGCAATTGCTGTGGTGGTTTTTAGCATCCATATTGATGCACTAATCATGGATGTACTTTAACACTTTATGTGGTAGTCATTAGTCAGTCTAGGCCCACATACTTCTACAACCTACTGCAACAAAGACATAGAATATAATTTTGTTTCTGCATCGCTTAGATCAGATTAAAGTATACATGTATATGCTTAACACTTATGTTTAAGTCTGCGGGATTCGTCAGTCACGATGACAAGAAATCTACACAACTTGAGTCCAAACATGAAATGTGTCGATTGTTTTGTAGGCCTACTTTCACTTCTGACTGACTGGGCTTAGGCCTCTACTCTTTCTCTTTGCTTTACTTTCACAACTTAGCCAGGCACACGGCTTTTCAGAAAAAAGTTGACCACGTATACTATTGTTCAGCTTAATCAAATGTCCAACAAGGCTACTTTGAATTGGAAGCAATAGCATTTATCTTCAATATAATAAATGATGTGATGATGACAGATCGATAAACACTGAAACAGGCCTTTGCCTTGGTCTTCCGTGTTCGTGCTGATCGAGTAATACAACTCTCTTGTTCACAAAACTGAAAGAAGCAGACTTTGAGGTTCGTAAACATGACGAGGGTGACAAAACTACATCTTTGCATTATGATCTAGACTAACATCTGACAGCAAGAAAGAAAAAGGTAATCGGAAGAAAAAACAATGGCGTGTTTTGGATAGATCACTGATCTAAAAATAAAGATCAGCGACAATTTTTTGTTCCTTCAAGTATGAAGAGTTCCTGAGTTCGGCCGAACGAGAAACTTGTTCGCAGGACACGACTTGTGAACAAGATTCGGCCCGAATGGCTGTTCGGCGAACAAGAAAAGTCGGTTCGGGCTGCAGGTTCGGGGGCAATTAAGGGAAAACTCAGTTCGGCCGAACATTTTTGTTCGGCGAACACAGATTCGGGCTGTCCGTTCGGGCAGCTAAGGGTGGCTTTAACACCGAATATACATTGCAGCCTAAGACATACGCATGTTTCGCATACTGCCGCTTAGCATAAAGCCGATTCACATACTGCCGCTTCGCATACAAAGCTTTGTGGACATGGCATTTCGCATAAAACTCAGAAAGTTAGGGATAGGGTTAGGGATAGGGTTAGGGATAGGTTAGGGATAGGGTTAGGGATAGCGTTAGGGATAGGTTAGGGATAGCGTTAGGGATAGGTTAGGGATAGGGTTAGGGATAGGTTAGGGATAGGGTTAGGGATAGCAAGAAAATAACAGAAAGTCACGTAGAGTGCATTAGAACCTGCAAGAGTGCATAATATGCGAAATGGCAAACCCGTTTATGCGAACTGCCAGGTTGTTTTGGAAGAGACACTCGACTTGCGCCCGCGGCTCTGATCAAAAGATTATGCGAAACGCATTATGCGAAACGCATTATGCGAAACGCATTATGCGAAACGCATTATGCGAACCGCTGGGCACCCGTGTGTTCATCGTGTTAAAATAAACTATGCATGCTTAATATCCTCAGACGTGTATGTATCCACGTGTAATGTGTATCTTTAAGGGTGTATTAGCTTACTTGTAACCTTCAGATATGTACATTATACCAAAGATATTCTAAAAGGGTAAGATGGACTAGTTAAGAGCTCGGCGAACCGGGCTGATAGAGTTATCGTTAGTGGGGACAGTACACTATTCACAGTGACGGCTATCCAAAAACTCAGACTGGAACTTGAACGGAGAATTCAACTGGCCTATCGACGTGTAAAATGTGTCCTGTTTAAAAGGGACATAACCAGTGTTTCTGTCCTCACTACTCATATAGGGAAAAGAGACCGGATGCTTATCTTCCCCTATGCAGTCTTTGATTATACTCGCGCGTGCTAAATGTCTATGTCCGTATACATTCTATGTATTTTTGTTTATACTCGTGTCTTTACTGAAGTCAAAATGTGCTCCTATTCATGCATGCTGAATGTCGATGTCTTTGTTATTCTGGCGCCTGAAAAGAAAATCTCCTTGGGGTATAATAAAGTGAGTTTGATTTGATTTGATTTGATTTGAACGTCCTATAATAAATGATTAGGGCCTCTACAATAATTAACAAGAAGGCAAACGCCTTTTAAACGTGCTCCCAATATATCAAAAAATCGTTTGCCACCAGTTGTAAATTTCGAATGATCTCCCTTGAATTTAATCAAATAAGACCTACTGATGAAATTCAGGGCAGTTAATTTTGGACCCAATGGTCATTGTGCATGTTTGTGTGGTGCTGTTGGAAGGCATCCGCGCATAAATTATCGCCGTCCTGACCTTGACCTTGGCGTATGACCTTGAAAACCGATTTTGTTTTTAAAAGGGGCCATAACTTCCACACCGTCGGTCTTAGAGTCTTCAAACTTGGCATGCGGGTACTTCGGCTTATGGCCGTTCCGATGATGGCCTACCGATCAAGGTCAAGGTCAAGGTCAGGGAGATCGTTCGGCCTTGAAAGTGGTAGGGGTCTAAAATTGGGGTTGTAAGCCATATTTTTCACAGTTTGTGCTTGATAGAAGTGCTTCAGATTGTGTGTGGTACTGTATAACCTAGTGTTTGTTCTGTGGCAGTGAAGGGGCTGAGTGTGGGCTGAGTGTACTTACAAACGTGCAAATAGATGCGTGACTGCATCTCTATTAATCCTTGACGTTTGTTTTATAGGCAGTAGGCCTACGCATGAACGTATGTCTATAGACTACGTGTGTAGGCGTGTGTTATAAAAAAACCCATAATAATAATAATAATAATAATAATGATAATGATGATAATGATAATAATAATAATAATAATAATCATAATAATAATCATAATAATAATCATAATAATACAGCATATTTGTAAAGCGCTTTACTCCCGTGCAGGGAGCTCAAAGCGCTGTACAAAGAACTAAACACTAGACTACAAATGAGTAAGCATATACATTAAACACAATCCAAGACTAAGTGAATGATAATCAACACAAAAACAAGCATCAGTCAAAACAAGCGTTAGAAGTAATAATTAATAAATGAGTTATCAACATGTAAAGAAGCACCTATCAATACAAACATTAGAAATAATGATTATAATGAACACGAATAAACATGCATCTTCGTGTCTTTTCCCACACTCCTTTATCCTCTCCTCTCCATCTTTACCTGTACCCATCCCCACCCTCCTCTACCTCCCACCCCCTGGACGGGTTTTTCTTCTTTTTTCTATCCAAGACAGTATTAATGAACTCCTTTTCAATACGGAGAACTCCTAAAAGTTAAAAACCCACTCCTGTCACATAAAAGAACTTAGTTTCGAGTTAGCAAGCAGGGTTTCTTTAACTTTCTTTCCAAGACATCTAATGCTCGGTGTCCATCTGTGTTCTACCGAGCACTTAGCATGTTTGACAATCGTGTGAAAGGTAGCACACGCCTTGTTGCTTTTGACTCGCTAACAGGTTATACACACAAGCAGGTCTGCTTCTTTTGGTCTCCCTTCCCCAAGACAAAAACAACATGGGCGACGGCGGAGCAAATGCGTACACAACGCACACCAGTCGGTGTGAATGACATGGCAGCAGGTGTGATGAAAACACAGAATGAAACAAAACAGATGCTTTGTGTTAGCCAGCACACGAGATGTACACCGAGCCTAAGAGCAGCCATCCAGCATCTTCATCCTGTTCTTGGCTGCAGTTCTCTCAGCAAGCCAGCAGATGACCGCTATTGTTTGATCTTTCTTCTAAACACGACTTCTTGTGAAAAGTTTTTAGTCCCCGAGCCGAAGGTTCGGGGAGCTATTGTTTTTGTCTGGTCCGTCCGTCCGTCCGGAGTCCGTCCGTCCGTCCGGAGTCCGTCCGTCCGGCCGGAGTCCGTCCGTCCGGTGTGCCTCCGTCCGTCCGACTATTCGTCCGTGTTTCTCAAAAACTATTCAGTGTATCATCATCAAATGTGGTATACTAGTTTGCCAAGATGCAAGCTATCCACTGATGCATTTAGTTTTACATTAAGGTCAAGGTCGCGCCAGTTACGGGGTTCAAACCCCGAAACACATAATCGCTAATATCTCGCGAAGCTTTGCATGTATTTCAATGCAGTTTTTTTCACATTTCTTGATGAATGGTCTATAACACAGTTGTCATGAATTTTTCTGTGCGCTTGTGTGCGCATGATCGTGCGCGCTCAAATCACGGGTCCGAACCCCAAGGCTATATATAAAAAAACCTATTCAGTTACGTGCTGTTTTTTTATGCGTTTCTATGTAGCTACGTGCTGTTTTGATGCGTTTTTATGTATGTGTACAACCGACACATTCCGATTTTGGAGTAGCTCGGCGATGCTGCGAGGGGACTTTGCAGCCGCCCGGCGTTGCACTTGTTTTTGGGGGTTTTTTCGGGGGGTGGGGGGGGGGGGGGGGTTGAGAGAGAGAGAGAGAGAGAGAGAGAGAACATGAGAGATGCGTTGGCGGGGTAAAAAATGGTATTGCGAGTATAGAGTTGCGAGCGCGTAAAAGTATTCCCAATAGCCTACGGACGATGCAATGCATACCTGAATGGCCGCATTCAGGTCGCAACGTTACAAGTTCAGTTTATTTTCAAAAAAACACCTAGGGGCACAACTACAGCTGTGTGTATGTAGAGAGGATGGAGAGAGAAGAGGAGGAGGCGAGGGGAGGGAGGAGGGAGGGGCATGAGAAGGGAGAGAGGGGGGGGGGGGGAGAGAGAGAGAGAGAGAGAGAGAGAGAGAGAGAGAGAGAGAGAGAGAGAGAGAGAGAGTGTGATAGAGAGAGAGAGAGAGAGAGAGAGAGAGAGAGAGAGAGAGAGAGAGAGAGAGAGAGAGAGAGAGAGAGAGAGAGAGAGAGAGAGAGAGAGAGTGAGAGAGAGAGAGAGAGGGACAGAGAGAGATGTTTTGGTTTGATTGTTCAAACAGGGTCTATAGATAAATGTTTTATTGTCAAAGTGCTGCGATGAGATGGGTGGGAAGGGTGGAGCGTTGTATGAAAGTGAGCGCGCACGCGGACGGTGCAGTTGTTAAAGTGAGCGGGGCGTGTGGAGTGTGAAAGTGTGAAAGTGTGAAAGAATACCTTTAAAGCATGTCCTTACAATATAGTTTGTTCTTTTATAAATTGTTTGGTTTCTTGTGTGTATACTCGATGTGTCCGCAAGAAAATTGGCCTTGTTTTTTTCCTTCTTCTTTTTTTCGGACAGAGCTCACAAAGCAGTGTCTGTTTAGAAATAATTCGCCACTAAAACGATGTGCAAGACATGGATTCAAAATCAAAACTAAGCCAGGCCATGGCAACTGCTATTAATTGCAGGCGCAATAAAAACAATGTGTTATTTATTTAATTTCTTCTTCTTCTTCTTGTTCTTTTTTTTTTTTTTTGGTGTGGGTGGGGGGGGGGGGGTGTTTCGGGAGACATAGAAAACGACCCTTGTTTTGATGAGGACAAAATAAAAGTGGAGTTGAGTGGAGTGGAGTTGATGTATGTCCGCTGTCGTTGTTTGACTATGAACGCCTGAGAGCAGAGGGGGGTCAGCTGGGTTTCTGGCTGGTTGGGTTAGAATGTGTTACTAACAGTAGAGACGCCTAGCCCACTCTCTCGGCCAAAAAGATGCAATAAGGGCAGCTGGTGATGGGGGGAAGGTCACCAAAGGCCAACCAATCCCTATGTCTGCAGCGTTAAAAGCCAGTAGAAAATGGCCCCCTAGTTTGAGACACATAGTCTTCCACAAACGACTCAGCTGTACCTTGATGTTTTTCCATTACTGTAGGAAATTATTATTTTCAGGACACTCTTCTTCTTTTTCTCTCTCTGTGTCTCTCTGTGTCTCTCTCTCTCTCTCTCTCTCTCTCTCTCTCTCTCTCTCTCTCTCTCTCTCTCTCTCTCTCTCTCTCTCTCTCTCTATCTCTCTCTCTCTCTCTCTCTCTCTCTCTCTCTCTCTCTCTCTCTCTCTCTCTCTCTCTGTTTGAATGTCATTGTATCCGTCTCTTTGTCTCTGTCACTCTGTCTCTCTCTGTGTGCCCCCCCCCCCCCCCCATCTCCCTCTCTGTCTCTATCTCTTAAATCTCTGATCACCCCCCTTTATTTAAATTCATCCTAGCAACCCTGCAATCACCGCAGCCCAACATACACCCACATTGGTCTCTGCCCTGTGTTACATCAATCCATAGTATCCACCAAACCATGTTGCTAGTTACAGGCCCCTTTCATGATGGGTATCGAAGAGGTGAAAAAAAAACCCCAACTTTCATAAGTAACTTTCGTCTAGGAGCAACTTTGCACACTCAGAGACACAAATTACGCAAAAAAACAATGATTAAAGAAAGAAAGAAAGAACACCCAAACAAACAAGCTTCAGCTTATATATTGTTGAAGTTTACTATGGTTCAATCATTGTATGATAATTATGGTGTTCTTCCTGACCCTGAAAACTATCACGAACTAGTCATTGACACTTCCCATGCTTTGGGAACCTAAACTGGGCCGACCTGGAGAAGTAAAGTCTGTGGGTTTTATCGTGACGACTGGTCTAAGAGTCCCTTGACTGTACCAAATGTATGGAAAGCAAAAGGAGGAGGAGGAGGAGGAAGACATGAAGAAGAAGAAGAAGAAGGAGGAGGAGGAGGAGGAGGAGGAGGAGGAGGAGGAGGAGGAGGAGGAGGAGGAGGACATGAAGAACAGTGAGAAGGAGGAGCACATGAAGAAAGAGGGAAAAGGAGGAAGAGGAGGACATGAAGGAGAAGAAGGAGGAGGAAGAGAAGGATAAGGAGGACATGGAAGAAGAATTAGAAGGAGGAGGGAAAGGAAGGAGATGGGGGGGGGGGCATGAAGAAGAGAAGAAGGGGGTGGAAGAGGAGAATAAGGATTACATGAAGAAGAATTAGAAGGAGGAGGGAAAAGGAGGAGGAGGGTGGGACATGAAGAAGAGGACAAGGAGGAGGAGGACATGAAATAGAAGAAGGAGGAGGAAGAGATGGGTAAGGATGACATGATGGAGAATTAGGAGGAGGAGGGGAAAGGAGGAAGAGGGGAACATGAAGAAGAAGAGAAGGAGGAGGAAGAGGAGGAGAACAAGAAGCATTTGAAGCTTTTGAAGCATTTGGAGAAGAAGAAGAAGAAGAAGAAGAAGAAGAAGAAGAAGAAGAAGAAGAAGAAGAAGAAGTAGAAGTAGAAGAATCCCTAAACTCACTATCATACTTTTTGCGGAGTTTCTGCCATTGAGTGTATTAACATTTTCTCCTTGAGGTCCATCCTCATCTTTTATCTCCTCCCCAGCTGCTGCGGCAGTCACTCAAATCTACTTTTAATGACCGCTATTGTGTGGCCCAAGCCGGCCCCCGCGATACTTTAGCACGGTACCCATGTGCTGGGGTGGAACAAAAATGAGGCAAGCACACAGACGTGCACCCAGTAGCCTACTACATACATATGGCAAAACACAGTGGTACCGATCACCGTGACAATATACCTTTTTTGTCGTTCAGAACTGGGAATGATTAGTGTTTAAAATCACCTTTGTTATGCTTTTATTTCTATCATTTTAGTGTACTTATTACACCTGCTGCATCCAATACTGCGTGATGTATATGTCTTGAACATCTAGTTAGTGTTGTTGCAGCTATACCATGTTTGTTTAACCCCTTCAGGACTTCACTGCCTTTGGTAAACTCCGTTACTGGCCTGGGGTTGCCTAGAAAAAAAAATGTTATAACAAATAAGAAGCGCAACAAAACTCCCACTGTCAATGATTCAGCTTTGACAACATTACTGTTTGATCCGAGTTTAGTTTTCGCTTTGAGATCGTGTCACTTGCATTAAAATCAGAATCATTTGTCTCCGTATTACTATCACTGTTAAAGAAAACGTATTGGAGTATTTTCTGAAGCTTGTCTAGGGCCGATTGTTTTGGCATTTTTAACATTAACAATTAAGATAGAAGCACCAAACATATGTACAACGAAAGCTGGAACAGTGATGAAGAGATGTAACTCGACAAACGTGGTTTGGATTGAAAACCCAGTGGATGTAGACAGGTTTTATACTACAAAATCGCTGTTCCGAGAATACTCGGAATTAGGCCCTGACTGGCGTTCGCCTGTTCCGAGTATACTCGGAATTCGTCCGGAATGAGTTAAGAATAATTTTGTTTGAACCAACTAGTAGTGATAACAAGTAAAACTAATAACAGTCTACCAGTCGCTCAATGGAATCGGGCTTTCCTGACCAAAAACATATCTCAGTAATAATTTATAAATTGTACTGATGTTCAAGATTTATATTCCTTTCAAACGTCAACCCCAATACACTATTGTTTGCTGTTATGAACGTTGACTATTTGGATGTAATTTAATAACCTCCTTATTCTTCGAATCTCAGGACTCATCCTGCCAGAATACTTTCACAATGTGTCTAGTGTTTTACGCAATGACTAATGGGTCACGTGTTTGGTTGCAGGAGCAGCAGAGATAGACGCCTAAAACCAAAGGTTCTTACAGAAAGATCATCAAATAAGAACGGAAGCTCTTGGTACCTTTTAAGTTTGCTGTCATACTTTGAAGACTGGGCGAACAAAGGCTGAGATGATGGAGGTAGATGAAAAGAGAGAGAGAGAGAGAGAGAGAGAGAGAGAGAGAGAGAGAGAGAGAGAGAGAGAGAGAGAGAGAGAGAGAGAGAGAGAGAGAGAGAGAGAGAGAGAGAGAGAGAGAGAGAGAGAGAGAGAGAGAGAGAGAGAGAGAGAGAGAGAGAGAGAGAGAGAGAGAGAGAGAGAGAGATAGAGAGAGAGAGAGAGAGAGAGGGAGAGAGAGAGGGAGAGAGAA
Source organism: Phymorhynchus buccinoides (assembly GCA_017654935.2). Taxonomy (NCBI): domain Eukaryota; kingdom Metazoa; phylum Mollusca; class Gastropoda; order Neogastropoda; family Raphitomidae; genus Phymorhynchus; species Phymorhynchus buccinoides. Next base: position 33,521,365 of record CM065689.1, read on the forward strand.
GAGAGAGAGAGAGAGAGAGAGAGAGGAGAGAGAGAGGGAGAGAGAGAGAGAGAGAGAGAGAGAGGGAGAAGAGGAGAGCGAGAGAGAGAGAGAGAGAGAGAGAGAGAGAGAGAGAGAGAGAGAGAGAGAGAGAGAGAGAGAGAGAGAGAGAGAGAGAGAGAGAGAGAGAGATAAAGAAGCAATGATTAAAACTTACTCAATTATCTGGATCACGTAATGTATCACGAAACGTAATTGCGTTTCATCAAAGAACTTTGTTGCTTTGCTTCTGTACAAAGGAGAGATGGGAAAATAAAGGGAAGGAGAACTAATAAAGAGATGGTAAGTGAAATTATGGGGGGGGGGGGGGGGGGGGGGGGGGGGGGTGAGATGCTTTGTGGTCAATATGTATGTAAAAAAGTAAAGATAGAAAAGTTATGAAATCATCCTTTAAACCTTAACCTATTCTATCTACACGGACATAGACTACCTACGAAGTTGTAACCCAGCACCACGAAAGGGACATTAAGTCGCTGGGCTTGTTTCTCACAACAAGCTTGGAAAGTCAAAAATCTCATTTCGTTGTCAATTTTGAGTGATTGGTATTGTTGTAATTTCGAACATCTTATCTTTCACATTTATAAAGGACAATCTTTTATAATGGTCTCTAAATGGTCTTATACGTGCTTAGGTCAATACATGGTCTTCAGCCAGGCTAGAGTCTAGACTGTGTTTTCTCCAAATGGCCGACACTCACCCTACTAGGGGAAGACGGGGTAAAAAGCGCATGGGCGGGTAAGAAGCCCACCCCAATTATCTCATGAAATAAAGAAAATTTCAGTCAAATTTGCCCATAAGACGAATGCTAGACATTAACGCTCGTCTCAAGAGATAATTGGGGTGGGCTTCTTACCCGCCCATGCGCTTTTTACCCCGTCTTCCCCTAACTTTAAATGCTCATAACTCTGGAACGGAAAAAGATGCAAGAATGGTTCTTGTCTCATTAGAAAGAGAATTGTCTGCAGTTTTCAAATGTATCATTTTCTCAGAATGGTCAGTTTGACACTTAATGTCCCTTTCGTGGTGCTGGGTCACATTTGTGTTCGACTTTTTGTTATTTCTTCCAGCCTTCTTGCGATACACTTTTTGAGTGATCTTTTACATTTACGCACTTTTTTCTGGTCTGTCCTATATTGTTTTGATTTCATTACCGGTTTCTTTGTATTGCTCTTGTCTTTCCATGTAATACTTGTTAAACCATTCGTTTTGCTTTGCTTCGTGTTACCCCCCCCCCCCCATGCCCCGTGACTCCTCCGGCCTTCGCCCCTTCTGCTTCCCCTCCCACTCCTTTCCACCCTTCGCTCCCCCCCCCCCCGACTCCATCCACCCCCCCCCCCCCCCCCCCCCCCCCCCCCCCCCCCCCCCCCCCCCCCCCCCCCCCCCCCCCGCCCCCCCCCCCCCCCCACCCCCCCCCCCCCCCCCCCCCACCCCGCCCCCCCCTTATATTTATCCCCCCCTTCACGTTCACAGTGGGTTGTGTTTTAACAAAAACCCCTTGACTGCCAGATAAAATTGATGAACAAAATCATTGGGCAAATCATACCATGAAAAAGATAACTGAGAGAGCCAATCTGGCAAAATGGTCTGGGGATATTACTCTCTTGACTGTGTTAGAGCAAATGCCAGCATATCAGGGTTATTCCTCTTCATCTGATGACATCATCAGTGATGTCA
>CM065689.1:33533077-33535577 GCA_017654935.2 Phymorhynchus buccinoides
GTTAGAGAGTAGTCAACAGGCAACGTGAGTTAAGAAACTCATCAACACTGAAAGCCTCGATAGCTCATTGGTAGAGCGTCTGTCTCTCATGCCAATGGCTCCGGGCACGATTCTCGGCAAGGGAACTGGGTTTTGGTGTTTTTTTTATTTGTTAGTTGTATCCATTAACGATAGTTTCATTTGTACTTTAAAATTGTATTGGCAATCTTGTACTTTAGACACCCCCTCCATCTTTGTTTGTTGTTGTCCCACATGTGCCTGTTCGAGTGAGCCTTGAAGGCTTTGCCTCTTGTTTTAGTTAATGCAGAGTTTATACCTACTAAATTGTAACGCAACAAATACTTTCTTTTTACCCGTCATTCGTCGCGTCAGACAGACTGGCAGACAGACAGACAGACAGACAAACAGAGAGGCAGACTTGTGTGCATAGATGCATGTGCCTGTGTGCTTGCTTGAAGAAAAAAACCACCTGCTTGCTTTACGTTGTTCTGGAGAAAAACATTTTATTTGAAGGCTTCACTGACCCCATTTTTAACCCTTTCACCGCCAAAGTCGCATTTTAGCACCACAATGATTTACCACCTATGTCACTAAAAGGCATCCAATTGGGGTCTATTATCCAAAGACCCTATTGTCTTAGTTTGGGGAAGTAAGGATAGACCTTATTTTATATCTGTCACAGAAGAATCCCCAATGCTGCAGATGGTTGTGTTCTCTACCCAGGTAAATATAATGGAAATGTTTAGCTGAAATATGGCTGGCGGTGAAAGGGTTAAAGTCGTTTCTTCTCATTCATCAACCCTTACTTCCTCTCACACGTTCCCCCCCCAACCCCCCCCCCCCCCCCCCCCACCCCCCCCCCCGCCCCCCCCCCCCCCCCCCACAACCGACCCTGTTTACACACAAACGCACATGTCACCACCATCACCATCACCACCACCTCCCACACACACACACTCAACCAGAAAGTGTTGTCACTGAGCAAGAAAATGATTATTTTGATTTTGAAAAACAAAACAAAAAACCACCGATTGTCTCTATTTTCTGTAAGGAAAGCTAAACTTTAGCGGATATTATATACATGTATCAACAAGACTACAGCAAATCAAAGAAACCAAATTGAAACAACCCCCGTACAGATAGAAAAAGGGTTTGTTATGAAATCTGATCTAGCACCAGCAAAATTGTGTTCTTTCCATTTCTGTTTTGAAATGAAACATACACAAAAGAATGAAGAACATAGACATTGACAATATTTCCTAAGCGATGTAAACAAATAGCTAGATAAATGAAATTGAATTATATTGCTGATGCGCAGAGTTAATGACAAAATGGGATATTCAATACGATACAGGTATCCGTGTGTGTGTGTGTGTGTGTGTGTGTGTGTGTGTGTGTGTGTGTGTGTGTGTGTGTGTGTGTGTGTGTGTGTGTGGTGTGTGTGTGCGTGTGCGTGCGCGCTCGCATGCGTGCGTGCGTGCGTGCGTGAATGTGTGTGTGTGTGTTCGCGTGCGTGCGTGCGTGTATGTGCGTGCGAGCGAGCATTCATGTCCTTTAAAAGCATTTTTAGCTTGTTGCCTACAAGAGCTTTAACTTTTATCAGATAGATTATAATCTAAAAACGAGTTAAAGTCCTTGAACAAAAATTAAAAGACTCCAATGATAATTACCTGCAGACCAAGTGGCATGCACAGGCAAGAACTTTATAAGCTTATAATTGAGTTATCGGTTACAGTAAGTAATAGGTGTTTTTTTGTTCACGGGTCACCGACAGGCCACTTTGATTCCTACCCTATACCTAATCCTTGGTCCTTGCAGCAAACGGCTGATATAAACAGTAATTTATTAGTCTAACGTTGTAAATTGAGAACTGTGCCAATTGTTAATTTGCACAGTAATTACAAATCATGGTCAAGCTGAGTATTTTGTGAAAGAGCCTTACTCTCAGGCTAGGGAGTGTTTGTACTGGATGTTTGTGCTGCGGTCACTGGTGGCCTTTGGGAACCTTCCCTAACGCATGCTTTCCCAAACTCCTTTGGCAGATAGAGTGGGGATGTGCACTTGTCAAGGTAATTACTTTATAACGATGGCTTGAAGTCAAAACGGACTATCTTTTAGATAGTCCATTGACATAAATTACTATTGAACATATTACGAAAACTAATAACTTGTATCAAAAAACGACTGCTGAAATATAAAAAGCAAAACCCCCTTTTTATATTTATGCAGTCATTGTTTGATACAAGTTACCAGTTTTTGTAATAAATCCAACAATACGTCAATGGACTATCTAAAGATAGTCCGTTTTGACTCCAAGCCATGTTTGAGCCTAACTCCTCAGAATGGCCTCATCGGCAAGGCATCGCCTCTATAAACACATTGTAGTCCACCTCCCCAGAATAGTCTTCTCTCTCAATGTTAAGCCATACTCTGAACAGACATATTGGCATAAGTACACACCTACCTAAACCTTGAGAGATAGGCATATAAGTACACACCT
>CM065689.1:33543077-33545577 GCA_017654935.2 Phymorhynchus buccinoides
GAGAGAAGGATAAAAGTCTACGCATATAGGGGAAATTCGGACGCGTGCGCAAATCTTTTCCCTTCTTTGTTTCACTTATTGATGGATTGTGCACGGTTTCCGCACGGAATCTCCGCTTATGTGTGTGCACGGCCTAATTTTGCATGCGGATAGGTAGCTAGAACATCAAGGCCAAGTTCGAAAATGAAGGTTTTGGGTCAAAGGTCAAGGTCACAGGACCCGAAGATGATGCCACGCGGCTGGTTGTTCTTGCGTAAATCATCTCTCTTTTTGTGCACTATGTCATCATGTCATCCTTTTCCTCCTATGATTTTGTAAATGTTCTTTTGCTGTTCTCTAAAATGTATTCGTAGAACTAATTCTCCCCCCCCCTCTCTCTCTCTCTCTCTCTCTCTCTCTCTCTCTCTCTCTCTCTCTCTCTCTCTCTCTCTCTCTCTCTCTCTCTCTCTCTCCTTTTGTCTCCTGTCTCCTTTTCACTCCCCTTATCTTCTGTATTGTTGGGTTCTAATCTGTTTACTTTATTTCTTTTCAACTCGCTTCAAATGATCCCCCCTTTCTCTACACTGGTATTACGCTGTTTTTCAATTTTCCTTTTCTATGTAGACTAGCGCAACGCCGAGTACCGGTGACGCCTAGTAACGGTAATGCCAAGTACTGGTAACGCGGAGTTTATAAGGCCCCGTTTCCCGTTGGCGCTGCTCCTGAGAGTGACGCGCTCTCCCGATTCTCTTCACATTTGCTGCCAGGCTTTGCCCCGTCCACAGCAAGCCTGACAGCAAATTTGAAATGATTCGGTTAAGAAACGGCAGAGTTATAAGGCCTGTTTTGTGTTTCAGACAGACAGACAGACAGACAGACACTTGCCTTTTTATAATATGATTACTTTTGTCTCTCTCCCTCCTTCCATCTTCTTCTCTCATCCCGTTCTACCACCCACCGCATGTACCCCCCCCCTCCCCCCCCCCCCCCCCCCCAAACCCCACCACCACCCCCCCCGAGCCCTCACCCCACCCATCCCCACCCCATAATATGGTTTTACGCCCTCTTGGCCTTTCGGCCATGTGGGGCATTTATGAATACAAAGATGGTGGGAACAATACTGGAGGCAATGCCCGGAGGCAGTGCTAAACCAGTAAAGTCCCAATTTTTTAATAATACCGATACGTGTAGCAGTAAGCACGCTTCTTTTCTCACCCAGTTGTACTCCCCACTGCCCCCCCACCTCACTCCAACCATCCCCACCCCCGCCCCCCAACTCCCCACCCCCACCCTGCACACACACGCGCGCACTGCGGTAACCTCTAACTGACACCAAATAGGTGGAAGACAATTGCTGTGGAGAGCGAGCTGTTAGTATCTCCGCATAGTAATCTCTGCTCTTCAACCATCTCGTTGCACGCTCGGCCAGCAGCGAAGTGGTTTGCGCGTCAAGTGGTGATTGAAATAAGCGTCCGTTTTTGGTCCCCACAAAATGTAAATCGGGTCATAGCGCGCGCGTTTATAAACGGATGCTGTTGAAAATTTGCACCAAGATAGTCCCTATCCCTGGTCACGCACGTGCCAAATGTCGAATCAATGGCTGGTCTGGTTACGCCGCGGTGTGTGAAAAGGTGTAGCGGCGCATATCGCGTGCGTTTATTACTCTATTCGCTGCCGGTTTGACACACGAATAGTCACCATTCCCGGTCATCTATTGTCCAAATTCGAAGGCAATTCGTCCATAAATACCGGAGATACGGGCGCCAAGAGGCCGGTGGATACGCGTTTCGCGCATTTGCCTAACCACGCAAATGACACGGCCGCCTCGGTTGCCGTTGCCGTTGCCATCGCCCCGTTAGGGCTCATAGCAAATTTGAAGCGATTCGGTCGAAAAAGGGTGGAGTTATAAGGCCCGTTTTGTGTTTCAGACAGACAGACACACACACACACACTTGCCTTTTTATTATATGATGATTTCCATGACCTTTTCTCTTTTCTCTCTAAAAATCTATCACAATGAGAGCTTTGGGAGGTCTAAAAAATGTTCCTTTTCTGTAACTTTTTCTTCAGCCTCTTCACTTTTTCGATTTTAGTTATTTTGTTCATCTGATTAAAAACCCTTTTCATCTGAATGAAATTGTCTCCCATTTATCTGGCCTTCTATCCATGAAGCCGCTCAATAGATCAATTAACGATGAGATTGCATGACTGGCAGGCTATCCACGATAAGCCATCGTTAACCCTTTCACCACCAGCAATTTGTGTTTCAACTAAACTGTTCCGTCGAACTTACCTGAGAGTACAAAAGATGCAATAATGGGGGTCCTTTTTAAGAACAGAAGGTAATTGAATAAGAGTCCTTGATGTAATTCAAAACGACACGGGTGTTGTTAACCCTTTCGCCGCCAGCAATTTTTCAGCCAACAAATGCCATTATTAAACTTACCACGGTAGAGAAAAACAATCTGCAGTATTGCGAATTACTCTGTGAAATGTATAGCATTAGGCCTGTCCTTACCTC
>CM065689.1:33553077-33595577 GCA_017654935.2 Phymorhynchus buccinoides
CTTGGTTTAAATGCAGTCTCCATAGATCTGTTCAATCAATTGTGCAATTATGACGTTCATTTATACGGTATAAGCTTCGAGCTTGTTGTTGCTCTAATTGTCGTTCTGTTTGATCGTTTCCGAATGAATAAAGATTTGTTTAAGCCAAAGGGGAACAGGGCGAAATGGGAACAGGGCGAAATGGGAACAGGGCGAAATGGGAACAGGGCGAAATGGGAACAGGGCGAAATGGGAACAGGGCGAAATGGGAACAGGGCGAAATGGGAACAGGGCGAAATGGGAAAGGGGAACAGGGCGAAAGGGCGAAATGGGAACAGGGCGAAATGGGAACAGGGCGAAATGGGAACAGGGCGAAAGGGGAACAGGGCGAAATGGGAACAGGGCGAAATGGGAACAGGGCGAAATGGGAACAGGGCGAAATGGGAACAGGGGCGAAAGGGGAACAAAGGGGAACAGGGCGAAACGGGAACAGGGCGAAACGGGAACAGGGCGAAACGGGAACAGGGCGAAATGGGACTTCCCCGACGTGATTCCAGGCTCTAAAGCTCCCGCTACCCGCTCAAAACAAAACTGCTACCACTAGGAGAGAATTGCAATGTGTTTTGTGTGTTTTTGTCCGTCACCGAAGGTGAACGGACTTTGCGATGGGCTGGTTTGTATTTTTTTGTTTTTTGTTGTTGTTTGTTTGTTTTTTTGTTTTGTTTTCTGTCTGTCCCAAGGATATCTCCCGAACCGCTTGACTGAATCGCGTCAAATTTTGTGTGAAGGTGTGCCTCCTTAATAGGAAGAGATCGGCGAAAACCATTTTGCCGTCGTGACCTTGACCTTGTTGTTTTTGTTTTTTTGCGAGCAATAAGTACAACTCTTTCACTACCACCCTTCTTTACACTCTCTCTCTTCTACCACCTACTGGGCAGCCACGCGCCCTAGAAAGTGACCATAGAACAAATTGACCCGTCAATGCCAGCAGACTATCCTTCGGATTAGGACACGGACCATTGGGCGCCGAGTACGGTGTCGGAAAATAAGTTCCAGAGATCTCCCTACTACCAGTGTAAAGGCTTAAAGCGATCGGGAAAGACCGTGCCACTTGACTGATTTCCATCAAGGTGTAATAATATGCGTGTGCCGCTTTGTCGAAGTCAGAAGATTATAGATTTAATGAATAATTGATTACGTGAGTACGTGTGAGGTTTTATTTTGCAAAGACGGGAATTGGGGGCAATAACAATTTCTTAGAGTATTCTTATTAACGAATTCAGGATCAGTTATGTGTCCCCAGCACCACGAAAGGGTCCCGCGCCCACCCCAATTATCTCACGAAAAGGGACATTAAACTCGTCGCTGAAATTTGCTTCATTTCATGAGATAATTGGGGTGGGCTGCTTACCCGCTCATGCGCACAACCCCGTCTTCCCCTAAGTCGCTGTGCTAGTTTGCCACAATACCGGCTTGCAAAGTAATAAAAATGTCATTTTTTGACAATTTTGAGTTATGGGTATTTTCGTGTTCTCGAGCATCTTATCTTTTATATTTATACAGGATAATCTTTAACATGACCTCTAAAATGGTCTTATAAGTGCTTTAAAACGAGTAGGCCAATGTATTTTCTTTAGCTTGGCTAGACTTTATAGACTGTTTTCTTAAAGCGGTCGACGCTCACCCTACTAACTTTGAATGCTCATAACTTTGGAATGGAAAAACTAAATACAAAAATGGTTCTTGTATGATTGGAAAAAGAATTGTCTGATGTTTTCAAATGTATATTTTCTCTGAATGGTCAGTTTGACTCTTAATGTCCCTTTCGTGGTGCTGGGTCACATTATGTCCGTTGAAAAGAAAACAACCAATCAATTGAAAGGAGTGGGCGAGGCTGAATTAAACTGAATTCTTATGGCATATCTGGGAACCTGGAAGAGTCAACAAAAAGCCTAAGTTAAAGGCAACGCAGGTTTCACTTTTTGTATAAATAGTTCCCCCACCTTCTGGACGTTCTGTGCTTGTAACTTCCTCTAATCTGTCACTCTCTTTGACTCTGCCTGTTCCCTTTGCTAACTGTCATCTACTATCTTTCTGCCTTTGCCGGGCCCATTATCCTTGCCTTTCTTCACGAAACACTTTCAAAACAAACAAGTGCATCGCTGAGCGGCTGCAAAGTCCCCTCGCAGCATCGCCGAGCTACTCCGAAATCGGAATGTGCCGGCTGTACACACAGCGCGAGGAGACCATTGAGAACTGAAAACAGGACGCACGCACGGACGGATGGACGGCCGGAAATAAGTGGGACATAGCGGGCCTGTGACACAAAGGGCCTAGGGCACAGCGGGTAATGCAAAACTAAATACATCAGTGGATAGCTTGCATCTTGGCAACCTAGTATACCAAATTTGATGATGATACACTGAATAGTTTTTTGAGAAAAACGGACGACATAGCGGGCCTGTGACACAAAGGGCCTAGGGCACAGCGGGTAATGTAAAACTAAATACATCAGTGGATAGCTTGCATCTTGGCAAACTAGTATACCAAATTTGATGATGATAGACTGAATCGTTTTTGAGAAAAACGGACGAATAGCCGGACGGACGGACGGACACCGGACGCCAGACGCCGGACGCCGGACGGACGGACGGACGGACCAGACAAAAACAATAGATCCCCGAACCTTTGGCTCGGGGACTAAAAAAGATTCCCTCCAGCCGAAGTCGGACTTGCTGGGCCTAACTATTTCTTAGTTAGGCGCATAACGGCCGCATGACGCATCTGCGCTCATAATTGACAGGAAACTGTCGGAGCGATCGAAGAAGAAGAAGAAGATATCGTGAATAAGCCGAACACATTGAATGTCGCTATGGGGGGTAAACCTGACATTGGAGATTGCAATATGAAACTAGTGTAGTACTGAATGGGACAAAAATGCAGCTTGAGTTTTAGAAGAAAGTAAACTTATTAATTCCAGGCTATATTTGTATCTTGAATTTCATAACAAACATCTCAAAAATAAATAGCACGAATACAAAGCTAAAATACTCAATATCTTGACATTTGAAACGCCAAAAAACGCCGTAAGGTCAGATTAGAAATAAATCTAACAGAGTGAGAAGTTTATTGAAAGTAAACAAGGATGGTTTCTAACGCGAAAATAGTGTACTAGATTTTTTAAAAGACGCATTTAGTTTCCCCACAAAGGGGTGTGAAAATCTGTTTAACGTCCTTCGGTCTGGAACAGACACACATGGGACATTAGTAGATATAAAGATGATGGGAACGATCCTGGAGGCAATGCCCGGAGGCAATGCAACACTAAGAAATCCCGATTTTTTAACAATACAGATGTGACAACAAAGAGGGTTCTATTTTTTGTTCGTTTTATAGGGGAAGACGGGGTAAAAAGCGCATGGGCGGGTAAGAAGCCCACCCCAATTATCTCATGAAATGAAGCAAATTTCAGTCTCATTTTGCCCATGAGACGAGCGTTCATGTCTAGCATTCGTCTCAGGGGCAAATTTGACTGAAATTTTCTTTATTTCATGAGATATTTGGGGTGGGCTTCTTACCCGCCCATGCGCTTTTTACCCCGTCTTCCCCTACAACAGCTGAGGACCTGTGCCTTTGATCAATAACACAGATGTGTGCACACTAACAATGACACTCAACTTGACTATCAAGTGCACTCGTACTCCAAGCAGTCAACTTGGGGGTAGGTCGTCTACTTACTACACATACACGCGCGCGCGCGCGCGCGCGCGCGCGCGCACACACACACACACACACACACACGCAGGCACGCACACGCGCGTGTGTATATATACATGCACATACTACGCACGCGCACGCACACACTGTAATGTTTTCGTTGCAAAGCGAGGTGGAAGTCCCACGTGTGAAGTGAAACGAAGAAAAAGACACACAACACACACACACACACACACACACACACACACACACCACACACACACACACACACACACCACACACACACACACACACACACACACACACACACACCCACACACACACACACACACACACACACACACACACACACACACACACACACACACACACACACACACACACACACACACACACACACACACACACACACACACACACACACACACACACCGACACACACACACACACACACACACACACACACACACACACACACACACACACACACACACACACACACACACACACACACACACACACACACACACACACACACACACACACACACACACACACACGACACACACACACACACACACACACAACACACCACACACACAAAACACACACACACACACACACACACACACACACACACACACACACACACACACACACACACCGACACAAACACACACACACACACACACACACAACACACACACACACACACACAAACACCTCTTTAAGCTTCACTCACCAAGTTTCTTTCAGAAGATAAAGAATCCAAGCCGGCATTTGATAAATAAAATAATAAAACTTCAAACAAACACATCGCAAACTCACCCCAAAAAAACACCCACAAATAACCTGCACTTTTCAACGAGCGTCGGTCTCACGCAGTACACGTACAATTAAAGTAATGTCCCCCCCACAACACACTCTCGTAACGCACGCAGTAACAGAGCGCAAGACCCAACTGACTCGACTACATGGCTGGAGTTAGTTAGCTTAGTGATCAATGCCCATTCATGCCTCACTCCATACTACCAGGCTAGCTGGGGCCTGCTGTTTGTTGCATGGTATGGTGGACGGCGGCATGAGGGCCCGCCTTGCTTACAACTAGTGAGGCTCCCTAAAAGCTGCGAGAGAGGAGTTTTTTGTTGTTGTTGAAGGAGATAACTCTTGTAAAATGTATCGTGAGTGCCTAGTTCTTGTTTGCTCCCTTGTTTTTTTTTTTCTCAGCGGGCTCTATTCTTCTCTCCTCAATAAACAAATGTTTCAAAAATCTCTCTCTCTCTCTCTCTCTCTCTCTCTCTCTCTCTCTCTCTCTCTCTCTCTCTCTCTCTCTCTCTCTCTCTCTCTCTCTCTCTCACATTTTTTTCCCTTTAAAAGTGCTATTATTCTGAAAAATTGTCAGTTGTCTCATAATTGATTCGTGTTTTGTTGTTCGTAATTAATTCAGAGCACCAATTCAAGTTCATCATTGCTCATTGTTATCCATGTTTGCTTTAATTACCATTTTGATTCGTTTTCAACCATTTCATATGCCAATTGTTGTCATTTTTGTTTCATTTTTTTAACTGGATTATTTTTATGGCAATTTGTATTTGCTTGATGCATGGTGTGAGTGTGTGGGTGAGAGGTCAAGGTGCAAAGAAGCTATTGTAGCTTATCCTTTTTACCCTCAATAAAACATTCGTATTCGTATTCTCTCACACACACTTTCACTCTCTTGAGTTAGTTAGTCATTTATAGTCCCGGTGACAGCTATGGTCGTCCCAGGACTCAGTCACCACGTAAAGTTCGACCACTACAAAACGCACGTCAATGTAACTATCTTACCAACGTTCAATAATAACCTGAAACATGACAGACACAAATTACAGAACCATTTCTAACATGACACCCCCCATCACGATAGTCCATAAGTCTAGGCAGTGCTATGGGGTAGTGGGTGGATGCCTCGTGCCTCCATACGGGGAGCTGGACGACCCAGCCCCCTCCGCTAGTCTCTCCCCGTTGGGGATACCGGGGGGGGGGGGCTTTCGTAAAAAATAGTTTCCCCACCTTCTGTAAGTTCTGTGCTTGTAGTAAACGAGAGCTGCACTTCTACTCTAATCTGCCACTCTCTTTGACTCTGCCTTTTCCGGCTCTGGTGCTGCAGATACCATTTCTTTTTACTCAACGATCGTTACTAATATGAAATGTGCCTCAACACTCCAAAGGTTTACACAGACAGTAACTCGATTTGATAACGACCGATACGCACTGTGTAACGACCGTTATAATTATAGGGTCCGTCTCTTGTAGAGCCTCGAAACGGTTGAATAAAGAGTAAATTGCTGCATTAACGACCGTTACGAACTGTGTAACGACCGTTACGCATTATGTAACGAACGCTACAAATATAAAATATGTTTTTGCAGCTGTTAAGACTTAAACAGAGAGTAACTCGGTCTTGTAGCGACCGTCACGCACAATGTAACGACAGTTACAGTCATGAGGTATGCATCTGCAGCTCTCAACACTTTTGCACGTAAATACAGAGTAATTCGATCTTGTAACGACTGTTACGCCTTGTGTAACGATCGTAACTAATGTAGAATGCGTCTATGAAAACCCGCAAGTCGATTACATAAAATATAATACGGCCTTGTAACGACCACTACGCACTATGTAACGACCGTTACAGCAAAAAAGTATGCGCCTGCAGCTCTCACATCTTTTGAATAAAGTTTAATTCGCTCTTGTAAAGACTGTTACGCAATGCAAAACCGTCAAACTTGTTCTCAACGACCGTTACTAATATGGAATGTGTCTCTTTAAACCTTCGAAACGCTTAAATAGAGAGTAATTCGATATTGTAACGACCGTTACTTACTGTGTAACGACCGTTACTCCTGTAGAATTAGTCTCTGTAAACCCTCGAAACGCTTAAATAAAGACTACCCCGTAATTTACGGCCCATAAGGCGACACAGCGCATAAGGCGCACTCCCTGCTTTTCACAAAAAATCGTAATTTGAACAAAGATAGGGCGCATACACCCGATAAGGCGCAAAGAAACCAAAGAAATTTAAAAAAGGAAGAACAAAACGATCAGCGAAAGTAACATAATTACAGGGCCAGTGACGGAAGTGGAAGCATAACTATATAACTATATTTTAATGCAATGTGAGTGAACTAATGTGAGTGAACTGTTGTCGGTTTGTTGTGGAAGCTACCAGAGCATGGTGAGTTGTTCATTTCAACTCTCGACCCCCTTACTTTTTTTCTGTTTAGAGTATAGAAAGGGCGCATGCGCCGGATTGGGCGCAGGGGTCAACGTTCAGTAAAACAAACCAACAGAGTTGCGCCTAATAGGCCGTAGATTACGGTAATTCGCTTTTGTATCGACCGTTATGCACTGTATAACGACCGATACAGATATAAAGTATACGTCTGTAGCTGTCAAGTTGTTGATCAGACATTAATTCGCTCCTGTAAGGACCGTTACGCACTGTAAGACCACCGAACGTGTTCTCAACTACCGTTACTAATATACAATGTGTGTCTGTAAACCCTCAAAACGTTTAATTAGAGAGTTAGTCGATCTGGTAACGACCGTAACGCACTGTGAAACGACCGTTACTAATGTAGAATGCGGATTTGTTTTCAATGCAGATTAAATCGATCTTGTAATTACCGTCATGCATCGTGTAAGGACATGTGTAATGCATCAATGTTTAACACACACACACACACACACACACACACACACACACACACACACACACACACACACACACACACACACACACACACACACACTCATTTTGTAAGTCTTAAGCCTCTTTTATAACGACCGTAACGCTATGTGGAACGACGGTTTCTAATGTAGAACGTGTCTCTGTAAGCCCTCAAAACGTTTAAAAAGGGAGTAATTAGATCTTGCAACGACCGTTACACACTGTGTAACAACAATTAGTAATGTAGAATGTGTCTCTGTAAACCTGCAAAACGTTTAAATAAAGAGTAATACGGATTACTGCCCTCTTGTAACGACCGTTACACATTGTGTTACGACAATTACTAATGTAGAATATGTCTATGTAAACCTGAAAACGTTTAAATAGAGATTAATACGGATTAATTCGCTATTGTAAGGACCGTTTCGCAAAGCAAAACTACCAAACTTGTCTCAACGACCATTACTAATATAGAATGTGTCTCAGTATACCCTCGAAACGTTCAAATAAAGAGTATTTTGATCTTGTAATGACCGTTACGCACAGTGTAACGACCCTTACTAATGAAGAAGTCGTTTATCTAAATTCTCGAAACGTTTAAATAAAGGGTCATGCGATCTTGTAACGACCGCCACTGACATACATTGTCTCTGTAAACCGTTAAAGCGTTTAAATAAAGAGTAATTTATTCTTGTAACGACCGTTACGCACAGTGTAACGTCCGTTACTAATATATAATTATTCTCTGTAAGCCCTCGAAGCGCTTAAATAAAGAGTAATTCGCTTTGGTAACGACAGTTACGCACTGTGTAACAACCGTTACGCACTATGTAACGACCGTTACAGACATAAAGTATGCGTCTGCAGCTCTCAAAACTAGTGAATAGAGATTAATTTGATCTTATAACAGCCGTTACGCACTGTGAAACCACCAACGTGTTCTCAACGACCGTTACTAATATGTAATGCAATTCGATCTTGTAACGATCGTTAAGCAGAGTCTAACGACTGTTACTAATGTAGAATGCGTGTCCGTAACCCCTCGAAACGATAACATAGAAAATAAAACATTAACACTTTGAATAGAGAATAATTCGATCTTGTAACGACCGTTACGCAATGTAAAATCACCAAACTTGTTGTCAACTACCGCTACTAATGTAGAATGCGTTTCTGTAAACCCTCGAAAATTTGAATAAAGAGTAAATTCGCTCTTGTAACGACCGTTACTGACTGTATAACGACCGTTACTGTGTAACGTATGCGTCTACATCTCTTAAAGCTTTTGATTACATATTAATTCGCTCTTGTAACGAATTTTACGCACTGTGTAACAACCGTTACGCTCTATGTAACGACCGTTACAGAAAATAAAGTATGCGTCTGCAGCTTTCAAAACTTTTGAATAGAGACTAATTTGCTCTTGTAACGACCGCTACGCACTGTAACACCAAATACCTGTTTCCAACGACCGTTACTAATATCACACGTGTCTCTGTAGATCCTGGAATAGTTTCAATAGAGAGTAATGAGATCTTGTAACGGCCATTGAGCTATGTGTAATTACCATTACTAATGTAGAATATGTCTAGAGCTGTAAACCCTCTGAGCGTTTAAAACCCTTTCAACGCCAGCCATTTTTCAGCTAAAACTTGTCATCAAACTTACCCGGGCAGAGAAAAGATTATGTGTGGAAGATTGGGGATTCCTCTGTGACATGCATAAAACAGGGCCTGTCCTTACCTCCCAAAATGAAGAACATAATGTCACTGGATAACAGACCCTCATCTGATGCCTTTCAGTGACATGGGTGTTAAATCATTGTGGTGCCAAGAGGCGACAGTGGCGATGAAAGGGTTAAATTAATAAATAAACAGTGAATCGCTACCGTTGCGCACTGCGAAACGCATTGTGGATTACTTTGATGATTAACACACACACACACACACACACACACACACACACACACACACACACACACACACGCACACGTGCACACACGCACACGCACACGCACACGCACACGTACACGCACACACGCACGCACACACACACACACACACGCACACACACACACGCACGCACGCACGTACGCATGCGCACACGCACGCACACGCACGCACACGCACACACACACACACACACACACACACACACACACACACCGCGCACCCGACAGCGCATTGCACAAAGGGAAAGAACAACTACCAACTTAAAATGTTCTGTCTTTGTGGTTATTTCCCTTGGACTATTACAGTGACATATGAACGGCCAAAAGACACACACCAACTAAAATATATATATAGGTGGCGAGAGCAGGGAGGGGGGTACCTTAGTTTATATGGGAACATGCACAGATTTATGTTTAACGAATACTAACAATAATTATATTCTTGTAACTGCGGGACAACATTTGTGGTTGTCATAGTTATCTTCTTCTTCTTCTGCGTTCCCAGGCCATAAGGCCACAGTGGTTACGTATGTGTCAGATTTCTTGTTCTAACTGGTCTAATCGCTGCATTCAGCCGACGCATCCGATTTCGGAAGACCTCAAAGGAGAAAACTATACGGAAGAGCTTTGTGGGGAATAAAGGCAGGAGAATGGGCCACAAAGTCAGAAAAGTCACAAAGAAAGAGAAAAGACAGATTAGAGGTAGCTACAAGCACATAACTTCCAGAAGGTGGGGCAACTATTTATATGGAGGATCCCCCCCCCGGTATCCCCACGTGGGATCGAAATAAACGTTGGTAGGCCTACATATCGTCAGCCTGGAATTGACTGAAAGACCGAATCAAAGATCACGCAGCATTGGCAAAAGTGCAGCTAGTTTAGCCACCCCGATGACATGTTCTAGAGTTTCAATCTCAGAGTGTCTAGTTCTTTCTGTTTCATGATAGTAACTCTAACCTGGTCCTAACCCTCTCCCTTTCCCCTATAACATAAACCAAGCAAACTGTTGTTTCTTAGTGAAGGTTTTCGATGAGCAAATGACCGTGGGGGGAAAGGGTAGCGAAACTGTACTTTTGCTGCACCATCTAGTGAGCAGTGACTATTTATTACTAGGGTACTAACAGGTCTGCGCGTTGGTTGGGTACGCGCGTGTAACAAATCCGTTCTTGTAACAAATTCTAAACACTGCTTATGCGACAAGGGTCATGAACACTGGAAATCTATAGGCCTGTAAGTAGGCCCCAGCGTAACACACATTTATACACACGCGCGCGCGCGCGCGAGCACGCACGCACGTACGCATGCGCTCACACACGCACACGCACACGCACGCACGCACGCACGCACGCACGCACGCACGCACGCACGCACGCACGCACGCACGCACGCACGCACGCACACGCACACGCACACGCACACACACACACACACACACACCATCAATTCACAGTTCTATATAAAAAAAAAGGGAAAGAGCAACTACAATCTGAATATTGTTTCGGTCTATGCGGTTATTTCCCTTTAACCCCTCTTCACGGAGCAGTTCAACTCTGAAGGGTTACTGGATCAGAATTATTATAAAAACAAAAACAAACCCACACACAAAAACAAAAATAAAACAAAAAACACTTTGCGCGCGCACGCGTGCGCGTATGTCTGTGACAGGTGTGCCTGCATTTGTGTGTACGTGTGCATGTGCAGGCGTGCGTTGGTGTGTGTGTGTATGTGTGTGTGTGCGTGTGCGTGCGTGTGCGTGTGTGTGTGCGCGCGTGTGTGCGTGTGCATGTGTGTGTGTGTGCATGCGCACGCGTGCGCACGTGTGTCTGTTACATTGAATCATACTTTCCGATAGGCTTTTTCTATAGATTTTCAGTGACATTTCTGCAGTTCATCCTTACCCCATCCATACTCTTCATTGCTCTTCCAATCGACACACACACAATTTGGAAGTGCTCAACACACACACACACACACACACACACACACACACACACACACACGCGCGCAGATACATACACGCACGCACGCACACAGACACACACACTGTCGCACAAACGCTTTCGCTCTTTTCACAATATCAATGAGTTCTAGTCCCCTGCCTTTCAGCAAACATTTACTCAGAGCAAACGCTAGCATACTCTCTCTCTCTCTCTCTCTCTCTCTCTCTCTCTCTCTCTCTCTCTCTCTCTCTCTCTCTCTCTCTCTCTCTCTCTCTCTCTCTCTCTCTCTCTCTCTCTCTCTCTCTCTCTCTCTCTCTCTCTCTCTCTCTCTCTCTCTCTCATCACTTGCGAGCATTTCATACACGTATTTGCTGTGAAACATGTTAACGAAAATATAGTTGAAGAATAGCAAGGAAAAGCGCATTATATGTGAAAAACAATCGCAAGATGAGTTTAAAATGCTTTTAATTAATCGATTGAAGCGAAGCAAACACGGTTCATTTTGTTAAGCCCTGGAACAAAACATCATGCACACAGGCTATGAAGCGTTTTTGTTGTTTAGATTCATTGACATGTTTGACAAAATAAACAAAAAAGCTTTCGCAAAATATTGAAGATTAAAAGCAGTTTGGAATTTTACGATTTTGTTTGTTTGTTTTAGCTATGACACGAAACATCAGGGTTTTGTTTTTCCTTTTGTTTTTTGTCTTGGATTTACTAACCACGATGATGAACATTAATTCTGCTTAACGTCCTCCGGTCTGGAACAGACGCATAGTGGGACATTAGTAGATGTTGTAAAGATGGGAAGGAGTCACAGGAGGAGGAGGCGGTGTGAATGATGAAGGAACTATATGTGGTGTGCTGTATTAACCCTTTCATCGCCAAAGTCGCATTTTAGCACCACATTGATTTAACACCTATGTCACTAAAAGGCATCAAATTGGGGTCTATTATCCAAAGACCCTATCAATTGTCATAGTTTTGGGAAGTAAGGATCATAGGCCTACCTTATTTCATGTATGTCACGGAAGAATCCCCAATACAGCAGATGGATTTTGTTCTCTACCCGGGTAAATTTAATGGAAGTTTTTGGCTGAAATGTGGCTGGCGGTGAAAGGGTTAAAGTAATGTTTGACGTATGATGAAGGGGGGAAATAGATATAAAGATGGGGGGAAATAGATATAAAGATGGTGGGAACGATCCTGGAGGCAGTACCCGGAGGCAGTGCAACATCAGGGAAGTCCCGAAGTACAATACAGATGTTGACTAACCACGATAAGTTTCTGTTCAATTATCCTCTCGTTTGCTTTCATTCCTTTATTAAACAAAAAGCAGTATGATGCTTTGTTTGCCTCCCTTTGGCTCTGGTCCACGCATTGCTAGGTGACTGGTATCGTAATCAACTTTGGTGAAGGGGAGTTAATTAGAAAGAGAGTTATCCCCCTTTGTTCAATTTCGTTAACTCCTCTCTTGACTTCACTATTTCATCCTCCGTATTATGAAAAAAAAAAAAGGTGCAATCAATGACTTTAGTAGACACGTTCAATGTCGAATGCTCTTTCATCTTCCCTTTTCTCCTCCTCCTCCTCCTCCTCCTCCTCCTCCTCTTCTTCCCATTTTCTTAATTGTATTCTTCTTCTTCTATTGATGTTTTCAGTGTCCACCCTTTTTAGTCATGTCTTGTTTTGTGTGTGTGTGTGTTCCGCTTATAACTTCAAAAACAGTATTCCCAGTGTTGCTCAAATTAAACATGTTTCAACAGAAAGTGGAACTCTTGTACAGAGGAAACTCCCGTATATCTCGTTACCGACCTGCATGCATCATTTCGCTTTGTTTATAAACAAATTACGTTGCGGATAACTCCCACACCCATGTTAGGGGTTGCTTAATTTGGCGAGTGTTTTATTACATTAATCTGGAGATGATCTCGCTTGTTTACGTCATCAAATCCAACACACACACACACACACACACACACACACACACACACCTATTCGTCCTCTATTTATCTTCTGTTCCCCAGTTTCGACATACACACATGCACACACACACATACAAGCATCCATCCTGCTGTCTACGTCCCCAATGCTGGACATTCACACGCACATAAGCGCATACACAAGCACACACATGCGCACATAATGTTCGCACACACACGCGCACGCACGCGCACGCACACACACACACACACACACACACACACACACACACACACACACACACACGCACACACACACGCACTTAAGGCTCGGTGTACATCTCATGTCCTGGCTACTATACAAAGCACAATGTTTTGTTTCATTCTGTGTTTTTTTCACACCTGCTGCCAGGTCATTCACACCGACTGGCGTGCGTTGTGTACGCTTTTGGTCCGCTGTCCCCATGTTGTTTGGGTCTTGGGCGAAGGGAGACCAAAAGAAGCAGACCTGCTTGCACGCATAACCTGTCAGTGAGTCAAAATGGCAACAAGGTGAGAAAAACACACGATTGACACAAAACATGCTGGGTCCTCGGTAGAACACAGATGGACACCGAGCCTAACATGGCACCCAAGCAGAAGATCCGCTGGGAGAGCCAGCCTCATAATATTTGGCCAATATCGGACCAGCCAGACTGTCCTTCCACCACCACAAGTGTAGGCCCCCCGTGCCTTACGGGCGTATTCCAGTGGAAAAGAAAGTTCCCTCCTGCCAAGAGAATTGCCTCTTGTCGCCTTCTGCCCCCAGACATTTGTCAACAAAGCGAAAGGTTGTCCAAACAGCAGGGCCACTGCGCATGACAGGATGCAAGCTAGCGCCATCTATTGAAGAAAATCGTATGTGGGGGGGGGGGGGGGGGGGGAATGAAACCGATCGAGGGGGTGGATACAGAATGAAAATGTACCGAAAGTGTGGTTGTAGGTAACATTTGCTCGAGTGACATAATTTTGGATATATATATGTGTGTACTATAAGCACCCCTTCCTGAGAAAGTAAATGCGTCTGTCTGTCTGTCTATATCTCCCCCCCCCCCTTCCTCTCTCTCTCTCTCTCTCTCTCTCTCTCTCTCTCTCTCTCTCTCTCTCTCTCTCTCTCTCTCTCTCTCTCTGTTTCTCTATCTGTCCGTCTGTCTCTGTGTCTCTCTGCTCTCTCTCTGTCTGTCTGTGTCTGTCTGTCTGTCTGTCTGTCTGTCTGTCTGTCTGTCTGTCTGTCTGTCTGTCTGTCTGTCTGTCTGTCTGTCTGTCTGTCTGTCTGTCTGTCTGTCTGTCTGTCTGTCTGTCTCTCTCTCTCTCTCTCTCTCTCTCTCTCTCTCTCTCTCTCTCTCTCTCTCTCTCTCTCTCTCTCTCCCTCTCTCTTTATTTCGTTCTGTGCCATAGTAGGTATTGGGATAGGTATATTATTTGAACGGAAGATTGCAAGTTGGTAAGAAAAACAAAATCTGTTCAAAAAAGTTTGCGATCTTTATCAATTTGAAGTAGGCTTAACATTGCACAATCGAGAACACTCGTGTGCACATACACATAATGAGTATATCCGAACGAGCGCATATATGCAAGCGCACATGCACGCACGCGCACACACGAGAGACAACGTCGAATGGCAATGGCAACTATTTTAAATTTAATGTTAATAGCTCTACACTGTATAGCCCTGACAACATCGAGAGAGAGAGAGAGAGAGAGAGAGAGAGAGAGAGAGAGAGAGAGAGAGAGAGAGAGAGAGAGAGAGAGAGAGAGAGAGAGAGAGAGAGAGAGAGAGAGAGAGAGAGAGAGAGAGAGAGAGAGAGAGAGAGAGAGAGAGAGAGAGAGAGAATAAGAGAGAAAGAGAGAGATGGGGGGGGGGGGGGGGTAATGGCAAAATCAAAACCTCCTCCGATCAAACAAACAAAACATAGTTGCCAAAACGTATTGCTGCAACACAACTCTGCTGAATTACGTAACAGCGGTTGATTCTATGAAGCAAACTGAAGGGAAACAACAACAAAACAAAAACAAAGAGACAAGGTAAGCAAAGATGTAAAAACAATGAAAAGAAAAAAAAATCATTTTCTTGGATTAGACGTTGCCTGAAGACTAAGAAGAAAACAAAATGCGTGAGAGAGAACAGAAAGCCAAGGAAGAGGAGGGGGCGAGAGGGAGAGGTGAGAGGTGGGGGTTCCTGACAAGAGTCAAGATGAGAGCCGCTTTTTTGGTTAGGGGAGATTTACTCCACCCGAGCGATTATTTGAAAACAAATTGTTGAAGTTTAGCAAAGAGTGTCTCCGAGTGGACCAATTTCTAATCTGTTCCTCGCGTCCCCCCTAAGGGAAACAAGGCGCGGGCCGGATATGAGAACCCAGGAAACGGACCCCCCTAGACACGGGTCTGTCCGCCATCTTGTTCTCCCGGCTTCCTATGAACGGAAACGGAACCAGCGCCATTATTCGTGTTGGCGAGCAAGAGAGAGAGAGAGTCTCAAACGCTGGCTGTTAGTGGGGAAGACTGGTGTAATAGGAAACGTTTTGGTTATCTCGTAAACATTAGTTTTGTTTGTTTGCGTTGTTCATATCCGTGATGTTGATCGTGTGTTGTTTTTAATGCATGCGGCTTCTTGAATATACGTGATGATTGGTAATAGAACCGAAGGCACTAGATATACTGAGTAAGACTACAAGGAAGCTACAATACTATTGTGTTGCTGCTTATTAAGTCAGTCTTCCTTTTTGTTGTTGTTATTTTGTGTGCTGCTGCTGCTGCTGCTGCTGCTACTACTACTACTACTACTACTACTACTACTACTACTACTACTACTACTACTACTACTACTACTACTACTACTACTACTACTACTACTACTACTACTACTACTACTACTACTACTACTACTATTACTACTACTACTACTACTACTACTGCTGCTGCTGTTGCTGCTTATTCTTCTGCTACTGCTACTACTACTGCTTGGTAGCGCAAGTTAGTCCCTAAAAGCGCTGCAATTTATCAGAGTGGTCAATAGTCTTGTCCTTTAACCCTTTCACCGCCAGGCATATTTCAGCCAAAAATGTCCATTAAATTTACCTGGGTAGAGAACAAAATCCATCTGCAGTATTGGGGATTCTTCTGTGACATATGTAAAAGAAGGTCTATCCTTACTTCCCAAAACTAAGACAGTAGGGTCTTTGGATAATAGACCCCAATTTGATGCCTTTTAGTGACATAGGTGTGAAATCACTGTGTGCTAAAATGCGACTTTGGCGGTGAAAGGGTTAAAGTAAAATGGTTAGTACTACATCATTAACCAGCCGCGTGGCGAAATGCTGGTGAATGTTTTCAGTGGTGTTGAGTTGTTCTTGGCTATGTGGTTATGTACTTTTTTGTATTTTGGCATTCGGTATCTTCGGCTTCCAGTCAACTCGCCCCAGTTGCCAACTCGCCCTAACATACTCACTCCATTGCCAACTCGCCCCATTACCAACTCGCCCCAATACATTCCCCGTACCACGATCAACACGCCCCATTTCAGTTCCAACTCGCCCCATCAACCAACTTGCATCCAGCAACTTTAACTCATTCGCAATTAAAAAAACCTCACAAATCACTCCAGCCATACACACAAACAAAACATACATAAACAAAAGGAGAAATAAAAGAAGATTACAAGTCTTTACTTCAGGTTTAGACATAAGGAAGTGGTAGATAGACATTTCTATATATATAATTTATACAGAAAAAACCCCTCTCTACACCGATTGGTTTCCCCACAACAGACCACTACAAAAGCAAAGTCAGAGGCAAAAGTGTGGTCTAAGGGAGCAAAGCGAGTTTAGAAGTGACCAAAGTATGGTGTGCACACAGATTTGCTTCCCTTGAAGCAAATGCAACAAATTGACAGCTATCTATTAATTCGGCACATATATGGCTGGAACAACTTGAATGAGTTAACCGTTTCAGGCTTTGGATAACATTGGTTAACAACCCTTACCTGTCTTGCACAGACGATGCTGCCAACGTTGGCATGTTGAACATTTCGTAGAATGTTGTCGTGGTCTGATAAGTGATAACACGACAGCACACAACACACTTGCTAGGTGTACTCTCTGTCATGACAACCGATTTGTACTTGAAGCGAATTTCTTGACTTGACTCGAATTGACTTGAATAAGCAACCTGCACAAATGCTAGATTGTGAGTTCTATTTTGACTTGAACGTTGCAAACTGGTGAATACTGTTAAGTGTAAAATGTCATTGTGAACTGTATTCAGTATAAGGACCTGAACTATCGGGTGCCCACCGGTTCGCATAATGCGTTTTGCATAATCCTTTGATCAGAGCCGCGGGCGCAAGTCGAGTGTCTCTTCCAACCTGGCAGTTCGCATAAACGGGTTTGCCATTTCGCATATTATGCACTCTTGCAGGTTCTAATGCACTCTACGCGACTTTCTGTTACTTTCTTACTATCCCTAACCCTAGCCCTAACCCTATCCCTAACCTATCCCTAACCTATCCCTAACCCTATCCTAACCTATCCCTAACCCTGTCCCTAACTTTCTGAGTTTTATGCGAAATGCCATGTCCACAAAGCTTTGTATGCGAAATGGCAGTATGTGAATCGGCTTTATGCGAAGCGGCAGTATGCGAAACGGCAATATGCGAACCGGGGCGCACCGGAACTATCCTCCCGATATCATTAATTGGTTTTATAAAAAAAAAATGATGGTAAAACACAATTGAATTAAGAGTGGCTTGACTGGCAAATTGTACATGTACAATTAAAATGGTTAAGTTTCATTAAGTATCCAACGGGTATATCAACGGGTGGTTGAGAGAGAGAAAGAGAGAGAGAGAGAGAGAGAGAGAGAGAGAGAGAGAGAGAGAGAGAGAGAGAGAGAGAGAGAGAGAGAGAGAGAGAGAGAGAGAGAGAGCGAGAGAGAGAGAGAGAGAGAGAGAGAGAGAGAGAGAGAGAGAGAGAGAGAGAGAGAGAGAGAGAGAGAGAGAGAGAGAGGGGCAGAGAGAAACTCGAAAACTAAAAACTCGAAAAATGTTTTAATTGCCAATGACAATACAATCTTCATGGCAAGGGAACATGTGATTTGGAATTAACTACTATACTACATACTACTACTACTACTACTACTACTACTACTACTACTACTACTACTACTAAATGAGAGAGAGAGAGAGAGAGAGAGAGAGAGAGAGAGAGAGAGAGAGAGAGAGAGAGAGAGAGATGAGAGAGAGAGAGAGAGAGGGTAAATCATTATTATCATAATTATGCATACAACACAGAGAGAGAGAGAGAGAGAGAGAGAGAGAGAGAGAGAGAGAGAGGATGAAGAAGAGAGAGAGAGAGAGAGAGAGAGAGAGAGAGTGGGGAGAGAGAGAGAGAGAGAGAGAGAGAGAGAGAGGAGAGAGAGAGAGAGAGAGAGAGAGAGAGGAGAGAGAAGAGAGAGAGAGAGAGAGAGAGAGAGAGAGAGAGAGAGAGAAGGGGGTAAAACATTTTAAAAAATTATATACATACATATTGTGTACATTAATAAACTGGGGCGAGTTGGTTTTGGGGCGAGTTGGTTTTTGGGGCGAGTTGACAATTGGGCGAGTTGACTTGGGGCGAGATGGCAATTGGGCGAGTTGGCAATTGTGGCGAGTTGGCAATTGGGGCGAGTTGGAAATGGCCCGGGGCGAAGTGGTCGATGGGGCGAGTTGACTGGTACCCGTATATTCTAGTCACAGAGACGAGTCTCTGCCGAGTTGAGTCCGGCAAAGGAAAAAAAAAAAAGCAGCCCACTACAAAGATCAAATCACTTGATCTCTTTTACATTTAGGTCCTATATCGCACTCTGACTCTTCCAGATTGCCAGCCAAAAACGCAACGTGCGCTGAAGGCTGGAGAGAAGCGAAAGGGGGGGGGGGGGGGGGGGGGGGGGAGAGAGAAGAAAATAAATCGGAACGGAAAAAAAAAAATGAAAGAAAGAAAAAGAGTTAGAAAATTTAACAATTTTTTTTTAAAAAAAACAAAAAAACCCGTTGCCATGTGTGTTTCAAACCCCCCAGTGTGGCAGTTGGACATCTTTTTGCGTCGAATTTAGCTTGAAGTTTGTAGTCCACCCTGCTAAAGCCATCGAGTGCAAGCGAACAAATAAAAGAGAAATGAATTGCTTCTGAAACCAAGCCCGGAGTAGGAACCAGACGAGGATTGTGTCCCCTCCCCACGTGCAGCCAATGAGCGGCCAGCGTTCGCGTCACGTGGCGCGAGTTCAGGCGCTTCTTCTCCTGTTTTGCCTCGGTGAAAAGACGGTTTAATATCTATGAATAATTCATGGGGTGGTAATTACACGGCTAGTCTCATCTTTACATTTTGTTGTTGTTATCTGCTGGGGGGTTTTCTTTTTGGTAATGAGTTCTAATTGGCGCTAACGTGACTCAGTTGTTTGGTGCTTTCTTGTCAGACATCGGCACGAGCGACCCACGGTCGGTGCGCGTGCCGATTCGAGTGCTTTGCGCACGCGCGAGCAGTCTGTTCGTTGTGTCGACAGTTGACTAGTTATAGTTAGTGACTGAGAACAAATGCCAGCGCGGCTGTGAAATTAATTCAAAAGTTATTGATTATGCCCTTTAACACCATCGGTCTGATTCTGTTGCGTGCACAAAAATTAATGCCCACAACAAGAAAACGCGAGACGAAACAAAGTGTTTTGGTAAAATGTGTGTGTGTGTGTGTGTGTGTGTGTGTGTGTGTGTGTGTGTGCGTGCGTGCGTGCGTGCGTGCGTGTGTGTGTGCGTGTGCGTGTGCGTGCGTGTCTGCGTGTATCGTAAAGGTCTAGAAGCTGACGAGATCAGAACATGACTATGGGTGTCTTTTTATAGGCAACATTACCGGGAGACGCTTGAAAAAGATAGTTCGGGGTGCTTAGACTTCCATGTGTGTCATGACCACGAGTGATCGGCCGGTCTTTCAGCCCCACAGTGCCCGTTTGACATGCCTTCTTTGTAATTCATAGTAAGCATAGTTAGTTAGTCATATATAGCCCTGTCAACAGCTATGGTCATCTCCGGACTGTCACCACATACAGTTTAACCCCGTATTACAAATCACACATCAATGTAACTAGCCCACGCGAAACAATTTGAAAGCATGACAACATTTATAGAACGATTTCTAACAATGCATAGTAAGTATAATGCTAATAGAAAATTAGACTTAAAGCAAGTTCATTTCAAAAGTAGGGCTTGCATAATTGTAGAACATTTCGAAATGAAAGGAAGAGTCTTTCTCGTTATCATCAATGCTAATCAGTCCTACATTATCTTTCATTTTGCTCGTGTGTGTGTCCCTCTTTTAACGTCTATCCATTCACCCTCTCTCTCTCTCTCTCTCTCTCTCTCTATCTCTCTCTCTCTCTCTCTCTCTCTCTCTCTCTCTCTCTCTCTCTCTCTCTCTCTCTCTCTCTCTCTCTCTCTCTCTCTCTCTCTCCTCTCTCTCTCTCTCTCTCTCTCTCTCTCACACACTCTCTCTCTCTCTCTCTCTCTCTCATCCACTCTATGGTCCTATGCTGCTAAAAAACACCTAAAAAAACTAGCATCGCTCCACAGAAGAGCGATCAACTTAATCCTGCCAGATCCATCTCTGTCAACTTCAGAAAAGTTTAATAATCTTGAAATGTTACCACTTGAACACCAGTTACAGTACAACACAGCTGTCCTAATGTATAAAATCCACAGTAACTTGACACCCCAGTACCTAGAAAATCTCTTAACTCCTTCCACATGTAGTTATCGTTCTGATAAATATGTTCTTCCACGCACCCGCATTGACCTTTACAAAACAAGCTTTTCCTTTTCAGGGCCATATGCTTGGAACTCACTGCCTTCAGATGTAAAGGCATTTTCGTCAGTATCAAATTTCAAATATAACTTACTCCTTAATCCCATCCATTAAAACTTTACTATCACTTAATGCACCACACACGAGCCATTTTTGTCTGTTTAGACTAATGCTGTCATTTTGTTTCTCTGATTATGTTTGCTTTTTGTTGTTGCTTTTTTTGTTTGACATTAGGCTACTTGTGTCATTATGCTTTTATGATTACTTTTACTTTTTATTTGATTTACATTAGCCTACTTGTGTTATTATGATGCTATAAGTAGTAGTAGTAGTAGTAGTAGTAGTAGTAGTAGTAGTAGTAGTAGTAGTAGGTAGTAGTAGAAGTAGTAGTAGTAGTAGTAGATGATGAAGTAAATTGCGGTGGAAGTCATTTTTTTTTTTCTTTCTTCATTTATGTTTTGTTTGGTCGGTGGTTTCTGTTTTGCTTGTTCTTATTACTGATGGTGATGTTCTGCGTACCGTGTTATTGTTGCATTACTGTGGCACTGTAGTAGTAGTAGTAGTAGTAGTAGTAGTAGTAGTAGTAGTAGTAGTAGTAGTAGTAGTAGTGGTAGTAGTAGTAGTAGTGATGGTGATGGAAGTAGTAATAGTAATGTAGTAATAGTAGTTAGTAGTAGTAGTAGTAGTAGTAGTAGTAGTAGTAGTAGTAGTAGTAGTAGTAGTAGTAGTAGTAGCAGCAGTAGTAGTAGTAGTAGTAGTGGTGGTGTGGTGGCGGTGGTGGTGATGGTGGAAGTAATAGTAATAGTTGGTGAAGACGGGGTAGAGGGTCCATGGGCGGGTGGAGGGCCCGTGCCGGTTGTCTCATGGAGTGGGGCGGGTTTCGGTCGGGTTTGTCCATGAGACGAATGCTAAACATTTACACTTGTCTCATGCGCAGAATGTGACCGAGATTTGCTTTGTTTCGTGGCATAGTTGGAGTGGGCTTCTTACCCGCCCATGGGCTTTTTTGCTCCGTCTAACACTAGTAGTAGTAATTGTAGTAGAAGAAGTATATTGTAGTGATAGAGGTGTTTTTAATCTATTACTTTGTTTAATTGGTTGGTTAGTTTTTTATTTTATTTGTTTTTATTGCTTATGTTGATGCTCTGCCTACCATGTCGTTGCTAAATTACTGTTTATTGTTATTTTTTGTTGGCGATGTTCCTGTGTCTCAATGTTCATTTATAGTATTAGTTATGTATTGCATGCCCTTAGAACCAAAGACAGAATGGCAGACTAGACCCAGCCTAAATTATTTTCCTTGTAAAATAAAGTTTCTGAGTTCTGAGCTCTCTCTCTCTCTCTCTCTCCTCTCTCTCTCTCTCTCTCTCTCTCTCTCTCTCTCCTCTCTCTCTCTACTCTCTCTCTCTCTCTCTCTCTCTCCTCTCTCTCTCTCTCTTTGTATGAGCGTGTGTGTGGTCCGGACACGCTTATGTATGGTAGTTTATCGGTGTGTTTTTATATGCGGATGTATATTTAAAGAATTTGCGCAATCCGTGCATGTGTATTTACGTCTATCTTGTGTAATGTACGCGCGATCGTGTGTGGGTGTGTGTGTGTGTGTGGTGTGCGTGTTGTGTGCGCGTGTGCGTGCGTGCGTGCGTGTGCGTGGCGTGCGTGCGTGAGTGTGCGTGCGTGCCGTGTTTTTTATAGTATATCTCTGTGTGTGTGCGTGCATGCGTGTGGCGTGTCTCTGTGTGTGTGATATGTGTGCGCCTATGTGTGTGTATCTGCACGCGCGCACGCGTACATGCGTGGTGTGTGCGTGTGTGCGCGCGCGCGTGGTTATGCGTGCACACGTGATTACATGTATGTGTGCTGCAAACACAAATAGCTACACAAAACAAGCTGTTGCTTTAAGTAGAAACAACATCCGAAAAACGCGCTATAAACAACGACATTCCAGCGGCAACACAAACAAGGCCACAGACTAGAGTTTGTTGACGAAACACGTCATTAGCAACTGGTTGAGCCACTTAGTTCTTCCCGCCCTGTAGGCCTAAGGGTCGGTGTACATCTCGTGTCCTGGCTAATACAAAGCATCTGTTTTGTTTCAGTCTGTGTTTTTCTCACACCGGCTGCCATGTCATTCACACCGACTGGCGTGCGTTGTGTACGCATTTGGTCCGCTGTCGCCCATGTTGTTTGGGTCTTGGGGAAGGGAGACCAAAAGAAGCAGACCTGCTTGTGTGCAGAACCTGTCAGCGAGTCAAAAGCAACAAGGCGTGGTGCCATTTGTCAAACGATTGTCAAACATGTTGTGTAGTACCTGCTACTCTGATGGACACCGAGCTGAATTGGACCGACTCACATATCCAATATAAGTCACACGACTTACTATCCAACTGTGACGACGTCTGTGAAGCAAGCTTCTGGTCAAATATTACTATCTTGACGATTCTTATAAACTCCTACTGTTTTTGTTCATGTCATGCAGAACCAAAAAAAATCTGATTAAAAACCCTTTCAACGCCAGCCATTTTTCAGCCAAATCTTTCCATTAAATTTACCCGGGTAGAGAAAATATTTCATCTGCAATATTGGGGATTCCTTCATGACATCCATAAAATAGGAACATATTCTTACCTCCCAACATTACGAACATTAGGTTATTAGATAACAGACCCTCATTTGATGCCTTTCAGTGACATGGGTGTTCAATCATTGTGGTGCCAAGAGGCGACAGTGGCGATGAGAGGGTCTTAATTAAGTGTCGGATTCAGGAATACGGATTTAAAAAAAAAAGCAGATTCACTTATGTGAGACTATACAATAATAATAGTGAATTGACTTGTAGAATTTCATCAGATTAATTACGATTCCGCCGTTTTATATATAGGAGGAAATCCCTATATTGTCATTGTACGAATTATTTAGCTTTCTTTTCCCTCTCTCCTGTGTAGACAGTAGTATTTCATAAGAATCATGCCTTACTTATATCACGGGGGGATAGCTGTATGACTGGAGTTTGGACAAGTGGATCAGCCCCTTTTTAAACCAGGAAATATTCCACAGTCGCTTCTTCGCCTGGTTTCTATTTTTCTCTCTATTCTCTCTCTCTCTCTCTCTCTCTCTCTCTCTCTCTCTCTCTCTCTCTCTCTCTCTCTCTCTCTCTCTCTCTCTCTCTCTTTATCCTTTTTTCCCCTTCTTTTCTTTCTCAATGCTTTACATTTGTATCCCCTTTCTTTCTTTATACTGTCCTTTTCTGTCTTATGTTCTGTATGTTATACTGGTTTCTGTCTGTTATAACTTTTTCTTTATCTTGTTCTATCTATGATTTTCTTTCTTTATTTTCTCTTTTCTATTATTCCATTCTTTTCTGTCTTTCTCTAGATATAGTTTGTTTTATTTATTATTGATTTTCCTGTCTTTTTCTATACTAAATTTGTATTGTTTTATTATTTGTCTTAGCTTTCTCTCTGCTTTTTCTTCTTCTGTCTTTTCTCTCTCCAAATACTTATGAATGATTATCAACTGGAGGCATTTACACAATTATCACATTGTGTTTACATTAGTTCTTAATTATAATATAGTACTGCAATATTTTCCCATAACCGGTAGCCTTTAGAGACGGCCGCCTTGTGTTCTGTATCTTAGCCACAAATATGAAGCTCGGTGCATGAGGCTCCGGATTTTCACAAACACACACACACGGACACGCGCGCGCGCGCGCTTTCTTTATTTTCTCTATTATGCGCATTCTTTCTTGTCCGTCTCTACATATAGTTGCGCGCACATTTATTATTGATTTTCTGTTCTTTTTCGCACTAAATTTGTATTGTTTTACACTTACTTTCTCTCTGCTTTTTCTTCTTCTTGTCTGTTCTCTCTCCAAATACTTATGAATGATTCTCAACTGGAGGCATTTACACTATTATCACATTGTGTTTACATTAGTTCTTAATTATAATATAGTACTGCAATATTTTCCCATAAGGGTAGCCTTTAGAGACAGTATGTTCTGACGAGACTTAGCCAGACAGTGACATGAGCCTCTGGTTATCTTAGCACACACACACCATGAGGCGCCGCGCGATTTTTTACAGAGAGCCACACACAGGTGCGCGAGCAACGCACAGAGAGACGACACACAGCACGATATGAGACAGAGACAGAGAGCAACGATAGATAGAACTGAGACAGAGAGAGAGAGAGAGAGAGAGAGTGAGTGTTGAGAGAGAGAGTCGAGAGAGTGAGTGAGAGAGAGAGTGTGAGAGAGAGATGGGTGAGTGAGAGAGACGAGAGAGAGAGAGAGAACAGAGAGACAGAAACAAAGATAGATTATATGTGTGTGTGTGGTGTGTGTGTGTGTTGTGTGTGTGTGTGCGTGTGTGTGTGTGTGTGTGTGTGTGTGCGCGCGCGTGATGTGTAGGTGAGTGAGAGAGAGAGAGAGAGAGAGAGAGAGAGAGAGAGAGAGAGAGGGAGAGAGAGAGAGAGAGAGAGAGAGAGAGAGAGAGAGAGAGAGAGAGAGAGAGAGAGAGAGAGAGATAGAGAGAGGAGAGAGAGAGAGAGAGAGAGAGAGAGAGAGAGAGAGAGAGAGAGAGAGCCCGAGAGAGAGAGAGAGAGAGACAGAGAGAGAGAGAGAGAGAGAGAGAGAGAGAGAGAGAGAGAGAGAGAGAGAGAGATTGAGAGAGAGAGAGAGAGAGAGAGAGAGAGGAGAGAGAGAGAGAGACTCACTGATATTCTGCTGCGAACTGAGTGGAAAAGAGGTGGGGATCGGAATTTGGCAATTTGCGCATAGCGGACAAAGTCAAATGACTTGCTTTTGCAGCTGCTTCGTTTACAAAACCTTTTCTTGTTCTGATAATTTGTTGTTGTTTTTCAGCCTCTTCCATAGTCTTCATTCCGCTGCCATAAATCACGGACAATTGTTTGGCCGGTGTCACTGACCATAACTCACACATCACGCCAAAGAATGTACGCGATCTTGACCATGAGTGCACTGTGTTTGCGAACGTCATTAAATGACAAATTGTGTTCACTTATCTAGCTCTTTTCTTCTTTTTCTTCTTCTTCTTCTTCTTCTTCTTCTTCTTATCGTCGTCGTCGTCGTCGTCGTCGTCGTCCTCTTCGTTCTTCTTCTTCTTCTTCTTCTTTTTTTCTTCTTCTTTTTCTTCTTCTTAGTCGTAGAAACCGCTCTGTACTATAACCTTGAAGTTTCTTATAAATAATGCTTCTTTGCTGTTTCTGAAACTTTAATGTCGGTAGATAGCAAATCCTCAGCTACCATTTCCAAAGGATGTTCTCTGTCTTGATAGCTGCACTAGCTTACTAAGCAGACCTGTTTAGCCCCTAAAATGAGTAGTCCTCTTCATTAAGAAACAATGTTCACTGAAAATGAGTAATTGGAGAATTATTTTCAATTTTGAAGAGTAGAATACCACTCGAAAAGAGTAGAGTAAACAGGTCTGACTAAGAAACACCACAGTTTAGTACATGTGCCATAGAAAGAGTCTCGTGTGTACAACATGCTTGCAGATTTAAAAAAATCTTGATGAATTTAGTATAGTAACTCACTGTGCCTAAGGTTGAAAAATATGAATATTGTATCTTTATATTTCCATTGCTGTCGGTATTGAATATGGGGAGTGTTACTTGTTTAAGAACAAATAAATGGCGTAGTTTAAATAATACGGGTATATCTCTATTCAATACTGCAGATGATGAAATGATTCTATAGCAGAATGCTATGTTACGTCATGACACACATGGAAGTCTAAGCACCCCGAACTATCTTTTTCAAGCGTCTCCCGGTAATGTTGCCTATAAAAAGACACCCATAGTCATGTTCTGATCTCGTCAGCTTCTAGACCTTTACGATATACACGCAGACCTTTCTCTTTCCTTCCAGGCTTCACCTTTCTCACTGCATAAACAATATGTAAGGGGGTATCTCGGGTGCTAAGGAAATGTCAGGTAGGCATTTTATACCTACATTCATACAACGCCTTTGGTCAGGAGCAAAAGTCAATTATTGACACGTGTGTTCTCCCATAGCCTGATTCTAACCTGGTTTTCTTTTCTTATTTTTATTTGGTATGAATATGTTGGTCTAAACATGGTAATGATTTTATTTTACAAATACAGATAACAACAACATGATTAGGTCTAAGGTAATGAACGTCTCTCATCTCTTCAATATATAAATATCATGAGTTCAAATTAAGTTCAAACTATTTCTTATTGAATACATTTAAAAGATGAAACAGAAAATACTAAAAATGCATTATTTTTCTTCTATACAAAACTCGTATTAGGCTATCTGTCTATGTAAACAATTGTATGTAGCAATTATACCATGTGGTGAGAGAACACAAGAGACAGACAGGTGGATAGCACACCATAAGCTCTGCCTAGTCAGTTGTCTTGTACTGTGTTATCATTTGCTTTGGGACAATAAAATGTTCAGTTAGATACATATCACATGTGGCTTAGCTTGCAACATCATTACCAAAGATACATATCACATGTGGCCTAGCTTGCAGCATCATTACCAAAGTTATCTGCCCTGCTTCACACGATTTGCAAGTGTGCTGGTTTATTACTGCAATTTTCGTGTCAAGGTTTGACCATTCTGTTGGTGTTGCAGTTCCTGAACAATGTCCAGAACGTTTCCCTGAACCGTGAACCCATGGTATAATAAATGAAGAAATTGAAGGTAGAATTGATGCTGGTAGAGGTCCCTGCTAACCACAAAGTTGTAAAGTACAGATTATGGTATCGCCCACCTGCTGCAAAATCAGACACGAACAGATCAACTAAACGGAAAGCACAGAGAGGTGAAATGCAGATGATGAAAAACACAGAATTACTGACCAACATTTTGGTCAGTGACACTTCTGCTGCAGAGAGAGAAGACGATGCCTCAGTACGCCATGTCACAATTTGACGAAGTTTTATGGTGGTGACAATCGTAGCTGTTACCACGGTGATTGTTAATGTGACAGGTAATATAGCACCCAATATGACACCATCCAAAACGGATAACAGTTTTTCTGTTGTTAAAAAAAGAATCTGCCACCAATAGGCATCATCATAACTTCATTGGTCACTGGATCAAACACACATCGAACCTGATATCGGTAATATACAATGAAATACAAACTCAACACACTGACATATGCTGACAAAATGATGATCGCCATCGTTCTCGTTCTCATCAGAGTCTGATATTTCAGTGGTCTGAGCACACAGTAACATCTCTCACAGGCAATAATCGTAGACAAGAAATAGGAAATCATACAAGAACCAAAAAAGAGAGTCAGGTTATTGTTGGAGATGAATTCGACCAATATATTTTTATCTGCTTGTCCACTCAGTAAAGAATAAATATCCTCAAGACTATGAATTAAAGATGCTGTAAGATACAAGCTGTCAGATACAGCTAACACGAACAAACAGAGGTTGACACGATCCTTCAGATTTTGCTTAAAGAACACCGTCATGTTGATGGTGTTAGCTGGTATACCAATCAAACACAAGAACGCTACTATAAGTGTCCTGCTTTTATCTGCTAAATCCTCGACCTCCTGACTGACAATGTTGTCTGGATTGTTCCAGGGCAAATGCTGTGACTCATTGAACCTGAGTAGAATGCATCCTTTGTTCATCGACAAGTTCTGCACAACGGGCTGTGTGGACATCCTGTTCTGATCCTGTGGAAATGTGGTGATGGCCACTAGCTCAAATATTTCCATGGCTCTTGAATTTGTGTATTAGATTGTTAATATCCACTGAGAACAGCATACAACTTACACACATATACAAACAATACTGAATAACTGGTTTTGCTGTGTCGTCAATAAAGCAACATAAATATATTTAACAATATAAATTAAATAGAAAAGGTCACAATACGGTCTGAAGAAAAGCGTGGAAGACACTTGAAAAATCGCTGTAAACTAGAACATGAGCGTTTGTGTTCTTTATTTTCTTGTGTACATAACAATATAATTTAGCTACCTATTTGGAAGATTATTGAGACCAATGAAGACTTTAGTACATTGTGTGTATTATTTATTTAATGTATAAACAAAGTTGTCTGCAACCACCTTTCCTATAACTTTTGAATAGAATGGAAGATAACAGTTGATAAGATAAGCCTGCTGCCCATCAGTTAGTCAAGTTTTTTCAAGGGTTTTTTTTATTTCCAAAAAAGCCAAGTAGGGGGTTCATGGAAAATTTGTTTTATAAATAATGAAAAAGAAAAAAGTAAGAAAGAACAAACAATAAACGGACAGACAAACCTTCGACGACAACAACAAAATACAAAAACAAACAAACGAAAAAACAGAAAATATAGACCAATATCCAGTCGCATTGAAGGCGGTTGCGGCAAGAACAGTAACTGTTGTGATTACGTACATCAATCAGTGAAACAAAGCACAACACAAAATAATCACTACAACAAACATCGTCCTGTCAAACCTAAGCGAATCCACTTACAATGGTGCAGTTCACATAATTATGCACTTCATCCAACTAAACCACAACATACCAAATTGTCATATCACACATCACTACCATCAAAGCTTTTACATATCAGTTCATCATATCAGTATGACCCCCACATAGTAGGCAATCGAACCATCATCATGAAATTCAGTGAAATAGTAGCATAATAATATATAAACAATTTATTCAAATTACAAAGGCAATGTGCACACCAGCACACACACATTCATGCTCTCTCTCTCTCTCTCTCTCTCTCTCTCTCTCTCTCTCTCTCTCTCTCTCTCTCTCTCTCTCTCTCTCTCTCTCTCTCTCTCTCTCTCTCTCTCTCTCTCTGTCCTCTCTCTCCTAATACACATATATACCCGCATGCGCGCACAGATACACACGCATACTCACACACATACACGATGATACGTACACACACGCACAAGCACATCCATAATGATACAAGAGACAAAGAGCAATGAAATGTGAACAATCAGTGGCTATGCATAATAACTAACACATTTCGCTACATTTTGCAGTTTTCTTATAACGTGTTGTAAACAGTTTGTTGAACTTAATAGTATTATGGTGTCTGTAATAAAAAGGCTTCAACAATTGTTTTCTACTATTGCTAAAGAATTGACAATTGAAACTAAAATGAAATTAATCTCCAAAATCATTTGATTCACACTTATTGCACACTCTCTCCCCGTGGTTTGGCTGAAAACGTCCTTGCTGAAACCTATGATTTAATACACTAAACTGGTATTCATGGAGAATGGTCAAGTATTCTTCTAACACAAAGTTTTCTTTAAATATTCTGTACTTCGTGTAAAGCTCGTTTGTGTTTAACTCAGCCTGCCAGGTCTAGACAAACTGGTCACGCAGACGCTGATTTATTTGTTTTTTGAAAGAATGTTGACTGAAATTAATATTTTTCTGGCCAAGCCAAACATCACTGAAACCCAAAGAATGTAACGTATTATGTATTGTTTGAAGAAAATTAGCTTTATGCTCACCAGAAACATATAACTTCAAAAGAAATATATACACGATACTAGAAAGATTATCGGCATTAGAAACATCCCTATGTTAAAACCAACAATTCAACATGCGACCTTTTGCAAAGATCTCTATAGGATAACGACCTAACTCATTTGGCCTAGAATCGCATATACGTAGGCGAATTTCACAGAGACGCCTCTGTGATTTAATACCTAATACCTAATTTAACGACTTTTTGCAGAGATCTCTATAGGGTAACGACCTAATTTATAATAGACTTTAAATATGCATTTTAGCTGCCAATTCGCATAATTGGGGACACCAAACTTCACAACCAAACAATAAAATAGGGGCTATCATTTTATCAAATAAATTAATTTGTACGCTAACTGGTAACATTAGTTTCCTGCACTTACGCAATACTGAAAACATTGCTCTAGAAGCTTTATCGTACAGCTTCCTCTGAGCTAACTTAACGCATTGTTAGTCCGTACGGAATTGCGATGGGCTGGTTTGTATTTTTGTTTGTTTGTTTTGTTGTTTTTTTGGGGGGGGGGGGTTTCTGTCTGTCCCAAGGATATAACCGCTTGACCGAAAATTTTGTGTGATCCAGATCGGCGCAAACCATTTTGCCGTCGGGACCTTGAACGTACGACCTTGAAAACGATCTATTTTTAGCCATATCTGATCAACATAGGATGTTGAAACTTGGTATGAAGGTGGTTTGGCTTATGCCCGTTCTGATGATGCATACCGATCAAGGTCAAGGTCAAGGTAAAAAAGATCGCTGGAGCCTGAAAATCGGAGGGTCATTTTTGTCTCCTTCTGTCTGTCCCAAGGATATCTTTCGAACGGGTTGACAGAATCACGTCACATTGTGTGTGCTGGTGTGTCACCATGAGAGGAAGGCATCCGCGCAAACCATATTGCCGTCGTGACCTTGACCTTGGCGTATGACCTTGAAAACCGAAAATCTTTAAGGGGCCATAACTCCCACACCGTTAGTGTTAGAGTCTTCACATTTGGCATGAAGGTACTTTGGCTTATGCCCGTTCTGATGGTGGCATACCGATCAAGGTCAAGGTCAAAGATCGGTAGGCCTTGAAAGTGGTAGGGGTCTAAACATTGGGTTTTAAGCCATATTTTCCACATTTGTACTTGACAGAAGCGCTTCAGATTGTGTGTGGTACTGTATACCCTAGAGAAGAAAACATCCGAGCATAAATTATCACCATGCTGATGACCTTGAAGTGTGACCTTGAAAACCGACATTTCCTTCTTTGCGCTATATGTTTCTTCTTCAAGCTGTATCTCGTGAACTAGAAGACAGAATCCCTTCCAATTTTGTGTCAGGATGTGACACTCTACGGGGTGTCGCAAGTGCGTGGCATTGCTGGTGACGGACATGTCTGCCGCTCGGCGACGCCCTTGTTATAATTAAATGTTGATCCAAGATACTGAAAATCGAAAGTGACTTCTAATTTACAATATTGCTATATCTAAATTCTGGAATTTTTCTTATTTCGCCCCTTGAAAAAACAAACACTTTATGGTTTGATTCCTAGGAAACCAGAGCAAAGTGAGTGTTCCGATCCTTGAAAAGGCTGTCTTTCTGGTGATCTCGACGTGTTTCATCCACCTTTAATGTTGCTACCACTGGTTTAAACAAATCTTTAATATTTCCAAACATATGCACAAAGAAGAAAGTTAAGCACCCCACCACTTTTTTTGCTGTAGATGAGATGAAATCGAGATTTATTGCAAATAATCAATAAAGAATGAAACAACATTGACTGGTAAGTGAAAGTTTGACTATCTGACTATAAGAAAACGCACAATTTAATGTATGGTTTTACAAATGCATTCTGATATTCTGAAACAAAAAGGGTTGTCATGTTCAAATAAAAAAATACCATGTTTAATTATCAATGTAACAATTTATATGGCTATCTGAAAAGTTAATTATTGTGGGAAAACGTCATGAGGAGTGTCCAAAACTCATTTGGCAAATCAAAGTTCAGTAGCGTGTGTTTCCTCCCTGTGCCTGGATGACTGCTTCAATCCTGCTTATAACGGAATAATGGTAGCCTTGTAATAGCTAAGGGGTGCTTAACTTTTTTCTTTCTGTATAAAATTATAACAGGAAGCAAAAGATAGCATCAACAAGCTAGCGCTTATAGCGTGCTCCTGAACTATTTCATGAAAAATATATTTGGTGATGACAGACTGTGTAAGTACAATAATACATCATTTATACATGATAATTGAGCCAAAAAAAAAAAAAAAAAAAAAAATCAAAAAAAAATCAAACACACACAAAGAACACTATTATGTGCAATCAATTTAGAGACACATAGTCAAAAGAGAAAATACGAAGAAGGAAAAATCAAAGCATTGCTACCACCGTACCTTACTACTTCTCAAACAACAATTCCCTTCGACCAATGTGTGGTTTACACACCGACTAAACCGAAGACCAAACTTTCTTTTCATGCAATAGTTACTGATTTATACATCTACTCTGTGACATTGTGTCAGAAGATGAATGATTGTAAAGGGAGGTGTAGATAAGTCACAAATTCGATTTATTTTTGTCTTGTCTTATGTCGTTCCATTGAATCCCACTTTTCAGCCACAGTTGTGAGAATGAGACAAATCTCTCTCTCTCTCTCTCTCTCTCTCTCTCTCTCTCTCTCTCTTCTCTCCATCTAATCAGGCAATCTCTCTCTCTCTCTCCTCCCTTGCTGTGTAATCAGGCAATGCATTTACTCCCCCGGGTGTGTTCGTGTGTGTGTGTGTGTGTGTGTGTGTGTGTGTGTGTGTGTGTGTGTGTGTGTGTGTGTGTGTGTGTGTGTGTGTGTGTGTGTGTGTGTGCTTGTTTGTGTGTGTGTGCGTGTGTGGTGTTGGCATTAGCTCCGTGTGATCAATCACTAGAAAAATATCCATAGAGATGGGGGGGGGGTTAACTCTGAAGAAAAATACTGACTTTTGTTCCATGGACCTAATTAGTAATTAGCTATAACGGTATCGACAGGCATGTGTTTTAATAATTGCCATATTGTGTATGAAAGTGAACTTTGTTTTTTTCTTTTCTTGTTGGATCGTTCAATGCCTGAAATCGTTTTAAATCGCTTTATG
Organism: Phymorhynchus buccinoides; assembly: GCA_017654935.2. NCBI lineage: Eukaryota > Metazoa > Mollusca > Gastropoda > Neogastropoda > Raphitomidae > Phymorhynchus > Phymorhynchus buccinoides. Next base: position 33,586,782 of record CM065689.1, read on the forward strand.
CACGTACACGCGCGCGCTCTCCCCATCTGTCTCTCTCTCTCTCTCTCTCTCTCTCTCTCTCTCTCTCTCTCTCTCTCTCTCTCTCTCTCTCTCTCTCTCTCCCTCTCCTTCTTGTAGGTGCGGGCTTGTAATGAACCAAACACAGGATGAAGACTTTGTTTGTAGCCTATTTACTTCTTTTTTTATTGTACTAATATAAAGAAAACAATCTATGCTTATGACACTCTAGCGGACCCATTTACCTTTCTTAGTCATTCAAAATACACTCTCTTTTTTATCACACGCATTTCTGGAAGTCCCACCCCCCTCCCCCCAGTTACGAAATGGTGCAGAGATAACATTCTGGTTTACAGATTAAAATTATTGAAAAGCCAGGGGAGGCGACTCAGTGTATGTAATGATTGGAGTGGTAAAAATAGACCGCTGGGCGTGCCACAAACGATTGCGAATCCGCGCTTGTTTTAAAGTACCTAGCACCTCAGCAACAAACATTGTCGTGTACGTCTCTCAACACGTTTCCGTATCACTACGACCTTTACTTACAACTGCACCATGTTTATGACAGCACCCGTCTTTCTGTTTGTCTACTCTCTACCAGAAAATGGCGGAGCGAAAACCGAGAGGAGAGTTGGCTCCCTGGAAAACTCTTCAAGCGCAGCAGAAAAGCAGCGGAGCTAAAGGGCAAAATGGCGTGTTGATGCGAATCTCCATAAACGTTCCGCTGCAATAAAACAATGATCTGCAAGGACGATGATATAAACACGCTTCTAGGGCCTTCTGTGCCTGAAACCGTTATCTCCTCAGCGAAATATTTTGGCTAAACATTTCCACGTGAGGCGATTTATTTACTTTAGCCTCCGCTCCTAGACTAAGGCGTCTCATGCTCGTCAAAAGGGAGAAAACAAACACCCGAGAGCGTAGAGGCCTTCAAGGGGGGCGTGGTGATAAAAATCTGCTGTAGATATTAGCGTGTCAATCCCCCCCCCCCCCCCCCCCCCCCCCCCCCCCCTTCTGCCATAACGTGCCCCGATCGACGTCACGGCTGTCTATCGTGGGCAATGGCGTTGATGACAGATCTATGCAGTTGGTGATGAAGAAGAAAGGGGGTGGAGGGGGAAGAAGAGTGAGATGAAGGGTAAGAGTATGGTATTGACTACCAAAATAAAGTTCAGCACGTGAAGATGAAGGTAGGCCTACATTGACATTTGTTGACAAAAATATATTCCAACTGTGTGTGTGTGTGTGTGTGTGTGTGTGTGTGTGTGTGCGTGTGGGAGGGTGGGGGGGGCTATGCGTGTATTTTTTATGCATGCGTGCGTGCGCGTGTGTGTGTGAATGCATGTGCATACACGTGTATTATGTGTGTTGCGCGCGAGTGTGTGTGTGTGTGTGTGTGTGTGTGTGTGTGTGTGTGTGTGTGTGTGTGTGTGTGTGTGTGTGTGTGTGTGAGTGCGTGCGCGGGTGCATGTGTTTTATTTTTTTTAATTAAACAAAACGCAATAATGTTTGCTTTAAATGTAGAAGGTAGACCAAGGAAAATGTAAAAGAAACATACCCAGACGTTTTCTCTGCAGGAAATTCCTCCTTGTTTACCTCGTTAGATTGTAAACAGGATAGTTAGATTACCATTAGTGGAGATGACAATTTTGAATAATGTTAACAGAACTATGCTGAACTTCCCAGTGAGTTAGTTGACCACTGTTCGCACACTTTAAAACTAGAGCGTTAAGACGCTAAATCACCAACCGTGCGGCAGCGTTTTCGGCTCCAGTGACCTTGACCTTTGACCCATGACCTTCATTATCGAACTTCGCCTAGATCGCTCCATTACCTACCCGCATGCAACATGTGAGCATCCTAAGACCATCCGTTCAAACGCTAGAGAGGATACATACAAACATACAAACATAGTCCGCCTCAGACACGAGTGAAAACATTACCAATCCGCTCTCTACGATCGCGGTTCAAGCGTGATCATAACTGAGCGAACAATTATTGTGATCATAGAATTAAATGACCAGTGCTCTCAAACTATCAAATTCACCCTCCTTTTGTTTTCTTCTCTTACAATTGAAATAACATGTCGATTCCAATCTGTACAGAATTCCATTTTCTACTGGCTGTCAGCACAAATCGGAATTCCGAATTGTACTAGTAGAAATCAGAATTCCAATTTCTACTAGAAGAAAAAAGTCCAGTAGAAATTAGAATTCTGATTTCTACTAGTAGGATTCCGAATCCTACTGGATTCCCATTTCTACTGCGACATATATAATTTTCAACCATAAATTTAGGAACGTTCTTATTTTTTGCTTTGCTTTACTTTATGGCTAAATTTGAGATAATTTCATCGAGTAGATTTCTCTTTATGACTAAAAGAAGGTAGGTGGTAGACATTAAGTTTGTGATCAAGCCACTCCCACACCCAGTATATGATCGAAGGCAAACAACCTGATTTGAATTTCTTATGCACAAAACTACTCGAAATTATGGTCTGCAAAAATCGCCGTGGGGGATGGTAGGATTGCACGATTTCGCGGGCAACATTCAAAAGCGCGGATTTTTAAACCGGAAATGTTTCAAAAGCGCGTACAGACCCATGATACAAAAGCTCGGAAGGTGACCTACCAGAAAACGAGTGTGGGGCATGCTAAAGACGAAAAATGCAACTCGGCCAACATCTATCTCATGTGCATGCGTTGTCGCCAATGTTGGGAGTTGTCAGATGTGCATGCGATATTCGTAATAGTTATAACAACAGAAAATAATATAATTATTGTATAGTGTTTAGATTTCATGAATTCTTAAAAACAAAACATCATATCCTGTTCAAAATCCTACCTTCACCTACCTACATGTTGGGAGGGAAACGTGGGGGGGGGGGGGAAATCCGTGCTCACAATGCTTTAAAACAATCCGCGCTTTTGAATGCCAGATTGACGCGCTTTCGTATAAACATTTTCGCGCTTCTAATATGCCAATCCGCGCTTTCGTAAATCTCCCGATTTCGCTTCCTGGCTAATGGTCTAGGCGTTCTCATCGTCACCTCTTTAGTTTGTCGTCTAAGACACGTTTTCAGAGCAGTTTCAGGTAACAAACTGGTGATGAAAAGGTAAAGCCTCATCACAAATCTTTCCCATGCTAAAGCCTATCCTAGGGGAAAACTTGGTACTTTGCATGGCACTTTGCTATATTCTAGTCACAGATAATATCTCCCAACTGGAGAGCGCGTCGCCTCAACGCAGCGCCACTCCCCTTTTCTTGGAGGAGAGGGGGGTAGCACGGCTAAGGGGATGGGGGGGGGGGGAGGACTTGAGAAGCCTAGCTACCAATTTGGTCATACCAGACAGCGGGATTTCTCCCTGCTCTTACCGATTTTTAAACTGCGTCATTTAACGTGCTTAAAGCGCACGGGTCAGACTAGCTTTAAGTCCCCACCCGAAAGACTCGACGTTCAGTTCGATTTTCCAGTCGAGCTAAGAATAGAAAGAAAGGGCGAAGCCGGGATTCGAACCCGCGGTCTCTCATGCATTGAAATTGGCAGGAGAACGTCTTAACCACTCGGCCACCTTCCTTTCTAAGCGGGGAAGTGGTCGTTCTGATCGTCTTCCAACTTTTGACTTCCGATTGCCCGTAATGGAAAAACAAATTATTAAATTAAAAGTAAACGACAGCTAGTAATTAAAAAAAACATCCTCTTGATTGTATCACTGAAGGATTAAAAGCTCTTTAACCCTTTCACCGCCAATATCGCATTTCTGCACCGCAATGATGTAACACCCATGTTACTAAAAGGCTTCAAACCAGGGTCTGTTATCCAAAGACCCTATTTTATTGATTTTGGGAGGTAATGGCAGGCCTTACTCTTTATGTATCATGTCACAGAGGAACCCCCAATATTGCAGATGATTTGTTTTCTCTACCCAGGTAAGTTTAATGGAAACTGGCTGGCGGCGAAAGGGTTAAAGAGGCAAAATGACCTTGTGTTGAAAAAAAACCCCAACAAAATAGTATAAGGCATTAACAAATAATGGAGAGAAACAATTTTATTAGTAAAAGCACCTTGTATGTCAGATACGACTGCGTTGAGGTCACACTATTGTATCCAATTTACAACTTGAACATTTCTTAGAAACTTTTCCAAACAAATAAGACAACTGTTCTCTTAAATTAATTAAACGGTACCAGTTAAAATGTCTCAATAAAATTGTAAGAAAATGTTTGATTATTGACTGTGTGTGGGGTTTTTTTTTTCTTCTTTCAGAAACTTACTAAACTTTAATAGGAATTGTTCGGAAATAATTCAGGGGAGTAATTTCATGGTGTGTGGGAGTGATATTGCCTAGTTCAATCGGTCAAACAGGGGGAGTCACTCTACCATCAGCTCTCGCAGCCTGTCGACTCGTGTGTTTGAGCAGATATACAGCACTTAGAACACTGCGCTTCATTCTATAAAAAAAAAAGTCATTTATATTTGGGAGTTTTATCAGTTTGTGGCCACTGGCCACCCCTAATGTTTCTATAAAAAAAAAACGTTTGCAAGTCGCTGACTCGCATCCTGCGGTTTCAAACTTCGACGTCATTGCTGCATTGTTGCTATGGTAAGCTACTTGACCGAGTAATGGAGGCAAACAAGTCTAATTTTCACGAAGTGCTCTCCCCTAGTTTATTTCCGAAAATCGTCTATTGAAAATCAGGTAAAGGTCAAGATGTGCCCCCCCCCCCCCCCCCCCCCCCCCCCCTACATTTCTTGGTTAATACCTCCTCCCCCCCCCCCCCCCATAGCCCCCCTATACATTTCTTGGTTAATTCCATTTTTTCCGTTTTTGCCTTTCTTGCCAAACATAAAGCTGTATTTTAGGAACCTTTTCAGCTAATTATCTTTTTTGAATAATAACCCTAACCCTAGCCCTAGCCCTAACCCTACCCCCCTCCAATAAGACGGAAAAACACAATGAACCATGACTGTGACAAATGTGCGGTGTACTGCAGGGGGGGGGGGGGGGGGGGGGGGGGGGGTAGGGGTAGGGTTAGGTTTAGGGTTAGGGTTATTATTCCAAAAAGATAATTAGCTGAAAAGGTTAATAAAATACAGCTTTATGTTTGGTAAGAAAGGCAAAAACGGAAAAATGGAATTAACCGACAAATGCAGGGGGGGGGCACATCATCAGATTTTCTAAATGGCTTTTACATTGTTATCAATCAATTGAAAAAACCCGAAGTATTTATCATGGGGGCAGATCACTGGGGACAGGAGCATTTATCTTGCCGTACACCGACGGATACGAAGAAGGACGGATGGCTCCCCACCTAAACATTTACCTGGCGTTTTCTGCTTGTCGCTCGTCACTTTCACTTCTTTCTTTTGCGGAGTGAAAGACGTTAAGCGACAAATATGTTTTCGCAGATGGTTTTCTAGCACTAAACTGACACCACAGGGGTCTGTGATCTATGATCCTACTGCAAGTAGTAGTTGCTGAAACACTCAGAGGCTAATTTTACTTACGTTTTGTGTCTGTTTTCTTCTAATTTTTGTTGCTTTTTGTTTGTTATGCCATGCAGCCATATAGGCTTGTACACACATAAACGGATATTCCGTGCGGAAACCCGTGCGCAATCCATAAATAAGTGAAACAAAGAAGGGAAAAGACTTGCGCGCGTGTCCGAATTTCCGCTATATGCGTCAACTTGTATCCTTCTTTCTTCCACTTAATTGGGGTTTTCCGTACGGAACTTACGCGTCTAATGTGAACCCGGCCATAGAGTAAAACATTGAAATAAGGAGGGAGAGAGAAAGAGAGAGAGAGAGAGAGAGAGAGAGAGAGAGAGAGAGAGAGAGAGAGAGAGAGAGAGTATGTGAGAGAGAGAGAGTATGTGTGAGAGAGAGAGAGAGAGAGAGTATGTGTGAGAGAGAGAGAGAGTATGTGCGTGTGAGAGAGAGAGAGAGTATGTGTGAGAGAGAGAGAGAATGTGAGAGAGAGAGAGTATGAGAGAGAGAGAGAGAGAGAGAGAGAGAGAGAGAGAGAGAGAGAGAGAGATAGAGAGAGACTATGTGTGAGAGAGAGAGATAATATGTGTGTGTGTGAGAGAGAGAGAGAGAGAGAGAGAGAGAGAGAGAGAGAGAGAGAGTATGTGTGTGAGAGAGAGAGTATGTGTGTGTGTGAGAGAGAGAGTATGTGAGAGAGAGAGAGAGAGAGAGAGAGAGAGAGAGAGAGAGAGTATGTGAGAGAGAGAGAGAGAGTATGTGTGTGTGTGAGAGAGAGAGAATATGCGTGAGAGAGAGAGTATGTGAGAGAGAGAGAGAGAGAGAGAGAGAGAGAGAGAGAGAGAGAGAGAGTATGTTTGTGAGAGAGAGAGAGAGAGAGAGAGAGAGAGAGAGAGAGAGAGAGAGAGAGAGAGAGAGAGAGAGAGAGTATTATGTGTATTTGTATGTGAAAGAGAGAGAGAGAGGAAGAGAGGAACAACAAATAGACGGATGGGGAGAACAAAAGAGAGGAGGAGAAGGATGCGAGGCAGCACAAGGAGAAAGGAGAGAAAGAAGAAAAAGAAGAAGATGATGACGAAGTTACAAAAGAAGAAAGCAGAAGAAAGAAAGAAAGAAGAAACAAGACGAAGAAGAAGAAGAAAAAGAAGAAGAAGATGATGATGATGATAATGATGGTGAAAACGATGAAGAAGACAGAGAGTCAGACAAACAAACATACACAGAGAGAGATAGAGACAGACAGACAGTCAGTCGACAGACAGATACAGCGACAGAGACGGCGAGAGACACAGGGAAAGCGAGAGAGAGAGAACAAACAAGACAGAGAAACAAAGAGTGATGGAGAGAGCAAAGAGAAAACGAGAGAACTGGAGAAAGATTGGGAGAAGAGAGATGCTGGCATCACAAAATCAGAAAGAAACAAAACTTGTCTTTTACAATTCATACTTAAAACACAAAGCCGCCGTTTCCATCTTGAATCGAACTAGCACAAAATATTTTACATAGTTCAGTAGGACACGTCTTATAACAGGTTTGCAATGGTCAACCTATGGCGATATTTTTCACGCCAGAGGGCAGTCAATGCACTAGGGGCTTATCACGCGATTGTCTTACTTGGGCGTAGTAAGAGAGAGAGAGTGATGGTAGGACCACTCACTGTCTCTCTCTCTTTCTTTATCCCCAATTGTAATAATATAGAGAGGATTAACCCCACACGAGCGTCATGCCCTCTGGTGTGAGAAAAATCGCACTAAGTCTCTCATTGCATGCTAGTATTGGTTTGTCTGTTTGATTGTTTATTCTTCTTTTCGAAATTTTTGTTGTTGTTGATTTTAATTTTGTTCGTGTAATACCACTGTGAAGTGAACACACGTTAAATAAAAGATTCATTCATTCTACTTAAAACACATCTCACAAAGAACGCTTTCATTCTACATAAACAAAACAAACAATAATAAGACATCACTCTGGGGAAATATATATCTGAAAGTGGAGACCACGACCACAAAACATGTTTGAATAAATAAACATCACATTCAAGACATCTTAACGCTTTCTGGTTGTTGTGGGTTTTGTTGTTGCTTACATTGAATCTCATGTAAATCTAAAGTTTTACAAAAGTTTACAAATTGTGAAGACAATTGATGCACTGTTAAGAAGGGACCTTCTTTGCTATTTTAAGACAATTATTTAGATTATTTGCGGGCCTGTAGTGTATGTCATAATTATCTACTGTGACAAACTATAGTTCCTCGGATAATCCAAAGTGATAATAAAAAGAACATTAACATTTCAAAAAATCATTGAACAAAAAATGGAAAGTGTTGAAATTAAACGATGATTACTGACTAGCAGCAAGACAAGGACAGCCATCCTTTAAAATATGACAAAGATGGTCGGAGGGAGAGAAACAAACAGAAGAAGAAGAAGAAGAAGAAGAAGAAGAAGAAGAAGAAGAAGAAGAAGAAGAAGAAGAAGAAGAAGAAGAAGAAGAAGAAGAAGAAGAAGAAGAAGAAGCATAAAAGAATAATAATAAGAAAAGAAGAAGAAGAAAAAAGAAGAAGAAAAAAAGAAGGATAAGAAGAAGAAGAGGAGGAGGAAGGAGAAGGAGACGAATAAGGGAGGGGCAGCATGTCCATGCGAGAGTTTGTTTTTAATTTATACTAGCACAACGCCGGTAACCGGTAACGCCTAGTAACGGCAACGCCAAGTACTGGTAACGCTGAGTACAGCAAATTTGAAGCGATTCGGTTAAGAAACGGCAGAGTTATAAGGCCCCGTTTGCTGTTGGCGCTGCTCTGAGAGTGACGCGCTGTCCCAATGCCTAGTAACGGTAATGCCTAGTAATGGTAACGCCTAGTAACGGTACCGCCAAGTACTGGTAACCCTCAGTACAGCAAATTTGAAGCGATTCGGTTAAGAAACGGCGAAGTTATAAGGCCCCGATTCCGGTTGGCGATGCTCTGAGAGTAACGCACTCTCCCGATTCTCTTCAAATTTGCTGCCAGGCTTTGCCCCAGCCACAGCAAGACTAACAGCACATTTGAAGCGATTCGGTTAAGAAACGGCGGAGTTATAAGGCCTGGAGGCAGTGCTAAACCAGTAAAGTCCAGATTTTTTAATATGGGGACACACCATCACACAAAATTTGAAGCGATTCGGTCAAGCGGTTCATGAGATCCTTGGGACAGACAGAAAAGAACAACAAACAAACAAACACAAAAAGGAAACAAACCCGAACGAAAACATACTCCTTTGCATTCGTAGATCGGCAAAGGACAAAAAAAAGAAAAACGAACTGAAAGCCTACT
>CM065689.1:33600577-33605577 GCA_017654935.2 Phymorhynchus buccinoides
TTGAACACCGGCGGAGTTATAAGGCCCGTTTTGCATCATGCTGCTGTTATGCGCCTAAGTAATGGATGTGCTTCCGGTTTGGCACACGGAAGGCAATCGGCCCAGAAACGCCGGAGATACAGGCGCCGAGAGGCCGGCGGATGCGCGTTTCGCGCATTTGCGAAACCGCGCAAATGATACGACCGCCTCGGTTGCCGTTGCCATCGCCCCGTGAGGGCTCACAGCAAATTTGAAGCGATTCGGTCGAAAAACGGCGGAGTTATAAGGCCCGTTTCGTGCTTCAGACACACACACACACACACACACACACACACACACACACACACACACACACACACACACACACACACACACACACACGGACACTTGGCTTATTACTATATGATCATGATTGTTGACCTCTGTTACCTTTTTCCTTTATTTTTCTAATTCTCTATAGTTGTTCGCAATGCTCGTTACTTCGCTCTTTTACTCCTCATTAATTCATCCTTTTTATCATTTTCGTAATCCTTGTATTCATCACCATTGTCATTATGATTATCATCCTCCCCCTACTCCTACTCTTCCTCCTCCTCATCATCATCGTCATCATCATCATCATCATCATCGTCGTCGTCGTCGTCGTCATCAACGTCCTTCTTCTTCTTCTTCTTCTACTTTTCTTCTTCTTCTTCTTCTTGCTCTTCTTCTTCATCTTGTTCTTGTTCGTTTTCCTCTTGTTCTTCTTGTTCTTCTTGTTCTTCTTGTGGTTCTTGTTGTTCTTCTTGTTCTTCTTGTTCTTCTTTCTTCTTCCTTCTTCTTCTTCTCTTTGTTCTTCTTCTTCTTCTTCTTCTTCTTCTTTCTCCTTCTTCTTCTTCTTCTTCTTCTTCTTCTTCTTCTTCTTCTTCTTCTTCTTTCTTCTTCTTCTTCTTCTTCTTCTTCTTCTTCTTCTTCTTCTTCTTCTTTTTCTTCTTCTTCTTTTTCTCTGCCTGTTTCGTCATACAATTGTTCTTGATTTATTTCATTCCACCCAAACCTATTTCATTCTCTGATTTGAATTGTTCCGTTCTGTATTTTGTCCCCTAATTTCTTCTCTTTCTTGAGTAGTTGTTGTTTGTTGTATTTGTTGTTGTTTTGGTGTTTTTTCTTCTTCTCCTCCTCCTCCTCTTCTTTTTCTGATTCTTCTCCTCTATTATTCCTCCTCCTTTCCCTCATCTTCCCCACTTCTTTCTTCCTTCTCGTCTTCACCCTTTTCTTCCATACTCACTTATTTGTTTGATTTATTTCCAAATCTCCACTTTATCTCCACTTTGCTCCAGTAAAACTGCATTACATTTCTGTGGTTTATCAATTGCTTGTCCCATCCTTTTCGTTCCATCAGTCTCTCTACCAATAAGACATAAGTGGTGATTTTAAATTCTTGGTATAAAAGGATCTATCTCTTTTTTGTTTATATGTATATTCTCTCGTCTTTCTTTCTTTCTGTCTTTTTCAACAGAGTTTCCTGTTACACCCGGGTTCCTATCTAATTTTTGTCCCTTTATTTTCTTCTCCTTCTTTTCTTTTCTGCTTCTTCTCTCAATTCTTCTTTTTTTCTTCTTTGTATTCTTTTCTTGTCTTTTCTTATCTTTGTTGTTCTTTTTTTTCTCCTTCTTTGGAACGATCAGTATTCTAGACAGGATGTAAATATCTCTCTCTCTCTCTCTCTCTCTCTCTCTCTCTCTCTCTCTCTCTCTCTCTCTGTCTCTCTCTCTCTCTCTCTCTCTCTCTCTCTCTCTCTCTCTCTCTCTCTCTCTCTCTCTCTCTCTCTCTCTCTCTCTCTCTCTCTCTCCTTATTATGGCTTATTTTGCAACGCATCGCAATCGCAACCGTTCTAACACATGTCTTTAGAAAAAAAGCCAGATCGGTCAGCAAACTATTCGTTACCATACAACCATACACAACATGCCTTTCTTCATGACCAAAACAAGATGCCCGCATTGAATTCCGCACATGCATGTGTGTGTGCGTGTGTTTGTGTGTGTGTGTGTGTGTGTGTGTGTGTGTGTGTGTGTGTGTGTGTATGTGTGTGTGGTGTGTGTGTGTGTGTATGTGCGCGCGTGCGTGTGTACGTGTGTGTATGTGCGTGTCTGTCACTGTGTGTACATGTCTGTGTGTTTCTCACTATGTCTGTCTTTGACAGTCAGTCATGTCCTTCCATGCATGGACAAGCGTACGATGCATACTGTCCTTCAGGGTGGATAGCCACACGCCAACAAAATCCTTTTGCCTTAGCAGCAGGATTAAGACCCATATAGCGAAGGGCTCCTAGTTGGAGAGTCACTGTCATTCATTCACAAACAAAACACCTAAACAATGTCATGATTGTTCATTGCTGAAAGAAAAGCATTAATTGCACAACTCTGACTTTCCTGTTGGCCTCGACGATTTCAGCGAATCTGAACAAAACATACACGTTTCTTACAGACATGGAAGCACAACCTTTCTGCATCCCCAACACCCCTCACCCTCTCCTCACACACACACACACACACACAACACACACACACACACACACACACACACACACACACACACACACACACACACACACACACACATACACACACACACCCTTACTTACAAAAAGTCGACGCAGGAGGCACAATGACAGGGACAAACAGCAATCTACAGAAAACCCCTCTGCTAAAAAACCAACAACCAACAAACAAACAAAAAACATAAATTTTAAATAAACTTTTGACTTTGACTTTGACTGACTTTGACACACACCACACACACACACACACACACACGCACACACACACACACACACGCGCGCGCGCGCGCACGCACGCACGCACACGCACGCACACGCACGCGCGCACGCGCACGCACACAGACACAGAGACACACACACACACACCACACATACACACACCCTTACTTACAAAAAGTCGACGCAGGAGGCGCAATGACAGGGACAAACAGCAATCTACAAAAAAAAACCTCTGCTAAAAAACCCAACAAGCAAACAAACAAAAAACAAAAGAGAAATACATGGGATCACGTCAGACGCCGCTCGTTAATCCAAGCTAAATCCGAGCAGGGAAAACTTTACATAACTGCTCTTGTCTCCCCGAAATCCAGAATAGATCACCCCCGTCGCCTTCAGCGCGTGAAATAAGGGGGAGGAGACTTGGTAGACATAATCAAGACAATTAGCCTTTTATTGAGCTAATTGCTTCCTTACCCAAGGCCTAAGCCTGTCCTTGCCCCACTGAGAAAGTGCCACCAACAGTCACAATATGGCGCCAGCTAGCAACTCGCTCTGACAGACGTAAGCTTAGAGTTATCTACCGTTGCAACGGTGGAGGGAAAATTTAAAGGAGCACCCTGTCGGATGGGTTTTTTGTGCAAGAAAGACGTCAAGATCACCAGGAAAACACCCTTTACGGAGATCGCAACATTCACTTTGCTCTGCTTTCCTCGAAATCAAACCGTCAAATCGGCGATTCCTCCTTGGCGGAGGTGCTGGAAGTCAAATTCTTTCAGTGAATGGCTGCCTGAGATTAGACCAAATGATATACACGAAATGTCCACAATACAAGCTTTTTTATTTTGTATTATTTTATTTTTTATACAGTTTACCAAAAGGAGTTTCGCTCACAACAAAGGAAATAGCTCCTTTTTTTTTATACTGTACTTCAAAGAAGAAAAAGCTTCAACCACAATGAGTGGCCTCCACCCACCCCATCCAAAATGGCTTTTCTCTCCGGCAACTCTGCCAAGAAGGAATCGCCGTTTTGACGGTTTAATTTCTAGGAAACCAGAACAAAGTGAGTGTTCCGATCCTTGAAAAGGCTGTCTTTCTGGAGATGTCGACGCGTTTCTTGCAAAAACGCATCCGTCAGGGACCACCTTTAAGTAAAACGACTGGGATCGTGAGAGTAATCTGTCCTTCCTATTATTTTTTTTGTTTTGTCGTTTACCTGGAAGTAAAATGTTGTCTTTATGGGGCATGGTAATTTGCTTTGTTTTGTGTTATTACGTTTATGTATCGTTTCGATTGTTTGTTTAAGCTGTTAAGAGTAGAAACTGTGCATGGCTAAAGCGACATTGTTGACATATTTGTTTTATTTTTCTTTCTGCTTAAGATGATCTTGACTGTAAAAATAAAGCCATCTACCTTCCTCTTCACATTAGGTCACAATAATATCTGTATTATTACAAATTCAGGACTTTACTGGCGTTGCACTGCCTCCGGGTATTGCCTCCAGGATAGTTCCCACCATCTTTATATCTACCAATGTCCCATATGTGTCTGTTTCAGACCGAAGGACTTTAAACAGATTCTTCTTCTTCATCTTCACACACATTTGTCACATGCTTTCATAAGTAAACAAAAACATATAACTGTTTTGTTTTAGGTTTGTTTCTATTACTTTCAGAATAAACAAACTCATATCTGTTTAGACAGGGCAGTAAATAATAAAGAATAAGAGCTTTCCGACTTCATACTTTCCATTATACATTTTGGAGTCACTTCTTTAGTATTTTACTCCCCCATCACAAACTACAACTTCTTCTTCTTAGATCGCTCAGACCGTTTCCTGTCAATTATGAGCGTAGATGCGTCATGCTGCCGTTACGCCCCTAACTAAGAAATACAACAACTCACTTGTGCCCAAACTCCTCTTCCCCACCCCTTTAACCCCACCCTTTCCGTTCCCTCACCTTTCCCCATCTTGTTCTCTCTTGATCACACCCTTCCTCCCCACCCCCCTCTCCCTTCCCGCTCCCCTCTCCCCAATTTCTTCTTTAGCCCACCCCACACCCCCCTCCCACTCCCCTGCCTCTCCCATTTGCTAAAAAACAAACTTTGAAAAAATGTTCCAGTTGTAGAAGTCGTGTTTATTTTTCACGGCCATGTTGTCAGCGGTTTCATCCTTTTCTACAGCTGAACAGCGTGTTTGTGGAGGCAATTAGTCAGGGCTCGACTAGGCTCGTTTTGTTGGCTGTTGGTTTTTGTGTGTGTGTG
>CM065689.1:33613077-33615577 GCA_017654935.2 Phymorhynchus buccinoides
CATGATGATCACGCGATTGATCAAGAATGTTGCTAGTCCTCTTATCTGTAAAACAACACACACAAAAATCCAACAATTAGGGATGCATTCTTGCTGATTTGTTTCCGTTCACTCTGCCTATTTAAAATCTTGCTAAACGTTTTCTCCACACCTTCTTACGACCTCAAAACTAATCCACATCCGGGCCTCAAGCGTTCCACCACCAACCGGAAGCAGTTTCCTTCTCACATACGTACGGTAATGGAGGAGGTCAAGGGCCACTGGAACAGCCGTTTATCCTAAATTTAATGTTTTCTTTATTTCTCTCTTTTTTTCTTTCTCTTTCCATCTTTTTTAAGTTTGTCTGATCTTTTCCGGAAGAAAAAAAGTTCTTTTCATTCCTGCCAAATGAGACGACAATAATATCGTCTGCTCTTTTTTTCAACCGTCTTTTAAACGGAATCTCAACGACCCATGACCGGAAAGCCGTCTAGCAAGGATGTGCTTCATTTAGACGGCGCCTGATTAAACATGTCGAACAGGGCGGCCAAAGGCTGCGCCAATATTACGGCGAAGAAAAGGTTCGGCTGGGGGATTATAGAGCGATGGGGTGTCGTGGGGGAGGGGTTGGGAAGGGGTGAGGTTAGCTCTTTCATTCCTGAGAACCGCTTTTGAGGTTGAATGGGAGCAACTGCAGATTCCTAGCTTTATAGAGCTCTCTATCTCCCTATTCCTGGGTTTCCAGAGAGAGTAAAACTGTATAAAGGGGTGTTCTGTTATTGTGAATATGCGGCATGTTTTCAGCAGCCTGTTTCTCTTTCATAAACAATTCTTGCCCCGGTTCTTCTTCTTCGATCGCTCAGACAGTTCCCTGTCAATTATGAGCGCAGATGCGTCATGCTGCCGTTATGCGCCTAAGTAAGAAATAACTAGGCCCAGCATGTCCGACTTCGGCTGGATGAATCTTTTTGAAAGTGTTTCTTGAAAAAAGGCGGGAGAATGGTCCAGACAGGCAGAAGGATAGTAGATGACAGCAAGCAAACGGAAAAGGCAGAGTCAAAGAGTGACAGATCAGAGGAAGCTACAAGCACATAACTTCCAGAGGGTGGGGGAGCTATTTATACAAAAGACCCCTCGTTATCCCCACGGGGGGCTTGACCCAGTAAGAAAAGGGGAAAAACCCTCATTGCAATTATAGAAGAGAAAATGAATAACAGTTGCATCATGTTGCATGATATCACGAGCAGTTGTCACGAGCAAAAGAGGCCCGTAGGAATCAACGGGATAAACTTTCTCAGCAGCTAAAGAGGTTCTCAGGAATGAACAGTAGTTGAAACTTCTCTAAATACAGAAACCAAAGAGTTAGAGAGGATATAAGGTCACAAAGAAGGAAAGGATGTGAAATCAGAAGGAAAAGAAACATATTATTAAACAAGATTGCAGAGTCATACAAACTGTTCTCCAAGTTCACGGCAAAGAACAAAAAAACAAAAAACAAATAAAGATTCATTAAAAAAAAAAGATATTATGCTACTAGTTGTGAATTTGAGTTATATCCCTTGAATTTCATCACATAACCTACTGGTTAAATTCAGGGGAGCTAAGTTTGGACTCTATGGTCATTGATTTGTTTTAATTTGTGTTGTGCATACACACACACATACATACACACACACACACACACACACACACACACACACACACACACACACACACACACAGTCACTCACTCTTTCACTCACTCTTTCACACACGCGCTTTTTCATTTGGAGAGGGAGAGAGAGGTGGAGTAGATGGAGATAGAGACTGTGCATTAATATGCATGTGTGCGTGCGCGCACGAGTGTTCAGTTATACAATGTTTTGTTGTTGCAACAATTACGCTATAAGAAAAAAGAAGAAAAACAGAAAAACTAAAAGTGAGAGACAGAGACAGCAAGAAATAAGATAGTCAAAAAAGGGTGTGAAGAGACAAACACAGAATGACACTGGAGAGAGAGAGAGAGAGAGAGAGAGAGAGAGAGAGAGAGAGAGAGAGAGAGAGAGAGAGAGAGAGAGAGAGAACTCGGAAATCGAAAATGGTATTATGTACATCGGCCTTAGGCCACAATACATAGCAAGGGAGGAGATAGAGAGCGCGAGAGAGAGAGAGAGAGAGAGAGAGAGAGAGAGAGAGAGAGAGAGAGAGAGAGAGAGAGAGAGAGAGAGAGAGAGAGAGAGAGAGGAGAGAGAGAGAGAGAGAGAGAGAGCGGAGAGAGAGAGAGAGGAGAGAGAGAGAGAGAGAGAGAGAGAGAGAGAGAGAGAGAGAGAGAGCGAGAGAGAGGTAGAGAGAGAGCGAGAGATGTACACAGAGAAAGAGAGACAGAGAGAAAAACAGCAGAGAGACAGAGACAGAGACGAGAGAAAGAGAGAGAGAGAGATGCAGGCATGTAGACAGACAGACAAACAAACAAACAGACAAACAGACAGACAGACAGGCACGCAGGCATACAGGCAGAGACATACAGGCAGTCATCCGACAG
>CM065689.1:33623077-33645577 GCA_017654935.2 Phymorhynchus buccinoides
GTACTTTCGTTTATAAAGAACTGTGAATTCCACTAATTTCTCAAAGGACACACACGCGCACCCACATACACACAAGCACACACACACACACACACACACACACACACACACACACACACACACACACACACACACACACACACACACACACACACACACACACACACACACACACACACACACACAGGTGTGTCAGTAACTGCCTACGGATGCTGGTCCCCCCCACCCCACCCCCTACGGTCTCTGTTTGTTCCCACACACCGCGTTTCGTTTATTCCTTGTATCATTAGTTTGTGTGCTTTTCACGTAATCGGCATGCTCACCATGCATTTAAACAATCTGTATCCTTCCTTGTTTATTTCAAGAAAAGCAACGTAAAACACGAAATGGCGAGCCATGCAAACTTCCTCTCAGACATTGGGGCCAATTAGTAATATACAAAATAGTTACGGGTTGTCATCGACCTAAAATCGATTTTACTGTTAGGGACGCGCGAATATTTCACATGTCATTTACTTATCCTGTTATTCTCCAGACAATTCGCCCCCCCCCCCCCCCCCCCCCCCCTCAAAAAATAAGAAAACGAAAGAAAAAAGAAAAGAAAGAAAGAAAGAAAGAAAGAAAGAAAAAAAAATTAGTAAGCCAATCGCAGGGTTGGTTGTCAGAAACGAGCAATTAACGGGATACGCGCCTTTTACTTCCCACGATGACAAATGATCAAGACTTTTGTCAGAGCATCTACACATACTTCTAAGGTCAAAACTGAAAAGAAAACACAGGATCACCGTGCTACCTTTCTTGTAATTCATGGTCGAAATGTGGGGGGGTTGGACAATTTTCGGGTAATATCAGGTCGTCTGAAAACTGGACACCTTTCATTCTCAGAAAATCGTCTATTGATTTCATGAGCCTCATCCAGGATATCAGGGACTATTGCGCAAGCAATTACAATGAAAATAGCTCAAGTCAAAAGGACTGCAATTTTATTTTGAGATGGCCAATATTTTGAGCAAAAAAGACTTTTCAGCATAAAGATGATTAAACTGGGACCCAAACATTATCGCGAGTTATCCAGTGTTTGTTTTTCTTCTTCTTCTCCTTCTGCGTTCAACTGGCTACGTATCAAAACCTCAGACCGAGTGCTGCCGCAAACATGTAGGCCTATGTCCGGCGAAGGTCGCCTGCCGTCCCCCAGAGTTTGGTTCTAAGGTCCGTCCCTCCGGGCCAGGTCTGCTGCCATCATACTGACGGCAGTCCTGGAGAACATGGGAAGGGGTCTGGTCAGCTTGTCCACACTGGCACAGGGATGAGTCCGCGACCCCAGTCCTTCGTAGGTGTGCGCGGAGGCCGCAGCGCCCTGTGCGCAGGCGAAAGACGGTCGTTTGATCTCCCCTCTCCAGTGTCCGGATTGGGTCCATGTGTGCCTGGTAGCCGTTGTTTCTGCGGAGCCAGTCCGCTTTCAACCTGCCACGGATAAGAGTCTTGGATTCCTCATATGTAGCAGGGGCATCATACTGGGTGAGCTGAATACCCTCCTTTGCAAGGCGATCTACATGCTCATTTCCCGAAAGGCCAACATGAGCAGGCACCCATTGGAGAGTAGTTGGGGCTTTCTTGGTCAGGGTGGCAAAGGAGGCCCTAAGAGATTGTACTAGAGGGTCTGGATATCCAGTGTTTTTGCGTTACCCGGTTTTTGTCAGTTATCAGGTTTCCACTGTATTTGTTATGAACAGTTCAGTTGTTGAAGCGATGCTGGTTGAAACACTTTCTTCCTTCTTTTTGTTTGTTTGTTTGTTTGTTTGCATACACTCAGTGTGACAGACAAACAGGCAGACAGACAGAGTGATAAACACTATATGACTTATTTATAGTTGCAAAGTATTCCTAGCTATACTACCTTGGATACGCCTACAACAATGAACATTTCGGGAGGGGGGGGGAAATAATTTTCAAACAACACTATGACTGGAATTGTGTCTGTTTTTACACAAAACGGAAGGGTTGTCTAATCGTTTGCAAATATTCAGGAAAAAATCACAAACTTCCGGCCTTTATAAAAACAAGCATCTCTACTATAATACGATTTGTTTTTGCGGAAGTCTGATGAATAGGCGGAAAAAGTGCCTGTAAAATGTGTACTGTTTGAAGCATTTCAACAATGTATGCCAGTCAGTCGTTTCCGACCATGACTGCCAGATAGCAGAGGGGGCAGATACTATTCTGGTGAACTGGGTGATAATTTGTTTATAGTTGCCCAGGGTACATCCCCACTCTCTCGGCCAAAGGGATTTGAGGTCACACGGCTGGCGTTGAGGAAGTTCCCCAAAGACCAGCCCATCCCTTTGGCTGCAGCACCACAGCCGGTGCAAAGGCCCCCTCGTTCGAGAGTCATAGTCTTCCACAACAGACTAAACTGTACCATGATTTTCCATTACTGTAGAAAATCATCTATTGTGCAGCTCTCATGTTATTGTTGGCCCCTACTACAGGCTAATGTCAACCAGTGATAAAAGCCATTTGAGTAAAGGGACAGATTTCAACAATGGCGAACAGATAAAAAGACATCAACTAAAACGCAACAACAAATCATTGTGAGCATTGTTCTATCCCTTTTCTTCCTTCCCTTCGTGACAACCCCCCCCCCCCCCCCCCCCCCCCCCCCCCCCACTTTTTCCAACTCCCTCTCTCTTCGATCCTTGTATTCTTATTCCCATTAATTCACGGTTTTACCTCTCTCAATCATACACTTCTCTGCCAGCATGAACGAACTTTGGGCTGTCTGTTGCTAACCCCTACTGCCTTATTAAGTTCATTAAATGTCAATGTAAAAAATAAAAAAATAAAAAAAATAAAAAAGAGTCAAACCAAGCCGCCACGAATAAGTTCTGAGAACGCCAACCTACTTTCGGTTTAGCGAGCATGAAAGGCACACAGGTCACGGTTGTTTCCACGGCTGTCGTCAATCCCTCTTCAACTAGGTAGGTAGGGTGAAGCAAAACTTCATCAACCACGCATTGGCAGAGCCGTTTCGCCCTGACAACAGTCATGTCATTTCTCCCCGTAGCCTTTCGCCCTGTTCCCATTCTGCCCTTTCTCTCACGTTCACTATGAATTGCCATCTATCCAAATAAGAGAGATAAATAAGCTGAACAATCTCTTAGCTCCCGCGCGTGCGCGCGTGTACCGGTATGTGTGTGTGTGTGTGTGTGTTGGGGGGGGGGGGTATGTGTGCGCGGTTCATGCGCGCACGCACAGGTGTGTGTGTCTTTCAGTAGGCATGGGTGTATGTGTTTGTTTGTACTTTGTGGATTCGCTATAATTTATGCTGGTTTGTGTGTGCATTATGTTTGAGTAGGTGCACACGTGTCCATATTTATATGAATTATGTGGACATGTTAACTTGTAAATATGATAATATATCACTTTGTCTAAACATAAAGTATATCAATGACATTAAATTGTTATGCGTGTGGTGTTGTAAATATGTCCCTTGTGTCTGTTGTGCATTTAAAATTATATAATTAAAGTTATTTATGTTAAACGGTAATGTTTTCCGTACTTTGTTTCAATTTATTTTTATAATATTGGCAACATGTTTTGTTTTAAGCACTGCTGTTTTGTTCTCAAGTGATAATTATCATGTGTGTTTTGATTTAATGGTATTGTCATTTATGTTTTAGAAGTACATCTTGTTTTTAATGTATATATATTGTAATATGTCTTGTTTTAACTGTGTCAATCGCATACATTACCACTCTTAATTTCTCTCTAAGAGATAATAAAGTTGTTTGAGTTGAGTTGAGTTTGACTCTGTCAGTGGTTACGTGAAGAATTTCACAATGGTCAGCGTGACATTCTGGCGTACTTGGACGCCTGTTAAAGCTGCAGTCAAATTTTGAGCACAGACTCTTCTGTGAAACCACATTCACCTGTTACATCATTATATTTTATTATTTTAAAATTTTCGAGCACGGACTCACAAATCTTTTAGCTTCCTGTTAAACCATATTTTGTATCAATACATTTTAGTATTGCTGAGTTCCTGTAACACCGTTTGTTATCAGCACAGAATCATTAATCTCTTCTTTGTTTTAAATTTATTTTGTGATGTCTTCTGTCAAATGGCCTACCCATCGATTTATTATTTAAAAAAAATATATTTTGAACCTATCATTTTTATTAATAAAATTTAATATCGATAGCCTCTATTGAACTGTTCTGAAAGAGGCGGGGCAAAATGGGAACAAGGCCAAACGAAACAGGGCGAAAAAGACACTGGTGTAATCGACGGGGCGAAACGGGAACAGGGCGAAATGGGCCAGGCCGAAATAGAACAAGGCGAAAATAAAAGGGATGTCCCCCTTCACCTTACACATGTATACTACACCCCTCTCCCTCCTCTGACCCTTCCCGTTTCCAATCGCAATGAGCAGCTTTGGACGCACATTTCACCGCCAGGGGGCAATCAAACTAGTAGGGGCTTAGCGCGTGATATTCTTAGTTGGGGGGTGAGTGAGAGAGAGAGAGAGAGAGAGAGAGAGAGAGAGAGAGAGAGAGAGAGAGAGAGAGAGAGAGAGAGAGAGAGAGAGAGAGAGAGAGGGAGGGACTCATTTCCCTCTCTCTCTTTCTCTCTATTACGGGTTTCCCAGAAGCAGGGGAAGAGCGAGAGAGGGGGAGGGACTCATTTCCCCGTCGTTCTCTCTCACTACCCCCAACTAAGAATATCACGCGCAAAGCCCCTACTGGTTTGATTGCCCCTACCCCCTGCCTCTCTCTCTCTCTCTCTCCTCTCTCTCTCTCTCTCTCTCTCTCTCTCTCTCTCTCTCTCTCTCTCTCACTACCTCCAACTAAGAATATCACGCGCTAAGCCCCTACTGGTTTGATTGCCCCCTGGCGGTGAAATGAGCGTCCTAAGTTGACCATTACTGTAGGGGGCACAATTATGCTACCGAGGGCCCCGCCCTTCCCCTGCTTCTGGGAAACTCGTGATAGTCAATACATTAATTGGTCCTTAATGAGTGTTCTTAATGTGGACTGTTCTACTTAATTGCAGTGTGCTCTTTTGTTTTCTTAGCCAATACTACAAGTGTTCTTTGCACTGCATGTTGAAGTAAAGAGACTGTCAGAGACCCCACACCTTCACATTTACCGTGTATACTGAGAGAGTGCTGAGTGTCATTTTGGACAACAGGTAGGATTTGCAAAACAATTTTATTGACTATATATATATTACTCAAATAAACAGATATCAGAACATTAAAAAATAAAACACAAGTAGAAATAACTGTAAAATGAACATTTATTAAAAGCAGATATTTCGAGCTACGACTGCTCTTTGTCCATGCTGGTCTCCAAATGCCAGTACAAAGTCACATATTTACTACAAATTACAACAATGATTAAAATTCAGAGAATAAATAAAAATAGTAAAAAACATTCACATTAGTGGCAACTGTGAATGTTGCACGCACAAATACTTAAATAAATAGATATATAGATATATATTTTGTTTTCAAAGCTTGTTTGCTTGTCTTTTTCCTGCGTTGTGAATCTGTGGTTGTGAATCTCGGAAAGTGCATCTATACTTGACCTTTCAAATCAGTTCAATTGCTGAGAGTCGTTAAATCGATTGTTAAATTTGTTTGACTGATTTTTAAAAAATCTTGATCCTGAATTGTTACACTGGTAGAGTCCAGTTCAGGACGTAAAACACCAGTGGGAATTAAACTCAATTGAAGTGAATCTTACCTTGGAACAGTATTTCTTTTTTATTTATATATTATTTTTTATTTTTTATTTTTTTAAAATTTATTTATTCATAGTGGCCTAAAAAGTAATAGAAATTACAGTCAATGGAAAATACTAAGATAATCAACACTGTGCCATGGAGACGCCAGAAGATAACTAAGCCACTTCCAGGCGTGCAACTAACGAAGAAAGATTACACGTGATTTATTTGAACATAAAGCAACTTTGAAAGTCCCCTTTGCATACAATTCTAAGATGGAAAACGACAACATGTCCTGTGTTCGATGAACTTTATTTTTAAAAAAACACAACTATTTTGTCAGATTATTTCTAACACAATTCGCAAACCGTCTACAAAAACAAAATATATTACCGCAGCTTCTCTAAGTATATATGCTTTATATAATGTTGACCCGCGTAGAATGCATACATTCTATGATGAGATTGTAGAATGTATACATTCTACGACTGGTTGAAAATGAAACACAAAATGTATACTTTCTACGGCGAAATTGTAGAATGTGTACATTCAATGGACAAACTCATGGAATGTTGACGGGAATTTGATGTGTCATAGAATGTTGACGGTTGTACGGTTGTACCTACCTTTACAAGTGGTTTGATACCTTGTCATTGTGCACTTACTGGTGGAGAACCACTCAGGAACAAGGCGCTCATACGGCTGAAAAGCACGAAGCACCATCGATATAAAAAACTTTTACTGTTCACAAAATTTACACACATATTTAAATTGGTGTTGCTTGAGTAGTACACCTCTTTGGTTTGATTATCGTTGATCACAGTTTGATAATCACTCAGGAACAATACACTCACACTGTTCAAGGGCGAGACGTGCCGTAGTCTTATTTATTTTTTCTGAAACTATTAGCACAGTTCACACAACGCATTCACTTTGGTGTTAGCTGAACAGTGCGCTTCTGTGATCCACTTACAAACAAGAATGGAGGGCGAAGACGTGTGCACTTTGTCCTCAGACAGAAGAGGAAGTTGTCTTCTGTGTTTTAATCAGCTGTCTTCTGTGTTTTTAATCAGTTGTTTTCTGTGTTTTTAATCAGCTGGACATTAATAAAGTCTAGAGTTTTGTTCTGTATGTGTTGGTTTATTTGTCGTCTATATTTACAAATGTGGCTATGCAAGCTTAATGTTGATAGACGCCCCTCTTTCCAATCTAGTCTACTTTCCACACTTTTGGCCGTGTAATGTTGACAGGCTCCATTTCAGCCCGTGTAATGTATACATTCTACAACAAAACCCATAGAAAGTATACCGACGTCAACCTTCTACAAAAATCCCATAGAATGTACACATTCTACATTTTAGGCCGTGGAATGTATACATTCTATGCGGGTCAACATTCTATACGACATATACAACAATTCTACAAAATACGCCACAATATCATTGATACATAACAAATTGATTTTGAATATGAAGAACCCCCCTGAATAACAGCTGGCTTCTTTACTACCTGGAAGTCATAGTCGGACACGACAAACTGAGAGTCAATCAATCATTTCTATTCTCTCTCCTTGATCTTTCTGCAGCGATTGATACTATTAACCACTCTATCCTCATTTATATACTCCGCACCTCCTTTGGTCTATCTGGGATTGTTCTTTCCTGGTTTTCTTCATATATCTCGCAAACAGACAGTTGTTGTCAATGGTTCTTCATCTCTTCCAAAAGGTCTTCAGTTCGGTGTGCCCCAAGGTTCAGTCTTAGGCCCTATCCTTTTTGTTCTTTATACCCAACCTCTCTCCGCCATCATCAACCAGCATTCTCTTCTACATCATAGCTTTTCTGATGATGATCAGCTGTATATTTATGCCCACCTGAGTCAGTTAGATCAAATGAGTTATTCTTCTAAGTTGTTCATTTCTGATGTTAAAACATGGATGCTCTATAGCAAACAGCAACTAAATGCTGAAAAGACAGAGATGATTCTTGTTGCTTCTAACCACACAGTTAAAATTGAGGTTATCCCAGGTTCTGTCAACATTGATGACACTGAGATCAAGCTATCAACATCTGTCCGCAATCTAGGCGTTACATTGGACCAAACCCTTTCTTTCAAACAGCATGTTTCCAATGTCTGCAAGTCTAGCTATCTAGAACTTCGAAGAATTAGTTCAATCCGCCGTTTCCTCCCTCAAGATGCCCTGGAGACTCTAGTCTGTGCTTTTGTTCTGTCTCGCCTTGACTACTGTAACTCACTTGGTTTAAATGATTTTTATTTATCAAAAAGCACATTACACACATGTTAGGCAAGCGTAACGGCAACAGCAAGACAGCTTATACTGTGCCAACGTACTATGCATGGATTTGTGAATGGCGGCTATCAAGTACAAGACTAAGCAAATTAATCTAAACATTATCAAAGAAAAACTTGGTAAAGATAGGTACATTTCAAATCCTTCGTGAAATATACATCAGGAAACCAATGAAAATCAATGAAAATAAGAACAAAGAATCCACACTTTGTGAAATACACAAATCACAGAATATAAACAATAAGATATATGAATAAAATGGAAAAAGAGAAGAATTTGTTTTTTTACATTCTGAATATGAAAGAGACATGAGGATGATGGGGGATACAAAAGATAATTACGACGTGAATCAATCACTAATTGCAGTGCCAGGTTACAAGGCATCTTACTTGCTAAACAAGGATCCCTGTGCATTTTATTATTATTATTATTATTATTATTATTATTATTATCAACAATATGTACTCACTTCTTGCTGGCTGTCTATCAACTCTCGTCTCTAAGCTCCAAAGGGTCCAGAATAATGCTGCTCGTCTCATTTATCGCTCCCCTAGGTACGATCATATCACTCCGGTTCTTCATTCCCTACATTGGCTCCCAGTTCAATCACGTATTGACTACAAAATTCTTCTCCTAGTCTTCAAGTCACTGAATGATCAGGCTCCCTTATATCTCTATGATCTTCTTCATATCTATGTCCCAGCTCGCCAACTACGTTCGTCTTCTGATTCTCGTCTCCTTTCCCTCCCTTCCATCCGTCTCAAATCTGCTGGCCAACGTTCTTTTTCCTGTCAAGCACCATCTCTTTGGAACTATCTGCCTTCTCCTCTCCAACTCAGTCTCCTCATTCAAAACCTCTCTTAAAACCCATATTTTCCCTGCTGCACCCTACATATTTGATCAGTTGTCTATCGTTGTGTGCACGTGAGGGAAGATTGAATAGGAGGTTTGTGCTGTATTTTGTGTGGTGTGTGTGTGTGTGTGTGTGTGTGTGTGTGTGTGTGTGTGTGTGTGTGTGTGTGTGTGCGTGTGTGTGTGTGTGTGTGTGTGTGTGTGTGTGTGTGTGTGTGTGTGTGTGTGTGTGTATGTGTGTGAGCATGCATGTGTGCGTACATGCGTGCGTGTGTGCTTGTGTGTGTTTTGGTTTTGTGTGTTGTGTGTGCACGCATGTGTATGTGCATGTGTGTGTCCGTATGTATGTGTGTGTGTGTGTGTATCTGTCTGTGTGTGTGTGTCTGTCTGTCTGTCAGTCTGCGTGCGTACGTTGGGTGTGGGTGTACTTGTAAGTGTATCCTCTAACGTTTGTGTGTTGTTTTGTTTGTGTATGTGGTCAGTCCGTGCAACTCCGTTGCGATGGCTTACTGAATAAAATATGAATAATGAGTCGGTGTTGATAAATGTGTGTGTGCCTCTGTGTGTGTGTGTGTGTGTGTGTGTGTGTGTGTGTGTGTGTGTGTGTGTGTGTGTGTGTGTGTGTGTGAGAGAGAGAGAGAGAGAGAGAGAGAGAGAGAGAGAGAGAGAGAGAGAGAGAGAGAGAGAGAGAGAGAGAGAGAGAGAGAGAGAGAGTTTTTTGTATATGCGTTGTTGCTGGTTTGTGTCATTCTTAAAACACTATTTTTGTTGTCTACTTGTTGATGAATATTCGATTGTAAAGCGCTTTGGGCTCATTTGAGGTAAAGCGCTTTGTAAATGCATTATTACATTTTGTTTTGTATTGTTTTATTTTATTATTTTTAAATAATTATTATTATTATTATTATTATTATTATTATTATTATTATTATTAGTCCGTCACCAAGACGGACTATTGCGATCGTCTGGTTTGTCTGTTATTTCTTTTTTTTTTTTTTTTTTTTTTCTGTCTGTCCCAAGGATATCTCCCGAACCGCTGGACCGAATCGCGTCAAATTTTGTGTGAAGGTGTGCCTCCTTAATAGGAAGAGATCGGCGCAAACCATTTTGCCGTCGTGACCTTGACCTTGACGTACGACCTTGAAAACCGAAAATCTATTTTTAGCCATATCTCGGGCACCGATCAACATAGGATGTTGAAACTTGGTATGAAGGTGGTTTGGCTTATGCCCGTTCTGATGATGGCATACCGATCAAGGTCAAGGTCAAGATCAAAAAGATCGCTGGAGCCTGAAAATCGGAGGGTCATTTTTTTCTCCTTCTGTCTGTCCCAAGGATATCTTTCGAACGGGTTGACAGAATCACGTCAAATTTTGTGTGCTGGTGTGTCACCATGAGAGGAAGGCATCCGCGCAAACCATTTTGCCGTCGTGACCTTGACCTTGGCGTACGACCTTGAAAACCGAAAATCTTTCAGGGGCAATAACTCCCACGCCGTTAGTGTTAGAGTCTTCAAAATTGGCATGAAGGTACTTGGGCTTATGCCCGTTCTGATGGTGGCATACCGATCAAGGTCAAGGTCACGGACCGGGCGATCAGTAGGCCTTGAAAGTGGTAGGGGTCTACACATTGGGTTTTAAGCCATATTGTCCACATTGGTACTTGACAGAAGCGCTTCAGATTGTGTGTGGTACTGTATACCCTAGAGAAGAAAACACCCGAGCATAAATTATCACCATGCTGACCTTGACCTTGAAGTGTGACCTTAAAAACCGAAATTTCCTTCTTTGCGCTATATGTTTCTTCTTCAAGCTGTATCTCGTGAACTAGAAGACAGAATCCCTTCCAATTTTGTGTCAGGATGTGACACTCTACGGGGTGTCGCAAGTGCGTGGCATTGCTGGTGACGGACATGTCTGCCGCTCAGCGACGCCCTTGTTATTATTACTATTATTATCATTATTATCATTATCATTTTATGTTACTTATTATCATTATAATTTTAGGTTAATTATTATTATTATTATTATTATTATTATTATTATACAAACGTATTTTCCCCAAACAGATGCGTTGACAATGCCTACTAGCTACAGCACTACCCAGACTCTCAGTCTGGCAGGGATAGTGGTGGGGGCGTGCATGGTTATCGTGGGGGGTTGTGCCCCTTACTGGATCACCTTTGACCCCCAGGGTTTCGGCGTGCTGGATGATGTCATCACTGACGTCATTTCGGCGAGCATGGGACCTTTCGCCGTCTGCAGCGAGGTGCTGGGGACGTTAGGATGTTACGTCATTGGTCTGGATAGCGCTACCACAGGTCCGTAGAAGATAATAAGTATTAAATCTAGACAAGAAAATTCAGTTGATAAATATCAACTAAAGGAGGCCAAACAGTGTTAACATTATGTAGAAGAGTGTATTGCACTTCAAATATGTATGAACATGTATGTCTTTTCAAAATATCTTCAAGGTGATGCAGTTGGCTACTTTAGAGAAGAAGAAGAAAACAAGTTATATAAAATATGAACGTGTCATGAAATACGTTCGTCATCGACTGCTCAGACAAGAACAAAAAAGAAGTTCAACACAGTAAAGTGCTGAAAATGATGGTTTAGTTCTGTAAGCAGATGAGATTCGTCTTCCAAAGTATTTGTGATCCTAATGTTGTCATGAAACTGAAAGAAACCAGACTTCGACTTTTGAGATAGAGAGTCATAAACACAAAGAGAGTAGGGTAGGCTCAGCCTATGGTTGTGTGAATAAAACTGAAAAGAACCAACTTGGCTCATATTCATCTTTAACTGTCAACTGATTGTGTCCGTCTGCTAACCTTTGTACTAGGCCTAGGCCTACAGGGACTAACCCTGCTTCCATAGCTCAACACCACAGCACAAAGAGAGTCGCATCACTAAGCCTACCTAACAGTTTTGGTCAGTTGCTAGACTAATGCATATTCATGAGTCTCTCAATGGTAGTGTGTGCATCAATGAAAAAGAAAGGGGGGGGGGGGTCAAGGAATAGTCAACTGATAAATGAACGTGAGGATAGAAGAATGTAAAATCCATCCGTAAGTATTTCTTCAAACTAAAGGGTTTGATGAATTTACAATGCCAAGTAATATAGAAAGAAACCGTTTTGTTTCTAATATCCGAGTAATAGCAAAATGAACAGCTTTCCTTAACAGTATCCTCCCCCCCGTGATTTTGCAAAGGTTTAAGCAGACAACACCAACGTCAGTGGAGTGAAGGGGTGGGGTGGGGTGGAGCATGGTCGACAGTAGTATAGTTAGCTATTGGCAATGGGTGGAGGGGGGGGGGGGGTAGCAAGAATGTTTAAAGGTGGACCCTGACGGATGAGTTTTTGCAAGAAATACGTCGAGATCACCAGAAAGACAGCCTTTTCAAGGAGAGCGGGTCGCAGCCAGAGGCGTGCCACCCATTTTATATTTTTTTGCATGCGATTATTGTCACTGATGAGGGAGGGGGGGGGGGGGGGGGGATTTTGACCAAATGACAACTTTTTCGTTGCCACTGGATTTAACATATGCTAAGTACATGGGCACACGGGACCTCGGTTTATCGTCTCATCCGAAAGACTCTACGTTCAGAGCGTTAAGGCCTAGTGCAGAATGAGAAGTAAAAATCCCTTGTACGCAGGTTCGAACTCGGGTTTACTTGACACGAAGCAAACGCAATACCACTGTGCCACTCTACACCACCTCAGTCATTGTGGTTGAAGCGTTTTCTTTTTTTTTGTAGTACAGTAAAAAAAAAATTGAGCTGGGTCTTTTGTTGTGAGTAAAACTCCTCAGCGTGTCTCTTACAATAACTCATCCGTCATGGTGCCCCTTTAATGGTGTGCCATTTGAGGCCCTGTACAGGTTTTTCCCGCCTAAAAGGCGAGGATGAAAAAATGTTCTGTGTGCAGTCCTTTTATTTTTTGTTGTCATTTTTATGATGAATGCAGTTTTTATTTTTTTAACAATGCAATTGCTGTTGTTTTGCAAAAGTTTAGCAATGCACTTCTGTGATTTTGCAAAGGTTTAGTAATGGTGGTTGTACACTTTTAAAAAAAACAACCAAAATGAGGATGAAGCACTGTCAAGTGTTTTATCATCATACAATTCACGCCTGGTTTTTACTATAAGACAACACAAAATTTGTTTTCTTCACAATACTCTTTGCAGAAGCGTAATACACAACTTTAATGTAAAATCGTTTGGCTTTCAAAATTCTACAAATCTTTTGCATGCTATTCTGAAAGCAGAGACAGAGACAGAAAGCGACAGAAAGAAAGAAACAGATAAAAAGAGATAGTATGTGAGAGAGAAGGACAATGAAAGTGTGAGTAAAACACAGAGAGAGAGAGAGAGAGAGAGAGAGAGAGAGAGAGAGAGAGAGAGAGAGAGAGAGAGAGAGAGAGATAATAATGAGGTTTAGCAGACGACACCAACTCCAGTGGAGAAAGTGTGGTGGAAGCAATAGGCTACTGCTAAGCATGCACGCACACACTAGGCCCTACTAGAGAGAGAGAGAGAGAGAGAGAGAGAGAGAGAGAGAGAGAGAGAGAGAGAGAGAGAGAGAGAGAGAGAGAGAGAGAGAGAGAGAGACAGAGAGAGAGAGAGACAGACAGACAGACAGACAGACAGACAGACAGACAGAGACAGAGAGCAGGGAGAGAGGCAGGAAAAGACAGGGCGAAAGACAGAGACAAAAAGAGATAGTATGTGGAAACAAAATTGGAAGCCATGCAAGGCAGAGAAAAAGAAACAGAGAGAGAGAGAGAGAGAGAGAGAGAGAGAGAGAGAGAGAGAGAGAGAGAGAGAGAGAGAGAGACAGTCACAGCCTAACTCTGTAGGCTAACATGTTCTGGTCACCAGTCTGTTAGGCTGATGCATATTCATGAAGTTCTCAATGATCCACCAGCGCGTCGCACCCACGGACCTACATTACATGTAGAGTCGCACGCTCAATTAAAAAGGGCAGACAACTTCAATGACAAAGGGAAGACAACTCTGATGCGCCCAGCAGGTCACGTGCTCCTCCATAGACCATGGAACTGGCCCAAATCACGTGACCATTCACAGGCAAAAGTCATGTGATACCCTACCCAACGCTAAAGTGGAGGCGATCTCTTGACCGCCTCCAATAAACCCTTGCTCTGCACGGCAGCATGAAGCACCTGCGTTCATAATTGATAGGGACCTGTCCGAAGAAGAAGAAGAAGAAGAAGAAGAAGAAGAACTGGCAAGATGTACAATATTGAATATAGCAATTGTAAGCTCTCCACAGACATAGGTTTTGTCACTTTGAGAAAAGTAGGTGCTTAAATGTTGTGACAACACACACACACAGACACACACACACACACACACACACACACACACACACACACACACACACACACACACACACACACACACACTGCACGCACGCACACGCACACGCACGCACGCACACACACACACACACACACACACACACACACACACACACACACACACACACACACACACTGCAGTAGACAGCACACACTTAATCATTGCTTGCTCGGTTTCTTGTCAATTCATGAGCGCAGATGTGTGTCAATCTATCTGTCTGTCTGTCTGTCTACCTGTTTCTGTCTATGCATGTGTCTATCTGTCTGTCTGTGCGTACAGACAAACTGGGCATGGTCCGCCTTAGCTTAGTGGGGGGGGGAGAGGTTGCGTGCGCGCGTGCGCGTGTGTATGTATATATGTGTGTCAATCTGTCTGTCTGTCTGTCTACCTGTTTCTGTCTAAAAATGTGTATATCTGTGTGTTTGTGTGTACAGACAAACTGGGCATGGTCCGCCTTAGCTTAGTGGTGTGTGTGTGTGTGTGTGTGTGTATGCGCGCGCGCGCGTGTGTATATGTGTGTGTCAGTCTGTCTGTCTGTCTACCTGTTTCTGTCTATGCATGTATATATCTGTCTGTCTGTGTGTACAGACAAACTCGGCATGGTCCGCATTAGCTTAGTGGTGTGTGTGTGTGTGTGTGTGTGTGTGTGTGCGTGTGCGTGCGCGTGCGCGCGCGCGTGTGTGTGTGTGTGTGTGTGTAGCGTGTGCGTGCGCGCGCGTGTGTGTGTGTATGTGTATGTCAATATATCTGTCTGTTTACCTGTTTATGTCTATGCATGTGTCTGTCTGTCTGTGCGTATAAACAAACTGGGCATGGTCCGCCTTAGCTTAGTGGTGTGTGTGTGTGTGTGTGTGTGTGTGTGTGTGTGTATGTGTGTGTGCGCGCGCACTCGTGTGTATGTGTATGTGTGTGTCAATCTGTCTGTCTGTCAGTCTACCTGTTTCTGTCTAAAAATGTGTCTATCTGTCTGTGCGTACAGACAAACTGGACATTGTCCGCCTTAGCTTAGTGGTGTGTGTGTGTGTGTGCGCGTGCGCGCGTGTGTATGTGTATGTGTGTGTCAATCTATCTGTCTGTCTGTCTATCTGTTTCTGTCTATGCATGTGTCTATCTGTCTGCCTGCGCGTACAGGCACACTGGTCACGGTCCGCCTCAGTCTGGCGGTGTGTGTGTTGCTGGCCGTGGTGTGTGCACTGTGCGCTCTGTCTCTGTGCTGCTGTGCGTGCTGTGAGCGGCTCATCGGTCTTGGAGTGCTGGCCTTTCTGTGTGGTGAGACATCATCATCATCATCATAATTATAAACGCGTTGTCTCAGTTCGTCATCGTCGTCGTCATCATCATCATCATCATCATCGTCGCATCATAATGTTCAAATTACTGTGCAAAGAATCTCGATGATACAATGTCCTGGTGGAAGCTGGGAGATAGTGGTAGCATGAGCTTCATCAAAAAGACTGCAGAATAACAAGCAATGCCCATCCGTCCGTCCCAGTACCACAAGCACTTTGTCAAAGTGGGCCATCAACAAGATGACGATTAAACATATTATCTTTCTTTAGGTCGCTCATACCGTGACGGAGACGGCAGTCAATTATCAATTATAAATTATTATTATTATTATTATTATTATCATTGTTATTACTAGCGCAACGCCTAGTACCGGTAACGCCTAGTACCGGTAACGCCAAGTACCGGTAACGCTGAGTACCGGTTTCGCCGGGTCCGCGAAATATTATATTATTGCTTTTGTCTCTCTCCCTCCTTCCATCTTCTTCTCTCATCCCGTTCCACCCCGTCCCTCGCTAAAGTAATCTCTGCTCTCACTCGGTGAATAGCGGGATATTGTACCTCGCTAAAGTAATCTCCGCTGTCCAACCCTTTTCTTGCCCCCACGTGCGCAGTACTGAGTTCTTTCTGTGTAAACTGTAAGTTGTGGACGGCTTGAAATTTTGGGTCCGCGCAAATGTAAATAGGCTCATATCGCGCGCGTTTATAAATGGATGCTGTTAAAATGTTGCACCAAGATTGTCACTATCCCTGGTCATGCACGTTCCAAATTTCGAGTCAGTATTGGGTCTCGTTTCGCCGCGGTTTGTGAAAAGGTCAAGCGGCGCATATCACGCGCATTTATAAATCGATTCGCTTCCAATTTGGCACACATATAGTCACTGTCCCTGGTCATCTTTCTGCCAAATTGAAAGGCAATCCGTCCAGAAATTCCGGAGATACGGGCGCCGAGATGCCGGTGGATACGCGTTTCGCGCATTTGCCAAACCGTGCAAATGACACGGCCGCCTTGGTTGCCGTTGCCATCGCCACGTTAGTGCTGATAGCAAATTTGAAGCGATTCGGTCGAAAAACGGCGGAGTTATAAGGCCAGTTCTGTGTTTCACATGGACGGACGGACGGACGGACGGATAGTTGCCTTTTAATATAATGATCATTATTATTATTATTATTATTATTCTTTTTATTATTATTATAATTATACTACAAATACATTATAAATGTATGAAAACACCAGTACCACTTCCACCTTACCTCTCCTTCTTGATACAAGCAGTTGGCCTAATCAATAAAATGGTTTTGAATTTGAGTTGGGTTTGACTTTGAGTTCAAGTTCTCTCTCTCTCTCTCTCTCTCTCTCTCTCTGTAAAAAAGTATGTATACTTATCTCATTACCCTGTATAAATTTAAAAAATTCGTTCTCTCTCTAATGATTTTCGTCTGTCTCTATTGTTGGCCTCCACGAATAGTGGGGCGGTCAGAAAACTAGTCATTTATATTTATCAAGCTTTCAAAGCGCGGCAGATTGCTATAACCTGAATGCTTATTTGTGCATGTACTGATGTTTATATGTATTTGCTATGCCCCCCCCCCCTTCCAATGGGGGTCTTGGCCTTATGGAATACATATTTTCATTTAATTTATCTCTCTCTCCCTCTCTCTTCCTCTCTGTCTCTCTCTCTCTCACTCTCTTTTC
This sequence comes from Phymorhynchus buccinoides, assembly GCA_017654935.2. Taxonomy (NCBI): domain Eukaryota; kingdom Metazoa; phylum Mollusca; class Gastropoda; order Neogastropoda; family Raphitomidae; genus Phymorhynchus; species Phymorhynchus buccinoides. The sequence continues at coordinate 33,640,335 of CM065689.1, forward strand.
CTCTCTGTCTCTGTCTCTGTCTCTGTCTCTGTCTGTCTGTCTCTCTCTCTCTCTCTCTCTCTCTCTCTCTCTCTCTCTCTCTCTCTCTCTCTCTCTCTCTCTCTCCCTCCCTCCCTCCCTCCCTCCCTCCCTCCCTCTCTCTCTCTCTCTCCAGTGCTGTGTGGCTCAGTCAGTGCCGTGCTGTTCTCTCAGCACACGGAGACCCTCACGGAGACCATTCTAGGCTTCCAGCTCACCTCCTACGGCTGGGCCTTCTACCTGTTCCTGGCCGGCCTGAGCCTCACGGGACTGCTGGCCCTACCGGCCTGCTGGGCCTCCCCTGATGGTGACGTCAGCCGCAACGCCGTGCACACGGTGGTGGTCATACGGCCACCCCCCACCCAGCGAGCCGCCATCCCCCCTGTTGCCTACCGCCAGCCACCCCCCACCCAGCAAGCCGCCATCCCCCCCTGTGCCTACCGCCAGCCACCCCCCACCCAGCGCCATCCCCCCCTGTGCCTTCAGCCACCCCCCACCCAGCGAGCTGCTTCGACCCATCTGCCCCCAGGAAAATGGGATTTTAGAGTTTGCGTAGGGGACCCCACGTCATGGGCCATTGATGAAAACCAAATATTAGGGTATTCAGACGGGGTAAAACACCCATGCCAATTATCTCATGAAATGAAGCACATTCCAGTCAAATTGTGCCCATCAGACGAGTGTTAATGTTTAGCGTTCGTCTCATGGGCCAAATTTGACTGAATTTTGCTTCATTTCATGACATAATTGTCATGGGCTTCTTACACGCCCTTGGGCTTTTTACCCCGTCTTCACCGACGCAAACTCAGTCCCATTTTCTTTGTTGTTGTTGTTGTTGTGGTGGTGGTGGTGTGTTTCGGGGGAAGGGTGGGGTGATCGGGGGTGTTTTTGTGAGTGTGTGCTTTCACTTTTTTTTCTTTCAGTTAGCTTGCATGTGTTTGGTTTGTTTTAATTCGACATGCACAGGTTTTTTTTGTCTCTAATTTTGTTCTTCTTCTTCTCTTCTTCTCTTGAAGGCCCGCGGTCAATGAGCTGACCATTCTGGCTCCTTTTGAAAAAAAAAAAAAAAAGACTGAGAAAGAGGGGTTCCGATGGTGTTCAAATTCCAGTTGGCAGTGGTGGTGTAACAACCAAAAAATAGCTGAAACAGGTTTTAAAATGATAACTGAATACTACGGAAAAACAAATATTACGCAAACGTAAAAAGACGCAAACTATCAAAGTGTGTCACTGACTAATTAACAAACGTTGCTATTGTTTTATACAAACGTAATAGATGCACGTTAAAGAGATTCAGAATAATAAACAATACTGAAATTTAAAAAAAAAGTATATACATATGCCTAACATTAAGGCCCACTTATAATAATCGTCATGTCCAAGCCAACAGCACATTCTAACTGTTTGAACATGGTTTTCTTTTTGTGGTTGCCTTTTGACTAACATAATTATATACTACCCGCACGGGTACATAAATCAATTTTTTGAAATGCAAGAATAATTTATTCAATGTTACATTGACAGAACATAATTATATTATGCTGTCTGTGAATGTAAGACAGTTCCCCAGTACCACATACTAAAGAATAAAGATGCAATACTGGAAGCAATGTATTGATTTGAGCGAATGTTTCGTTACTTAGTGACAAACTTTATCAGCACTGTTGTCGTTGTGCGAGAGCGAGAAGGGGAGACAGAGAAGGGCGGAAGTTACGAAACACAGGTTCGGCATTCTTCGTGTTTTCCGAGGTAGATTCGGCAATTTCCGACACAACTCGGGCGACGCAGACGACACAAAATGTCAAGAACATTTCATACATTTTGCCTTCAAAATCAAATTTCAAAAGCAAACATTTTGAACCAAACACAGCGGAATCGCGTCCCAACAGCGTTCTTCTGGAACTGTATGGCAAGCAAAAGTCCGACATTTACGCGGTATCCGAGTTTAAAAATTACGTTATTTTACACTTCGGGCCTTAGCGTATTATATTATAGATTTGCTGCCCTAGGATTGTTGGTTTCGGATTCTGCTACCTGCAAAAGTTTAAGACTGGGATGCGGCTGTGAATGGGGCTTTATACTACTTCTTGCCGACACGAAAGGGCGATACGTTTAGGCCTGCACTGCCTACGCCACCTAGTGGGGAGTCAGGAGCGGATACTTTTCTGTGACTATAATCTACTTCTTCCTGACAGGCAAGGACGATAATCTTATATAGATGGCGCACGCATCTCAGTGCACGAGACAGGGGCAGAGAAGTTTCAGTATAAATCCTCTTTGCAACTCGATATGAGCGGCGTGAGAGAAACACCACAGCATGGCTTAGACGATGGGACCGCAAAAAAAATAATATTCCCTACTTTTGATTATTTTAATGTGACCGTCAACTACTACTATTTTTGCAATAGTTTAGTGACTTTTCAACCTATTTTCTGTAGGTGAGATAAATGTGCATAGCAAGATTGGATTAGTTGTAAGCAATGCATAGCGTGTTCATACATGCGATGGAAGTTGGTTACAAGTGTTTTAAATGTGTATTGATATGGACTGATCATAGTATAACATGGGCAATGAACTTTGGTTTTAAATTACTCTCTCTCTCTCTCTCTCTCTCTCTCTCTCTCTCTCTCTCTCTCTCTCTCTCTCTCTCTCTCTCTCTCTCTCTCTCTCTCTCTCTCTCTCTCTCGTGTGTGTGTGTGTGTGTGTGTGTGTGTGTGCGTGTGCGCGTGTGTGTGTGTGTGTGTGTGTGTGTGTGTGTGTGTGTGTGTGTGTGTGTGTGTGTGTGTGTGAATTACATGTGTTTGAATTTATTAATGCCCTTGACATTTCTGTTAGTCTGTTTTTGTAACCGCCCACCATGACATGGGCCTAAGGCTTATTCATTAAGCCATTCAGTGTTCATTGCTCTCTCTCTCTCTCTCTCTCTCTCTCTCTCTCTCTCTCTCTCTCTCTCTTGTACTTTCATCATGGTATATTTTGTATTGGTGATGGACATCATTGACTTTATAATAATGATTGTCAGTCTAATTGATTGGTAAGCTAGTTGCTATGTTTCGCATATTCTAAAGGTTTTGTCTGTATGTTTGTTTTCCCTTTGTTTTCTTAGTTATTGCTTTTTTTTGTTTGTTCTCTTCGCATAGTTTCAATTAAAACTCAATTATTTATATCAATGCTACAGCCTCATTAAGGCCATTAAGACTATACAGCTGTTGATATTAAAAGTCGTTGCCATCGCATTTACCCACCTCTCTCTCTCTCTCACACACAAACTGAAAGGTTGCTTAGAATCGTTGGTGATTAGTTTTTCATGTGGGCTAATTAAGAATCAAATGAAGTGGGGATTCTGATGTAAATAATCATACTATCATTGATCACACGCACCTTTCTCTTGGCACAATTTGACATCATAATACTCTTCACTAAAGGAATTCTTGAGAGAATACATTCAAAACATCAACAAAGCAAATTAAGAGCCCGGCAGCCATCTTCACTCAGCACGACTCAATCAACACAACTCTGTAAAAGGCTTGGTCCACGTGGCTTTTCGGCAACTTGTACTTTAGTCAACCCCTCATGTTTATGATCCTCAGTCTCAAAGTCTGCTTCTTTTCAGTTTTTAGGAAAATCATCCTAGGCTAATCCTAATCATATCCCTTCCACCACAAATGGCAGAATATTGCTTCCCAGTGAAAATCTTCAATGCGAAAAATTGAGAGGGTGACTGAAGTACACGAAAGCATTTGGCTTCCTTCTGTCTCAGCTGGCATAGTTTTACGATTAATAGACGATTTTCGGAAGAACAAAGAATAGGGGAGAGCACTTCGTGAAAATTAGAGTTGATTACCTCGACTTACTCGGTCAAAACCATGACGGTATGGCGTCGAAGCTTGAAACCGCAGGATGGCAGTCAGCGACTTGCAACAACAATTTAAAAAGAAAAATAAGGGGTGACCAGCTGCTACAAAGTGATAGAACTGGTAAACTGTGACGTAACAATATAAATTACATCAAATTTAGAATGACGCACGGTGTTGTACATGCTGTGTGTCTCCTCAAACACACGAGGCGACGGCTGGGGATCTACCTGAAGGTAGAGTAACTTCCCCTTTTTGTTCGATTGAATTAGGCGAGATCACTCCCGCACACCATGAAATGACCCCCCTTAATTAGTTCCGAACAATTCCCTATTTGACCATCGAACCGCAATGAAGGGTTGCTCGCGGGTAGGCCTACACCTTGTAATCTGAGTATCTTGCAACAACACGTAGACTGCAATCAGTCTCTAGATACTTAACCATTTCAACGCTAGCCATTCCTCGGCCAAAATTTACCATTAAACTTACCCAGGTAGAGAAAAGATTTCGTCTGCAATATTGGGGATTCCTCTGTGACATGCATAAAATAGGACCTATCCTTACATAAGGTCATTAGTCAGCAGACCCTCATGTGATGCCTTTTAGTGACATGGGTGTTCAATCATTGTGGTGCCAAGAGGCGACAGTGGCGATGGAAGGGTTTTAATTAACCATTTTCTGCGAAGATGCGACATTCACCCATAATTAACAAAACCAAATGTACCACATTACCGGTTGTTGTTGACAATTCTGTGCAGGCCTGTCCTAATAAGCTTTTCTACACGTCAAATCAACACAATTATATAGCTACCTGCTAATTATCTTGTTCACTCATGTCCCAATAAGTTTTGTAAAGTCGACTGAATTTAGGTCTATGTAGTAATAGCTACTTGCAAAAAAGCCTGAATATACTAAGAGTAAAAACTCCGCAGCTGAATGAGGCCGGTTTTGTTACCCCCACCCTTTCACCTTCACTACAGGTCGGGATCATTGTGAACTCACTCACTGCCTCTGTTACCATGCTTAACACTTCTCACCTTCCACCTTTTCACCTTCCATGTGGGAAGTAAGAAAGTTGGCTTCATTTTTTGCAAGGTTTCTAGGCTGCGAAGTAATCACTCTTAGTATATTCAGGCTTTTTGGTAGACCCTCGTTGTAGCCTACACGAAAATTCCATGAAGAGATTTCAATTTGTGTTCTCGAAGTGCGTGCTTAGTAATAATCTTATAATAAAAAGCCAAGCGTGTGTCTGTGTGTCTGTGTGTATGAAACACAAAACGGGCCTTATAACTCCGCCGTTTTTCGACCGAAATGCTTCAAATTTGCTGTGAGCCCTAATGGGGCGATGGCAACGGCAACCGAGGCGGCCGT
>CM065689.1:33658077-33663077 GCA_017654935.2 Phymorhynchus buccinoides
TACTGAGATACTTTGGCTCACAATCGTTCCTCGTTCCCGTCTGTGTTTTGCTTGTTGATCATCACCGTATCGGCGAAAACAGCTGAAAGAGGGGTGTTGCCACGTTTAACGAGCCTGAAGAAGAAGAAGAAGAAGAAGAAGAAGAAGAAGAAGAAGAAGAAGAAGAAGAAGAAGAAGAAGAAGAAGAAGAAGAAAACAAGGTTTGTTGTAGTAATAGCAAGTTTTTGTCTAAACGGTTGCAACGGTGTCAGTCAATGGTTGCGTGTTCTTTTTTCCATTTGAATCGTTGGAGAAAAAGAGTTAAAAGTTTGAGGAGAAGAGGAGGGGACAAGGAACGACAATTAATGGGGAGAGAGGTGGGGGGGGGGGGTGCAGAGACAGAGACAGGTGGGAGCGAGGAAGGGCTAGGGTAAAAAGGGGTGGGGGATGGGGGGAGGGAGGCGCAAGAGAGACGGTGAAAAAAAAGGAGAGAGAGAGAGAGAGAGAGAGAGAGAGAGAGAGAGAGAGAGAGAGAGAGAGAGAGAGAGAGAGAGAGAGAGAGAGAGAGAGAGAGAGAGAGAAAGAGTAAGAGAGAGAGAGTATGTATGTGCGTATGTATGTGTGAGTGTGCGCATGCATGTGTGTGTGTATGTGTATGCGCGCGCGCGCGTGTGTGTGTGTGTGTGGAAGAGGGACATAGACACATATACATAATTATATGCATAGACATCGAGAGTTTGACAAAGACAGGGGCAAACATAAACGGATGGAAAGAAGAGGGAGAAGAAAAAGAAGAAGGAGGAGGAGGAGATCAAGAAGAAGAAGGAGAAGAAGAAGAAAAAAAAAGAGCAGGAGGAAAAAGGAGGAAGAAGGAGCAGACGAAAGAAGAAGAAGAAGAAGAAGAAGATGAGGAAGAAGAAGGAGGAGAAAGAGAGAGGGGAGGGAGAGAGAGAGAGAGAGGGGAGAGAGAGAGAGAGAGAGAGAGAGAGAGAGAGAGAGAGAGAGAGAGAGAGAGAGAGAAAGAGAACAGACAGAAAGAGACATATAGACATAGATACAGATACAGAGAGGGCGAGCGAAAGAGAGAGAGAGAGAGAGAGAGAGAGAGAGAGAGAGAGAGAGAGAGAGAGAGAGAGAGAGAGAGAGATGAGAGGGGGGGGGGTGGGAGAAAGAGAGAGAGAGAGAGAGAAAGGAGGGAGGCAACATCTTTATTTTAACATGCAACAGTTGTTGATATTTGATCCAATATTTTTTCAACGGAAATTTTGACACCCATGGATTTGTATTTTAAGAAGGAAAGAAAAGGGTTAAAAAAAAAAAAGCAAGAAAAAACGGCGGAAGAAAGACAAAAACATAAGTTTATGTTGTTGAAGGGTATATTTGACAGCCTAAGCATAAGCCATTACTTTAAGGTGAGAGAGAGAGAGAGAGAGAGAGAGAGAGAGAGAGAGAGAGAGAGAGAGAGAGAGAGAGAGAGAGAGAGAGAGAGAGAGAGAGAGAGAGAGAGAGAGAGAGAGAGAGAGAGAGAGAGAGAGAGAGAGAGAGAGAGAGGAGAGAGAGAGAGAGAGAGAGAGAGAGAGAGAGAGAGAGAGAGAGAGAGAGAGAGACAGAGAGAGAGAGAGCTTTGTTTTTTTAATTTAACAGCTGCAGACATGTGATCCCATGTTTTTCTAACAACAAACCTTTTTGTTTTTTTACCAAAATATTCCGTATTCTATGCAACAACAGCAACAACAATCAAGAAAGAAAGAAAGAAAGAGAGAAAGAAAGAAATAAAGAAAGAAAGAAAGAAAGAAAGAAAGAAAGAAAGAAAGAAAAGAAGAAAAAAGGAACAAGTGCAACGCTGAGCGGCTGCAAAGTCCCCTCGCAGCATCGCCGAGCTACTCCGAAATCGGAATGTGTCGATTTACACATACATAAAAACGCATCAAAACAGCACGTAACTACATAAAAACGCATCAAAACAGCACGTAACTGAATAGTGGTTTTTTTTATATATAGCCTTGGGGTTCGGACCCGTGATTTGAGCGCGCGCGATCATGCGCACACGAGCGCACAGAAAAATGCATGACAACTGTGTTATAGACCATTCATCAAGAAATGTTGTGGACAAAAACTGCGTTGAAATACATGCAAAACTTCGCGAGATATAAGCGATTATGTGTTTGGGGGTTTGAACCCCGTAACTGGCGCGACCTTGACCTTAATGTAAAACTAAATACATCAGTGAATAGCTTGCATCTTGGCAAACTAGTATACCAAATTTGATGATGATAGACTGTATAGTTTTTGAGAAAAACGGACGGACGGACGGAGGCACGGAGGCACGCCGGACGGATCAGACAGAAACAATAGCTCCCCGAACCTTCGGCTCGGGGACTAAAAAAGGAAAATGAAAAAAACGGATGAGTGAAAGAAGGGAGCAAAAATACTGAAGAAAGAAAGAGCGGCAATTGTATCTTAACCCTTTCACCGCCAGCCATATTTCATCAAAACATTTCCATTAAATTTACCTGGGTAGAGAACAAAATCCATCTGCAGTATTGGGGATTCTTCTGTGACATATATAAAACAAGGTCTATCCTTACTTCCCCAAACTAAGACAATAGGGTCTTTGGATAATAGACCTCAATTTGATGCCTTTTTGTGACATAGGTGTTAAATCACTGTGGTGCTAAAATGCGACTTTGGCGGTGAAAGGGTTAAAGCTAAAACATTAACAGAGAGAGAGAGAGAGAGAGAGAGAGAGAGAGAGAGAGAGAGAGAGAGAGAGAGAGAGAGAGAGAGAGAGAGAGAGAGAGAGAGAGAGAGAGAGAGAGAGAGAGAGAGAGAGAGAGAGGAATTTAACATTAAACAGCTGTTAACTTTTATTTTTAAGCTTATATTTTTATAACGAAAATATGATCTACAAAAAAAAAGTATCCTTAAGAATGACTGACATAATATTTGTGTACATAGTGAATAATTCACATCCATTACTTTTTTCAATAGTGGCTTTCTTCGAGAGGCCATCAGATATTCCGTTATACTTGAACAAAAAACAACAACACACACGCAAAAACTTGACATTAGTACCTTTGGAAATCTAATATCGAATGTTGTGATTTTGTATTTGATTCAGAAAGTTTCAAATGACTGGTGAGCATTATCAGCAAATTACTTCGACGTTCGAGAAGCATATCAAAAACAGCTGCGAACCCGTTAACACGTCGGATTGAAACTTTTATTTTTGTTACAGCCCAAAACAAGGGGAATCAATTCGGTGGTTCATGGAAAGGTGGCAGAGTGGTTAAGACGTTCGCCTGCCGAATGTAATGCGTGACTGCAGCGTGAGTGACCCGGGTTCGAATCCCAGCCTCGCCCTTTCTTTCTAGTTTGACAGGCAAATCGAACTGAACGTCCAGTCCTTCGGGTGGGGACTTCAAGCTAGTCTGACCCGTGCGCTTTACGCACGTAAAAATCCAACGGCAGTTGAAAGTCGGTATAAGAGCAGGGAGAAATCCCGCTGCCTGGTATGGCCAAATTGATAGCTAGGTTTTCTAAGTGTACCTGCACCCCCTCCTCACCCTGTCCCCCCCCCCACGCAAAAAAGGGTAGGCGCTGCACTTGCGGCGACGCGCTCTCCGGGGGAGAGCAGCCCGAATTTCACAGAAATAAGTATCCGTGGCTAGAATATACCAAATACCAATACCAATACAAGTAACAAATAGAAACACGTTTAATTAATACAAACCAAACAACTGGCATCGAATCTTTTTAGTTTTGTTTAAAGCTGCCAATACTTTCAAGTTAAATGTATAACAACGTTGTATTTTAGCCCCCGCCCCCCCCCCCCCCCCCCCAACCTTCATAGGGGAAGACGGGGTAAAAAGCGCATGGGCGGGTAAGAAGCCCACCCCAATTATCTCATGAAATGAAGCAAATTTCAGTCTCATTTTGCCCATGAGACGAGCGTTAATGTCTAGCATTTGTCTCATGGGCAAATTTGACTGAAATTTTCTTTATTTCATGAGATAATTGGGGTGGGCTTCTTACCCGCCCATGCGCTTTTTACCCCGTCTTCCCCTACTTACGACCCTTATTCTCAATGTCTGCCTCTTTCAGTTTTATAACAAAATAGGTAATCCGAGGCTGTTCCTGATCGTATCCCTTTCCCCAAAGTGGCAGAATGTTACCACACTGCATACGATCCAATCCTAATGCGATCCGACTGTGACGACGTCTGTGAGTCAGGATTCACGTGAAATAGGGTCAGACGGGGTAAAAAGCCCATGGGCGGGTAAGAAGCCCATGCCAATTATCTCATGAAATAAAGAAAATTTCAGTCAAATTTGCCCATGAGACGAATGCTAAACATTAACACTCTTCTCATGGGCAAAATGAGACTGAAATTTGCTTCATTTCATGAGATAATTGGCATGGGCTTCTTACCCGCCCATGGGCTTTTTACCCCGTCTTCCCCATACTTCCGACTAAAAACAGTTCTTCTATTTCCGTTCACTGTTACTTCTTCAGACCCCAATAGACGAATCAAATCAAACGTCTGATACAAACATGCAGATTCGTGTCCGAGGGGGAAAAAAACCCAGGATTTCATCAGATTCATTAAAGATACACTGATCCACCACGATTGAGTCCCTTGGGTTTTTTCCCTGGGTAGCCGTGACCCACATACAAATTCCCCCAACTTCAAAGTGAGGCTGCTCTTTTTAAAAGGATGTTTCGTTTTGAATTTGGGGGTAATTTATATGGGAGTCGAACCTGGTCAAAACAAGATTTCTTACCAGCTGTAAGAGGTGAAACCCGTGAATTTGACACGTGATCTGGTGGGTCTTTAAGACAGTAGCATTTCACAGGAATCGTGCCTCACACACGTCACAATCGGATCGCATTTGGATTGAATCGCATGCAGTATGGCGAGCCCTTTTATTAGTGAACATGTTCAATGCGAAAATTGGAGGGGAGAGGGGAGGGGGGGGGGGGGGAGGCTGACTAAAATACAAGGTATTAAATTTATGTAA
>CM065689.1:33670577-33690577 GCA_017654935.2 Phymorhynchus buccinoides
ATATCCCTGCTGTGCCTTTAAGTCCAGAGCGTGAGCGTGTGTGTCATGACAGCATCATCTTCGTTGTACTAAGCATTTGTATTATTGTCAATCATGTCTAATTACTGTCTTGTCTTCGTGGTGATATTCGATTAAATGATACAGATAATAACAGGCCTAACCATCATCAATATTACCGTCATCATTATTACCGTAGTCGTTGTCAATGCATCGTCGACATAGATCGTCGTCGTCATCATCATCATCATCATCATCTTTAACAACAACACGAATAAATATTCAATCATCAGAAGCTTTCAAATTAGGCAACAGTCACAACGGGACTGGCAGATTCATAGGAACATTTGTGGGCATACACATATTATTGTAGTATTAAAGCAAATCTGGATGTAATGCTATTTATGGCAAAAATGACTGACTGTTAGAAATAAAGATCAAAGCCATAAACAGAAACATACTGGCAGTTTTGTCTTGAAAAGAGTACGCTAATGGAAAACGTCGGTGATTTGGCTTGGGTTCAGTGGTAGTTGAGGGCAAATGAAATTTGCCAAAAAAAATGGTAAAGACTAAACAAGGCAAAGCATTTGAGTGTCATCGAGAAGTATAACGCTTAGCAAAACATGAAGCCTATATGAGGTCGTGGGCAATGCTTCTGTCCGCTGGCTATCGTTTCAAACGACAAGAGAGGGATGACTCTACCCAGGGCAGATGTGTTTGGCGGTAGCTGAAGTGGGGGTCCTCCAAGTCACCAATGTCAACCGCTTTCCTTTGTGGCCATCCAAAACAGGCCTGCACCCACCACAACGTGTACAAACTAACGAGTTACACTTCCCCCCGCGCTCACAAAACTCCCTCTCATTACCCTGACAGTTTTCAAAAGCCCTCCAAGCCTGTGAAATTTTAACGAGGTTTCTTGTAGTTTCTGGAAACCGCCCCCAAAACGTTTTATAGAACACCCTGGTTGCCCTTTAGGCTTTTTTAGCAACAAAAAAACAAAAACGCAGCTAACCCTTTTGGAGGATCATCGTTGCCATCTTTGTTAGCCAAGCCCTGTTTCTCTTACCCACAATGCCTCTCGGTTCCGCCCACAAGGCCTCCCACTTCCGCCCACCTGTGAATCTGCTTTCTGTGTTGGGGCGCTCGTGCCGGGAGCGAGCCGACTTGGGGGAGCTGTAATCATGAAGTTGGCGGCTTGCCTGTGCTGGAACACCCCCCCCCCCAACCCCCCCCCACCCCCCCCCACACACACCACACACACACGACCACCACCACCCAGCCCCACCCCACCTTCGTCCATCCGTCCCACCCATCCCACAACAGCCATCCCCTCCCAGGCGGCCTGTGTAACGACAGACTGCGTGACAAGCGACAAACGGGTGGGGTGGGGGAAGCCAACAGCTTGACGTCTTGCACTGCCACGGGCTATTGTTCGCTTAATAAAGTCGGCGTGAAATCGTGCAGAAGACGTCTGACAGCGTGGAGGGCAGATCACGTCAGGTCATTACGCGTAACTCCCACTCTCCCTCCAACCTCCCCACAGCACAATATTATACCGAGTGGCTTTGTAACCCATTGTATAGCGAATGTTTCAAAGGATGCTCACTGTCTCTGTTCCGAGCTTGAAAAGAAACACGCATTCAGATATCAAAGCCCAAGTAGTGACGTGAAGTAACTCTTAATAATGCAATCAATTTGTTGTTAGACAGGGTGGAATTTGATCAAATTTGCTATCAATATTAATGATTATAACACTTGTGTCACAGTGAAATTAGATGTATCCTACGGTGTTCACCGATTGTGCCTTTCAGATTATCACTCCCCTGGTCGGATTTCTATTCTAAATTGAGTCAATCTCATCTTATGGACATGAACAGACCTTTGTAACAAGGTATGTATGACGGCAGACTACGTTGACCCAACCCTTGAAAATCAAGATTCATTTGAATTCTAAATCCAGAATCATAACCGAAATCGCTGGGCTAAAAAGAATGAGTAAATCCCCCCATGGGGATACTGGGGGGGGGGGGGGGTGTCTTCTGTACAAATAGTTCCCCCACCTTCTAGAAGTTCTGTGCTTGTAGCTTCCTCTAATCTGTCTCTCATCTTTGACTCTGCCTTTTTCCTTGCTTTGTGTCATCTACTATCTTTCTGACTTTTACCCTTTCTCCTGCCTTTTTTCCCAAAATAAATCTTCCAAATAGTTTTCCCCTTTGATCTCCTCCGAAATCGGAATGTGTCGGCTGAATGCAGCGAGGACACCAGTGAAACATGGCAAACGGACACATACGTACCCGTTGTGGCCTTATGGTCTGGGAACGCAGAAGAAGAAGAAGAAGAATGAGTGAATGAGCGGAGCTAAAATTATGTTTTATGGTGAAGATATCCTGGTGACTTAGAACGGCTTAGCTGGCTTACATAATGCATTTGATTGCATATTAATTTGTTTGTTTAATTGCGGCGTGTAACCGTCGTCAGTTGGATCAGTGGTTGCATCCCTTCTAGATCCCAATTACATCCACTGCAGCCTCACGTCTCCCATTCTGCAACTCACTCACCTTTTCTTGTATCCCAGAGAGAGAGAGAGAGAGAGAGAGAGAGAGAGAGAGAGAGAGAGAGAGAGGAGAGAGAGAGAGAGAGGAGAGAGAGAGAGAGAGAGGAGAGAGAGAGAGAGAGAGAGAGAGAGAGAGAGAGAGAGAGAGAGAGGAGAGGAGAGAGAGAGAGGGAGAGAGAGAGAGAGAGAGAGAGAGAGAGAGAGAGAGAGAGACAGAGAGAGATAGAGGCCGAGAGAGAGAGAGAGAGACAGACAGAGAGAGAGAGTCGGGGCACACGCGCAAATCAAAAGAATTAGTCGCCAACAATATTTCAAGGCTGAGCGCCCCCAAACTAAAACGTTCCCCTTCCACGAGGGCCTCTCCACGGGAAGGCCAATTTGCCCCTTATCGGATAACAGCTCAACTCCCGCCCCTTCCCTCCGCCCTGCCCCTGCCAAACCCCCCACCCACCCCTCTCCCTCGACCAGCCTCGCCACTCCACCCCACCCATCCCACAACGTTGCCATCAGCGTGTATAGGATCGCCCTTATCTTCACCTATTCATCCCACCACCCAATAATTTTTTTTTATTCCCTTCCCACACACACCCCTGATCCGCCCTGCCCTGCCCTCTCTCTGTTGGTTACTCGTGCTAATCAGGGACCCTGGATTCATAGAGACTCCACAACTGAACCATCCTGGGGAGTTGAGTGTGAGGCAGTTGGGATTCAGTTGTCTTCTGGGGATGATACCGGTGATGGCGATGCTACTATTAGGGCTAATTTAGCGCACGGATCGGTGACCGAGAAGGGTGGCTTCCAAAGAGGAGCTCAGAGCGGCGCAATCTGCTTTCAAGGCTGACGGCTAGTTAGTTAGGCTGCTGCTGTGCATGTCTGGAGAGACAGAACCTGGGCTGGTGCTTTAGGAGAGATAGAGTGAGTGGGAGAGAGAGAGAGAAAGAGAGCGAGAGAGAGAGAGAGAGAGAGAGAGAGAGAGAGAGAGAGAGAGAGAGAGAGAGAGAGAGAGAGAAGAGAGGAGAGAGAGAGAGAGAGAGAGAGAGTGGGCGAGAGAGAGAGAGAGAGAGAGAGAGAGAGAGAGGGAGAGAGAGAGAGAGTACGTTGGTCAGCTTGCTCTGGTCCAACCAAGTTCGATCCTTCTGTTGGCTGTAGTGGTGGGTGTTGCTCTTCCATGACATTGTGTCTGCTCCTCTTGTTCGGGTGGATCTCTTTCTAGTCCTAACTTGGAGCATTACTTGGCTGACTGCCCATATTGGAAGTGATTAGCAGCACACAAAAATGGGGGTGGGAGATGGGTGGGTGAAGTGGAAGTTGGGTTGGATAGGGTGGGTGAGGGGTGATGATGAGTGTAGGGGTGAAAAGTTGAAGGGTGAGGGGAATATGGAGAGAAAAAACCTATGTGCCTAAAGTCAACTATCTGCTCTGTTTCTTTGTCTCTCTCCATGCCTATAAATTATCACTATGTGTTTATTTGCCACTTTGTCTGTCTCTCTAATGACGATGATATTAATAATGATGATGATGATGATTATGATGTTGATGCTAATACAGACTACGACCACAACAACTATTATGACGATGATGGTGATGATATTCAATAAAATGATTTTTTTATATAAAAAATATATATATATATAAATAAAAAAGGAGAAAACATCCAAAACATCATCTATCCATCATCAATCTTCTACGAAATCTATGGTTTTCATAACGATTTGTTGTTGTTGTGGCCCTTGTTGATTTCAGGCGGGTGACAATGATATTATGACGCTTCTTCCAGCAGCCGTTGGCGCCTTTTCAGGACCACCCCGATGTGATCTGCCCATCCCACAGATACCTCCCCAACCCCAAACCTTCCCCTCCCGTCCCAAAGAGAACTCCATCTGTTTCCTCGTCGGGTGCAAGAGGAGGGGAAATGATAGGGTACCCCTCAGCTGGTAACCAGCGAATTGGAATATCGTCACCTTTGGCCAACTCTGTTTGACAACAGGCAAAGTGAGAGAGAGAGGGGAAGAGAGGGATGGAGAGAGAGAGAGAGAGGAGAGGTGAGAGAGAGAGAGATGAGAGAGAGAGAGAGAGAGAGAGAGAGAGAGAGAGAGAGAGAGAGAGAGAGAGAGACAGAGGGACAAAGAAAGGGAAGGAGAGAGGAATGACAAAGAGAGGAGATTGGAAGACTTGGTTGGAGAGAGCCAATATTAGATTGTGGTAAGTGTAAACAAACTATGGACATTTTAAAGTAACAAGTCATCTATCCTGTGGATGCTTTCTTTAAAGCTATATCTTGAGGTTCAGTAAGCTTTTTTTTGTGGCACAAGCCACAAACCTATAACTCACTTTGTCGGTCTGTCGGTCCAAAATTGTCGCACATATCGTAAACAGAACAAAATACTTGGGCATAAAGTAACAGTTCAGTTGTCATATCTACAGTCCTTAGGTATGGAAAGCATTGTATACTGAACAGAGCACATGAATCTTCATTTTAAAGTGTACAAAATAATAAACATACGTAATACAGACACTACAACAGACACGACGAGTATGCGGTGCTTCTTTCGATGAGCATAAGTAGGATAAATAGTTTTAAATGTTTTCCAAAAGATATAAAAAGTTACGAAATGGTGCAGAGATAACATTCTGGTTTGCAGATTAAAATTATTGAAAAGCCAGGGGAGGCGACTCAGTGTATGTAATGATTGGAGTGGTAAAAATAGGCCGATGCCACAAACGATTGCGAATCCGCGCTTGTTTTTGTTTTAAAGAAAGAAGTGAAGCGTTGACCTATGCGTGCAGTCAACAAATGTTGTAAACTTGTGGTCACGGTTGACAAGATACGGACCAAGACTATATAAAATGAATAATTCTATGTTATTTGAGAATTCTGATCGCTTCTCGGCCTTTTGGCTAAGACAGTGATTCAAGAACATAATTTTGTGTTTATACCATGGTTGGTTTGTTCAGCCCGTCGTACATGGCGAAAGCCGATACGCGACGTTAAACTGAACTTCCATCCAGTTATTTGATAGGGAGGAAAGATAGAGGAAACTCCATTTACTTAATTATGTAAGAACTAAGCGGACGCGGAAACTCAAACGCAATCCCATCCACTTATTTTTTATATATAAGCGAATGGGGTTTCCGTACGGAACTTACGGATTGCGGCTCTAATGTACACAGACCCTAATGTAAGGAAAGGTGAGTGTGAGAAGGACTGAGATGCCTTACGAAGGAACAGATAACGTTTTGTTTCTTTTTTACAAAATGTGGTTCACAATTAGGGTTTCATGTAAAAGGTGAAGGTGTCCCATAGCATAATAGGCCGTAGGGACGGTGAACTGTTAGAGGTTCACCGTTTCAAGGGCACGGCATCATGGAAGGCGGAGCCCATCCCTCTCCTTCCGCCGCCTTTTAACCTTCCCTGAGCGAATCAAGTACCCATTCACTGCCGGGTGGACAGAGAGGGTTTTCAGGTCAGAAAACTCCGACTCCAAGCTGGATTCGAACCAGCGACCTTCCGCACCGCAGCCGAGCGCTCTAGCCACTCCGGCCACGGGCCATAGTTTCATGTCAATATGAGCAAATCAAATGTTGAACTTGAATCGAAATACTTCTCAACAACAAAGTTCTTAAAAAATATTAGTACATTCTTCCAGTACTTCTCTGCTGCATAACAAATGAAAGGAAACCCTATAAGCATACCACACATAAGAAAACGACTCTTGTATTTTGTAACACAATGCTCTGGGAATAAGCTGACCTCCGCTTGAGTTGTGTCCTGTGGATGACTGCCACCTAAGACCACAGGAAAATTAACGACATCATCATCATCATCATCACCAGCAGCAGCAGCAGCAGCTATAGCATTTCAAGCACATACGCACTATTTATAATTTTGCTTGTTTTTGTTTTTTCACCTACGCAAAGGCAGTCTTTCCCCACCCCTCTACTTTTTTGTGTCAAACGCTAGTGGAGAAGGCATATATGAACATCCCGCTTCTCTTTTGGCCACTGCAAGTAGGGTTAGTAACGCCCTTGATGGCAAGAGTTAATCCCTTGTTGATCAGTATCCAAAACGGGCATTCACTCTTGCAAAAGGCAGCCATTAAGTGGCCTCAAATAGGGTTATTGGTGAGAGTTATTCCCTTGTTTGGTCAGTACTCAGCCATTGCAAAAGGTGTTCTTTGCAGTGGCCAATATGAGCTAACATGTAAGTTGGATGGATATTATAAGACATACTCTTGTGTTGGTAAGGCAGGCGGGGCTACACCTTTCAGGTCCATTTTGGGTGTTTCTTTCTCATGAAAGCTTTCCCGTTTCCTTAGACAGAAACCTAACACGAAAGCTGGCTAAACATGGCAAAATCCAAGACAAATTCCTTTACCCACAACTGTTAATGATTTAAAAACAAGCCAGCTTTTCTGTTAAACCGATTATTGTTCTTCGGAATAGAAAGAAAGCCTTGAAATGTTGTAAGACATCAAAGGTTAGGGATAAGTCCTAGTGAGTACAGTTTGCTTTATTTGCGTTGGAAGAAAAAAAATGCTGGAAGCATTCCATCAGCAATGTACTGCTTACACAGGTGCTCATTCGATTGAAAGGCCACGCAATGTGCTTGTTTATGAATTTTGTTATTATTTCATTCCGTTGCTAAGTAGCCGATCATAGTACAAGTTTTTATTTCGCTGTTTGTTGTTTTTTCCCCCAGGGAAGCTGTAACAACCAGAACCATCCACACTAGCAAACAAACACAAAACCAAAGGCAAGGAAATAAATAAATATAGTTTGCACATTGAATTCTACTCAACGAATTCCCCTTAAACACCACACGTGTCTTTGACTTTTACAATTCCATTTTTTTTAAACCAAATACAAAATGCAAAAGTACGACGTTTTTGAACAGCATGAATCATCATCAAATCTCCATCCGTTCTGTTTTTAATCTCTTTTTCTTCCTCCGAAGTCAAGTCGGAGTGTGGCTTCCCACGTGGCGGGGTAATAAAACATGTCATCCACACGTAATGTTCTCATCCCTAGCTGTTGCATTTGTACCATAGTGTTCAAAGTGATTCGGCTGTTGGGATGATCCGTGGAGTTGTCTTTAAGCCAGGGTACGACAGCAGGCAGGCAGCAATCTCTTTTTCATATTTTTTTCTTCTTCAAATCTGATGGTTTCATGATCACATTTAGACAAAAGGGGAAAAGGGTACGAAAAGAACAACATGCATTCGTATAAAAACAAGCGCGAAATCGCAATAGTTTGTGGCACGCGGTCTATTTTTACCACTCCAATCATGAGTCACCTCCCCTGGCTTTTCAATAATTTTAATCTGTAAACCAGAATGTTATCTCTGCATCATTTCGTAACTTTTTATATCTTTTGGAAAACATTTAAAACTATGTATCCTACTTATACTCATCAAAAGAAGCACCGCATACTCGTCGTGTCTGTTGTAGTGTCTGTATTACGTATGTTTATTATTTTGTATGCTTTTAAAATACATCATTTTAAAGAGCGGCCTCAATTTGAAGTTTAGCCTCGATTTGAAGTGCGACAATTTTGTCAAAATGTGCGACAATTTTGGACCGACAGACAGACCGACCGACCGACAGAGTGAGTTATAGGTTTGTGGCTTGTGCCACAAACAAAAATCTGTTTATGTAACCCGAATTTTATCGCTCTAAATAGTGCTTATTTTCAAGCAGACTACGACTATAAATTAAAGTTACTGATGTAAATTCATACTTCCTTATAGTGTTTTTTTCTTTAAAAAAAAAGACAAAAAGCAGGCATCCGATCTAGTACTACGATACCCCCCTGAGCCCTTCTACAAGACAGAGGCAGAACAAACACATTTCGATATTTTTGCGGTTTTTATGTTATTTTTGATTTTATAGAGCCTAAATCAGGTTGTTTAATTTTATTATTAAATACAAAATTGCGACGCTCGTGTGTGTGTGTGTGTGTGTGTGTGTGTGTGTGTGTGTGTGTGTGTGTATGTGTGTGTGCGCGCGTGCGTGTGTATTAATTTCCTGTTCATCTATGCATAGCGTTTTTGTTTGAATGCGTTGCGAATGTTAATGCGTGTGTGTGCGCGCTTCGATTTGATTTCGAACAAGATGGTAGTGCCATATAAAATACCGTACGTTGTTGTGTGCGTGCGTGCGTGAGTGCGTGCGTGCATGCATATGTGTGTGCGTGCGTACGGGCATGTGTGCCTCTGATTTTTGTCTGTGATTTTTTTTTACTGCTTCAGGCAACGAGACTAGTCACTATGACACAGGGCGTGCTGCAAACATTATAAGCTTATAGGCCCCTAGAGTCCAAGACCTGAATGTGAATGTATGAGATAATAGTCACCAATCCTGCGGTTCTTTTCAGCACAGTTTTCTTTTCCGATATTCCGTACCCCCCCCCCCCCCCCCAAAAAGACTCACCGTGTACCGTTAAACAAGCTTACTACTACAGAGACCTTTTCTTTGAGAAAGTGAAAGCGGGACTTAAAGTGCAATCTAATTGCAAATGCGGAGACAGTTTTCTCGGTGGGTATTCTTTCGCGTTTAATGGAGCTTGAAAAGCGTCTCTTCTGCTAAAGGTGCACCCTGACGGATGAGGTTTTGCAAGAAACACGTCGAGATCACCAAAAAGACAGCCTTTTGAAGGACTCACTTTGCTCTGGTTTCCTAGAAATCAAACCGTCAAAACGGCGATTCCTCCTTGGCGGAGATGGCGGAGAGAGTAGCCATTTTGGATGCGGTGGGGGTGGAGCCCAATCCCATTGTCGTTGAAGCTTTTTCTTTTTTTGTAGAGCAGTACCAAAAAAAAAAAGAGCTATTTCCTTTCTTGTGGGCGAAACTCCTTTAAATAAACTGTATAAAATTAAAAAACAAAACAAAAAACGCTTGTATTGCAAAACTTTCGTGCAAACGATTTGGTCTAAGCTTAGGCGGCCATGACAAAAGAGACGCCTTCTCTTTCAGTGAAAGAATTTGACTTCCAGCACATCCGCCAAGAAGGAATCGCCGATTTGACGGTTTGATTTCTAGGAAACCAGAGCAAAGTAAGTGTTGCGATCTCTGTAAAGGGTGTTCTCCTGGTGATCTCGACGCGTTTCTTACAAAAACCTCATACGGCAGGGTGGCCCTTTAATACTTCTGTTGGTTTAGTGGTACTTGCCATTCTCTGACATTTGTTTGCCATTCTGCGAGGTTCTAATCCAGATGGTATGTGTCCTGGGTAGTATAAAGGGATACATTATTGGGCAGATTAACATCGATTTGATAGTAGTAAAGAGAGAGATCGAAGCAGTTAGAAATAATCTTTGATGAAAATGGGTCACTTTGCAGTGTGTGTGTGTGTGTGTGTGTGTGTGTGTGTGTGCGTGTGTGTGTGTGTGTGCGTGTGCGTGCGTGTGCGTGTGCGTGCGTGCGTGTGTGTGTGTGTGTGTGTGTCTTGATGTGCCACTGTGTATATTTTTGTGTGCGTGGATCTGTCTGTGCTTGTATCTGCACGTCTTGTGTGTGTGTGTGTGTAAAAGTGAAACCCAAATAGCAGACGAAGAGCAGACGTCAGAAGTGAGTTGACGCACCCATTTTTCGTTTTGCACAGAAAATAAAGAAAGAAGAAGTGGCATTGAAATTCAAAATGTAAAATAACATTTATGCATGCATTTTGTTTGTGTTTGTTCTCTGTTTGTTTATTTCGTTGTTGTTGCTTTTGTACGCGGGTTTCGACCGCATTACAACAACAAAAAACAACAAGTGCAACGCTGAGCGGCTGCAAAGTCCCCTCGCAGCATCGCCGAGCTACTCCGAAATCGGAATGTGTCGGTTGTACACATACATAAAAAAAACGCATCAAAACAGCACGTAACTACATAAAAAACGCATCAAAACAGCACGTAACTGAATAGTTTTTTTTATATATAGCCTTGGGGTTCGGACCCGTGATTTGAGCGCGCGCAATTATGCGCACACGAGCGCACAGAAAAATTTATGACAACTGTGTTATAGACCATTCATCAAGAAATGTTGTGAAAAAAACTGCATTGAAATACATGCAAAACTTCGCGAGATATTAGCGATTATGTGTTTTGGAGTTTGAACCCCGTAACTGGCACGACCTTGACCTTAATGTAAAACTAAATACATCAGTGGATAGCTTGCATCTTGGCAAACTAGTATACCAAATTTGATGATGATAGACTGAATAGCTTTTGAGAAAAAACGGACGAATAGCCGGACGGACGGACGGAAGGCACGCCGGACGGACGGACGGACGGACGCACGACGGACGGACGACCGGACGGACGGACGGACAGACAAAAACAATAGCTCCCCGAACCTTCCAGCTCGGGGACTAACAAACAATATAATACAACACATCGACACGATGAACG
Organism: Phymorhynchus buccinoides; assembly: GCA_017654935.2. Classification (NCBI taxonomy): domain Eukaryota; kingdom Metazoa; phylum Mollusca; class Gastropoda; order Neogastropoda; family Raphitomidae; genus Phymorhynchus; species Phymorhynchus buccinoides. The sequence goes on from CM065689.1 coordinate 33,681,519, forward strand.
CATAGGCCTAACTCAACGGCAAGAAGGCCCAAAAGAACAAAGCAATATAATAAGCCTAGATCTTAGGAGAATGCAAAACAATACAGTGTCAAGTACAAGTCTAGCTTGGCGTCTATGTCGATTAGATATCAGATTGCAGGCATGAGAACAATCCAATGATCGGAGACTCTATGCCAGGAGCGCAGACTTTAAAGGTGAGACTTTGGCGGGTGAGTTTTGCAAGAAACGCGTCGAGATCACAAGAAATACAGCCTTTTCAAGGACCTCTCTTTGCTCTGGTTTCCTAGAAATCAAACCGTCAAAACGGCGATTCCTCCTTGGCGGAGTTGCAGGAGAGAGAAGCCATTTTGGACGGGGTGGGTGGAGGACATTTGAGTGGTTGAAGCATTTTCTTCTTTGTAGTGTAGTAAAAAAACCAAGCGCGGATTCGCAGTCGTTTGTGGCGTGCGACAATTTTGGACCGCCCGACAGACCGACAGACCGACAAAGTGAGTTATAGGTTTGTGGCTTGTGCCACAAACAAAAAGAGGAGCGATTTCCTTTGTTGTGAGCGAAACTCCTTTTGGTAAACTGTAGTCTAAGCTACTCAGGCGGCCATTAGAAAAGAGAAGACACATGCCTTCTCTTTCACTGAAAGAATCTGACCTCCAGCACCTCCGCCATTGAGGAATCGCCGATTTGACGGTTTGATTTCTAGGAAATCAGAGCGACGTGAGTATTGCGATCTCTGTAAAGGGTGTTTTCCTGGTGATCGCGAAGTGTTTCTTCCAAAAACTCACCCATCGGGGTGCCCCTTTAAGATGACAGCTCACAAACTTTGCATGCACATATATTTATTTCAAAACATGCCATTCTTTATTAGGTTATCCCCACTACCCTCCAAAGTATCGAATCTCTGAACGCCCAGGTCTTAAATACTGTTTTTGATCAACAATCATAAATAAAGATTTTGTTTTGTGTTTGGTCAACAATCAAAAATAATTTTTTTAAATATGCCTAGTGTTGTTCTTGATGTTGTATTGTTTTTAATGACGAATTAAATTACTCAAGTATACAAATACAATGTGTGAAAACTCTTAATTTCGAAAGATTGTTTATGAGTGCAATTAACCGCAACACACAAATTAACACACACACAAAAAATAAAAAAAATAACCTACTTGGCGAAGTTGAAAGTTATCGAATCAAGTCTTGTAGCACTTTCTGCATTTTAAAGAACATTCACTCCCAAAACTTGTAGCTAATATCCAAGGAAACAACGGCTACTCCAAAGTACTTAATATGTTTTTAATATCACAGATCTGTATTGCAGTTTTCCACATAAAGTATGAATTCAAACCTGTTTTCAAAGTGCCACACGTCACTTGTTTTGATCTTGCATTATAGGTTTACTTTAAATCCAAAGTCAGTGGCAGAAAAACAAAAACTCATACGTTCCGCGTTAACTATTACTTTTGTTGAATATTCTCTGGTAATGGCATACTCCCAGAGATAAATCAAACAACACTGAAACGTGTACGGTTACAAATCTGGAACCAGTTCTCTAGCAGTGCAAGCAAGCGCGTCAGTTAAAGAAGTTTGTTTTTCTCGGGTGTTTTGCAAACCGACTTTCATAAGGAAACACACAGGCATGGCCCCTGTCAATCTGCAGACTACCCACAGACCATCTCGCCGGGGATCTTGTCCAGATCGCTGCTCGTGGACACCTCCTGGGCCCCGCCAGCCACCAAGGAATGCCCGCTTCCTCCACCCACACCACCCACAAACTCCCGACTGCCCTTCCAGTCCGGCTGATACTGGTCCGAGTACAGCTTGAAGAGGGTCACCACGTCGTGCGGGATGCCCGTGCGGCTTCTGCGGGTCAGCGACAGCAGCTTGGCCGTGGGCGGGTGCGAGAACCTGCTGTGGAAGGTCTTGATGGACAGGGGCCTCTGCTTGCTCTCCACGTCGTTGATGTGGTCCAGCAGGACCTGCCTGGCTTCCTGCCCGCGGATGAAGACCTCGCTGCGATCCTCCTCTTTGGTCTGGGTGAAGACCGGGGGCAGGTGCACGCTGCCCGAGTCCAGGGAGAAGCTGAGGGGGTTCTGCTGGTGGGGGCGGGTGGAGGGGCGGAGCAGGACCCCCGTGGGTCTGGCGGAGGCCGGGGGCAGCTGGTACATGGTGTACTCTCTGCTGAAGGACAGGGCGTGGCTCGGGGGCACGGAGGCAGGGGCGGAGGACAGGAGGCCGCGCTCCAACACGTTGACCTGAAACAGTTGTGGAATGGGCAAATAAGCCTAAAAAAAGAAACACACAAAAAAATAAACTTTTTTTATATGGTTCTATACGTATGACTTCTTGGTCATTTGTCGAAGGTTTATTTTTTAATTTTATTATTTTTCATAGGATTTCTCGTGTCAATGATTTCACCATTTTGTGCAAAAAAATTGTCTGTAAACGAGGTAGCTCTATTTGTGTATGGTCATGATTGTCTAAAACAAAAATTTAAATAAATGTCCAATTTTGCGGTCTTTCCATTGGGAATTATGGAATATTGTGTTGGATTTTTTTTTCATCAGTTCGATTTTGCTGAGCGCTTAAACACCATGTATTTTATTAAACTGAGCAAGCTGCTCCACGACAATATTTCCATTTATGCGTTAGCTCACACATTACGTTCAGTTTCTGAACCTCCTTTCTCTCCATACCCCTAGGTATAAGCTTTCAACTGTTGGTCGGCGCTCTTTTGCTGTCTCAGGACCGACCTCCTGGAACAAACTTCCTCTTTCCCTCCGTCAACGACCAACCCTCTGTGCTTTCAAATCTAACCTCAAAACCCACCTGTCTGTTCCCCCGTCATTGAAGCTCCGTTTCCTTTATCTTCTCTTTCTTGCCTTTGGGTCTGTTTCTGCTGTATTCTATTTATGTTATACGTGTGTGTTCGCTTTGTATTACGTTGGGGGTTTTTTTGGAATGCGGTATGAATGCTAACATGTGTGTGCGCGCTTCGATTTGATTTATATCAAGATTTAGCGCCATATAAATGCTGTATGCTGTTGTTGTGTGCAGCGATGGGTGTGGGTGTGGTTTGGGGGTGGGGGGGTGGGGTGGGGCAGGTGCATAACTATATGTGTGTGTGGGGGGTGGGGGTGTTGCTGGTAACTGGGATTACGTTTGTATGGCGTTGGCATCTTGTTCTTCTTATGGAGACGCAAAGAGATGTAACAACAGGCGTTGTGACAGCATGCCTTCAGATCCCGCGGGTCTTACCTGGATCTGGTGGGTCCTCTGGATCTATGCCGTCAGATCTCCACGGGGGTCTTACCTGGATCTGGATCACATGTCAGATCCCTACGGGGTCTTCTGGATCTGGTGTGTCCTCTGGATCCATGCCGTCAGATCCCCACGGGTCTTACCTGGATCTGGTGGGTCCTCTGGATGCCGTCAGATCTCCACGGGGTCTTACCTGGATCTGGTGTGTCCTCTGGATCCATGCCGTCAGATCCCCACGGGTCTTACCTGGATCTGGTGGGTCATCTGGATCTGGTGTGTCCTCTGGATCCATGCCGTCAGATCCCCACGGGGTCTTACCTGGATCTGGTGTGTCCTCTGGATCCATGTCGTTAGATCCCCACGGGGTCTTACCTGGATCTGGTGTGTCCTCTGGATCCATGCCGTTAGATCCCCACGGGGTCTTACCTGGATCTGGTGTGTCCTCTGGATCCATGCCGTCAGATCCCCACGGTGGTCTTACCTGGATCTGGTGGGTCCTCTGGATCCATGCCGTCAGATCCCCACGGGGGTCCTACCTGGATCTGGTGTGTCCTCTGGATCCATGCCGTCAGATCCCCACGGGGGTCCTACCTGGATCTGGTGTGTCCTCTGGATCCACTCCGTGGCGTTCATGTGGAACTCCCCGTCCCTGAGGGTGGGTGAGGTGCGGGTGACGGTGAGCAGGGTGTAGGCCGACACGTAGTTGCCGCACTTGCAGGCCAGCAGCAGAGGCGTGTAGCCCAGCTTGTTGCGCTTGTCCGGGTTCAGGCCGAACTTGTGGAAGGTCTGGGCCAGCATGCGCACTGTATAAGGTAAAGAGCGAAAGGTATGAATGGGTATGAAAGGGTTAATTAAAGAAAAGAAACTCTCTCTCTGTGTCTATGTCTATGTCTGTCTGTATGTCTCCGTCTGTCTCTGTCTCTGTCTCTATCTGTCTGTCTGTCTGTCTGCCTCTCTCTCTCTCTCTCTCTCTCTCTCTCTCTCTCTCTCTCTCTCTCTCTCTCCCTCTCTCTCTCTCCCTCTCCCTCTCCCTCTCTCTCTCTTCTCTCTCTCTCTCTCTCTCTCTCTCTCTCTCTCTCTCTCTCTCTCTCTCTCTCTCTCTCTCTCTCTCTCTTCTCTCTCTCTCTCTCTCTCTCTCTCTCTCTCTCTCTCTCTCTCTCTCTCTCTCTCTCTCTCTCTCTCTCTCTCTCTCTCTCTCTCTCTCTCTCTCTCTCTCTCTCTCTCTCTCTCTCTCTCTCTCTCTCTCTCTCTCTCTCTCTCTCTCTCTCTCTCTCTCTCACACACACACACACACACACACACACTTTATAATATTATTGTGTCAAGGACAGATTGTAAGAATAGGCATTGCCTAAAATCTTCATCCTTGTTAAATAAAGTTTTTCAGTGTTCAGTGTTCAGTCAGGGCTCTCTCTCTCTCTCTCTCTCTCTCTCTCTCTCTCTCTCTCTCTCTCTCTCTCTCTCTCTCTCTCTCTCTCTCTCTATCTCAACATATGCCAAATAGCATGTTAACTGTTGATGACATCAACACTGTATTGTTTGTCTCCTCTCTCTCTCTCTCTCTGTCTCTCTCTCTCTCTCTCTCTCTCTCTCTCTCTCTCTCTCTCTCTCTCTCTCTCTCTCTCTCTCTCTCTCTCTCTCTCTCTCTCTCTCTCTCTCTCTCTCTCTCTCTCTCTCTCTCTCTCTCTCTCTCTCTCTCTCTCTCTCTCTCTCTCTCTCTCTCTCTCTCTCTCTCTCTCTCTCTCTCTCTCTCTCTCTCTCTCTCTCTCTCTCAATATGTCATATAGTATGTTAACTGCTGATGACATCAAAACATTATTATTTGTCGTTTGTTATTTATCTTTAATGTGTATTTTGTTTTATAAATTCCCATCGTAAAGATAGTTTACTCCTATGTTCTTGACTCCACCTAGAGCATCTGACTTCTTTGGGACATTACGGCAGCGGCAGGAGAGGACTGACTCCTCCTTATTTGAGGCTAATATCGAGCTCTAGACAGGGCAAAATGATTCATTCACTGGCCCTACGCATGTGTATATGTTACGCCCAATCCATGAAATGGGCAAAATGATTTTCCCAGTTCGTGAAATAGCCTATTTATAACTTGCAATTGAGAAAGGCAATATGAATGAAAAAACGTTTTTGTTCATTTCCACACATAGATCAGGAATTGGTTCAAACGAATGAGAAATTTCATCTGTAGATGAGTTAAAATTATTTTATTCAGACTTAATATGATAAAACGTTTGATTCAACATGTGGCTCAGACATGCCCCAGCTTAGCATCTGGCCGAGTTGGGGGGCAGGATAGGGGTGCAAATACAATGTAGAAAAGTGTGATACAATTGAATCAATCTTAATCAATATCTGTGTGAATGGGGATTCAAAAATGTGATATACATTGTCCATTTCATAAATTGGGAAAGGCATTTTGCCCATTTCATGAAATAGGCAATTTCACGGATTGAGCGCAACATATTATACGCGGCTCTGTGACCATTAACATAACCAACCTAAATGTCTAACTTAGGCAGCTGCCCATATAGGCCTCTGTAACTAGGGTTACTAACGCCCTTGACAGTGAGAGTGATGCCCTTGCTGGTCAGTACTGACAAGGGCATTCACTCTTGCGAAAGGCAGCCATTTAGCGGCATCGAATAGGGTTATTGGCGAGAGTTATGTCCCTGTTTGGTCAGTACTGAACCATCTTCCCCCACCCACCAAGGGCATTGACTCTTGCAAAAGGTGTTCGTTGCAGACTGGGCCCAATAGGGCGTATCACATTATAGTGTGTCTGTTGAAACATGAAACGAATCTGCTACTGTAGTAGTGTAAGCCACGAACTGACCAATGTTGGGGTTGCCACTCATGGCGGCCAGGTGTAGCGGGGTGTTGCCGTCGTTGTCCGGCTCGTTGATGTCCAGCACGTCCTCCCTCAGGATGCTGCGCACGATGTCCTGCCGCCCGTTCAGACAGGCGTAGCTCAGGGCGGTGCGGCCCATGGCGTCACGCACGTTCAGGTAGGCCCCTGCCTGCGGTGGAATTAGAATATAAATATAGATTTTATTTGCTGGTGAGAATAGAGAGAGAGGGAGGGGGGGGGGAAGAGAGAGAGAGGGGGAGGAGAGAGAGAGAGAAAGAGAGAGAGAGAGAGAGAGAGAGAGAGGGAGAGAGAGAGGGGGGGTGGAGAGAGAGAGAGGGGAGAGAGAGAGAGGGGGAGAAAGAGAGGGAGAGAGAGAGAGAGGGGGAGGGGGAGGGAGAGAGAGAGAGAGGGAGGAGGGAGAGAGAGAGAGAGAGAGAGAGAGGGAGGGAGAGAGAGAGGGAGGGAGGGAGAGAGAGAGAGAGAGAGAGAGAGAGAGAGAGAGAGAGAGAGAGAGAGAGAGAGAGAGAGAGAGAGAGAGAGAGAGAGAGAGAGGGGGAGGGAGAGAGAGAGAAGGTTCGTTCTTGGAATGTTAGCAACAATGTCCTGCCGCCCGTTCAAACAGGCGTAGCTCAGGACAGTGCGACCCATGGCGTCACATGGTTTCAGGTAAGCCCCGCAAGACGTCCAATATTGCAGAATGATGAAGTCTTTCAAATATAGAAAAGATGTCCAAATATGGAAAATGACGTCATTCGCATGGTCAGGTCGGTTTTCAGCGCAAGTTTAGAATCTTAGAACCTTAAACGGTCAAATACACACACAAAATAAAACTTTACTTAATTAAAACTGAGTTTTCCATATTTGGAGGACACCATGTGCAGCATTGAACGCATAGTGTAAGCCCCTGCCTGCAAGTGCGTTTACAACTAGCTCTTTTCTTTTTCAGTTGTTTGTTTACTTGGGTTTGTTTTAGACAGAGACACCGAGAGACAGACAGTGAAATGGGGGGGGGGGGGGGGGGGGGGGGCTAGAGAGATAGTAAAAGAAGTAGAAAGTAAGAAAGAGAACGTGAGAGAGACAGTTTAGAGACGAAGACTAAAAAAAAGACAGAAAGAAAGAAAGCAGACTGAACAAACAAATATTGGTAGCAGGAACGAGATAGACAAGTAGGCCTAGGACTTAGGTGGCGGGTGTCGCATGAAAAAAGGTAGCTCGTAAAAATAAGTAGCTCGCTACCTATGACAGTGTGTATTTGCGACATTGAGCATGAACCACAAATTTCACTTTTTTCTAGGGTTAGGGTTAGGGTTAGGTAAATGGTTAAAGTACAGAAAAAGTGAAATTTGTGGTTGTCGCAAATACAGACTCTCATAGTAGCGAGCTACTTATTTTTACGAGCTACCTATTTTCATGCGACATTGGGCAGGCTTATTGTTGCCATCTGGGAAAAGAGATGAAATACAAAATGTTTTAAATACAAACACAAAGATACATACATGGCAAAGACTGTTAGACACAATGCAGTGAGAACAAAACCAAATGTTCAAGGACAACAAAGTGCTATCAACCATCTCCGCGAAATGCCAGAAAGTAGAATCCGCATTCTTTCATCTCTGTTGTCATGGTGCTTTATTGGCAGGCACTTCACGGAAGATGACTGATTCGATTATTTTTGTGTGTTTGTGCCATTTGTAGCTTTCAAAATCGTATTCGCACAAACCTTCAAGAAGATGGAGGCCATTTTGAACCCGTGTTCTTCGTTGTCGATCATGCAGGCCAGCATGAGAGGTGTGCGACCATGCATGTCGCGACAATCCACGTTCACCCCGTGCCGCGCCACCAGCAAACGAACCTGGAAAGATAGACGTCTCATGGTAACAAAGAAATACAATTGTATTCCCGTGCAGTCACTCCAATGCTTGGTAAATAATGGGATTCTCAAAATCAGGCACAAATGCTGGCATGGTTAGCTGACCAAAACAAAATGAAAAAATAAAGATTTCAATTCATTGGGATTTTCTGCAAAACAGGCAAAAACAAGCTACAAATATTTTTTTGAGTGGAATGATGGAATGAAAGATAATCATCGTCATCGTCATCATTCATCATCAGCATCATCGTGGTCGTCGTCGTCTCATCGTCAACATCATCATCACCATTATCATCACCACGTCCATCAACACTACTACTGAAATCATTGTCGTCACCTAAAATCAGCAGCAACAATGTCGAACACCATGGCCATTGCCACCATCATCACTACCAGCACCACCACCATCCTCCTCCTCCTCACTATTATCACAATCACCAATACCACCACCACCATCATCATCATCAGAAAAAACAAAAAACAAAAAATCTCAGATTTTCACGGTGAAAAAGGTGATGATGATGATGATGATGATGATGATGATGAGGAGGAGGAGGAGGAGGAGGAGGGGGACGACGACGATGATGATGATTAAGACAACGACGATAACGACGACAAAGACGACGACGATGATGATGATGACGATGTCCAGGACGACGTTGATAATGATGATGACGACGATGACGAATATGCACCGTGGAATATGATGATGACAATGACGACGAGGAGGCGGACCTCACCTGATGCAGTCGTATATCCAGCACGGCCTGGTGAAGGGCAGTCTTGATCAGACGCTTGGTGGGAGGGGGAGGCAGTCCCACTTTCTCCATCGTGCTCAACCTGAACACAAATAGCACAGAGTCGCTCATACAGACGGAGAAGGATGCAGACAGTCAGACAGACAGACAGACAGACAGACAGAGAGACAGACAAACAGATATACACACCCGCACAATGGCAGGCACATATATGCGTACATCCACGCACGTGCGCGTGCACACATACACGCGCGCACACGCACACACACACACATATACACACACAAGCGCGCACGAGCGTTTGAAAACTTTTTTT
>CM065689.1:33720577-33740577 GCA_017654935.2 Phymorhynchus buccinoides
CAAATGACTTAATCGTGGTGCGTCAGTGTATCTTTAATTAAGGCATGAATGTGATCAAAGACTGTTGTCTACCTACGTGAATGTGAAGAAATGTTGCTAGTTTCGTTCATTATTCATACCGAAGCCCATCATTATAGTGTTCTGATGATAGATGGAACTAGCGAGACAAGGGGAGGAGATAGCGAAATTATGCAAAGGTAGATAACTCTCCTTAAATTAGCTCCCCTTTACCAAAATTACTTACCCTGGGTCTTCCTTTTTTTGAGGATGAAGCTCGGTTTACTTCCCTTTGGTTCTTGCCCATACAGAACTAGGCAGAGGGTGTCGTGAGCTATTCTGATGAAATTGGAGACTATTATTTGAGTAGGCACACTATAAGCTTGAAGCTTGTTGCTGCCGTAATTTTGTTTATTTCATTTGGATAAAATTATATGTGTTGTTGGTCAATAATAAAAAAAGAAGAAGATATAAACCACATTATTTTACATAGGTATTTCACATGAATCTGATCATCAGGTTCGTGTACAGGGGTCTACATGGAGACAGAATTGAGTATAACCTAAACACCCTTTGCTATAAATCTATCCATAAACCTGCTCAATTTTACCTCTGCGACAATATTTCCATCTATACGCCAGCTCACACTTTACGTTCAGTTTCTGACCCTCTTTCTCTCCAGATCTCTCTCTCTCTCTCTCTCTCTCTCTCTCTCTCTCTCTCTCTCTCTCTCTCTCTCTCTCTCTCTCTCTCTCTCTCTCTCTCTCTCTCTCTCTCTCTCTCTCTCTCTCCCTCTGGTTGGCTTAACGTCTAATTAGGCGTAGCCTCTTATAGACAGTCTCTCCAGATCCCTAGGTATAAGCTTTCAACTGTTGGTCGGCGCTCTTTTACCGGCTCAGGACCGACATCTTGGAACAAACTTCCTCTTTCCCTCCGTCAGCGACCGACCCTCTCTGCTTTCAAATCTAACCTCAAAGCCCACCTGTTCCCCCGTCATTGAGGCTCCACTCTCTTTCTCTTCTCTATCTCTTGCCTTTAGGTCTGTTTCTGCTGTATACCGTCAAAGTTAGATTATATTCTTGTGGTGGTACCATAGTCAATGAGGATTAACCGAGGCGTGGTTACTGCTACACATATCTGTATTACTAAAAAATCGGGACTTTACTGGTTTGGCACTGCCTCCGGGTATTGCCTCCAGTATTGTTCCCACCATCTTTGTATTTACAAATGCCCCACATGGCCGAAAGGCCGAAGAGGGCGTAAAACCATATTTTCGCAGGATTTCGTCAGATTCATCCAGACAAGAGCAATTTTCATCAGATTTACGCCTCACAAACGTCGTCACAGGCTGGATAGCCGTACTAACTAGATCATGTTTATACATCAATCCATTTGGATCATTCAAACAAACAAAAACACGGGACTTTCCTGGTATCGCAGTACTTCCAGGATCGTCCCACTATCTTTACAGTTAAAACGTAACTTCTGTATTCGGGCATTGCCTCCAGGATCGTTCCCACCATCTTTATATCTACTAATGTCCCATATGTGTCTGTTCCAGACCGGATGACGTTAAAGACCCACAGAGCCGGCTGGATTAAGTCCCTTGGTTTTTCTGGGTCGGCGTGGCCCACATTCAGACTTTCCTCGTATACGATCGAGGCTGCTCTTTAAAGTGATGTCTCGTTTTCGTACATGAGGACATTTGTATGGGAGCAACACTTGGTCAAAATAAGATTTATTACCAACTATAAGAGGGAAAACACGTGAAAACCGTGATTTTGACACGTGACGTACTGGGTCTTTAAGCAGAATTTCGTGGATCTTTACAGTTACTAACGTCGCACATGTACCTGTTCCTGATCGGAGGACGTTGAACGGACTTTCATCATAGCCGTACTACCGAACTTGTACGCGTGAAGCACTGCCTAAGCGGCCCAGCAGCCGCAAAAACAGCGTCTCGTGTAGCAGCGAGCTGGAGAAGAGTGATGTTTCTGGCTGCTCGTCGTAGCCGTATCGTCGTCGCGGTTGTAGTAGTTAGTTGTCGTTGCGCGATTTGTCCGTTCCGCCTCATTGTGAAGGTTAAATGCCCGTTTAACCAACAACCCCTTCACCCCTTGCATGTTTGCCTGCTAGCTTAGGCTCGGTGTACATCTTGTGTCCTGGCTAATACAAAGCCTCTGTTTGGTTTCATTCTGTGCTTTTCCTCACACCTGCTGCCATGTCATTCACACCGACTGGCGTGCGTTGTGTAGGCCTATGCATTTTGGTCCGCTGTCACATGTGTCTAAACAGAGGTCGTTCGCCAGAGATCAGATAGACCAGCAGAAGCCATCTTTTTATTTAATTGTGCCTGACACCTGACGAAGGTGTAAGTTTCAATATATTTCGCACAATCGAAGTTTGCTCTTCGTTTTTCTTTTGTTTTTGAAATGTAATCCTAATCCTATCCCTATCCCGACCGTAAGTTCTAACCCTAACCACAACAGTCGGATGAACACTTAACTTGTGATTTTGTTCTCACATCCAGAAAGTTTCCTTCAATTACTTTGGTGATGGATTTGTTAACATGATTTATTTCGGTTGTTTACAGTTCTAACCCTATCCCTTACCCCATTTCTAACCCTATCCCTTTTCTGGTCGATCAATTCTAACCCTATCCCTATTCGCCGACTTGGCGAACGACCTCCGTTTAGACTCAACTTCCACTGTCGCCCATGTTGTTTGGGTCTTGGGGAAGGGAGACCAAAAGAAGCCGACCCTGCTTGTGTTGTATAACCTGTCAGCGAGTCAAAAGCAACAAGGCGTGTGCTACCTGTCACACGATTGTCAAACATGCTGGGTCCTCGGTAGAACACAGATGGACACCGAGCTTTAGGGGGAGAAACATGCGGTCGCGCTATGGCTAAGGAATGTGGCTTCTTTTCTCGTTTTTGATTCCCAGTTCTAGTAGAACGCGGGGAGTACATTGGAATGAGGACGAGGGCCTGTGCGTGCGTTTCGTGTGTGTGTGTGTGTGTGTGTGTGTGTGTGTGTGTGTGTGTGTGTGTGTGTGTGTGTGTGTGTGTGTGTGTGTGTGTTGTGTGTGTTTCGTGTGTGTGTGTGTGTGTGTGTGCGCGCGCGCGCGCGCGCGTGTGTATGTGTGTGCGTGCGTGTGTGTGTGCGTGCGTGTGTTTCGTGTGTGTGTGTGTGTGTGTGTGCGTGTGCGTGCGTGCGTGCGAGCGTGTAAAACAATTCCACTTCGCAGCGCCTGAACTACTGAACCAATCTTAATGAAACTAGGCAAAATGGTTCCTTAGGTTCCTCTTGCTGTCCAATTTGATAAAATTCTGCCTAACGTCCTCCGGTCTGGAACAGACACATATGGAACATTAGTAGATATAAAGATGGTGGGAACGATCCTGGAGGCAATGCCCAGAGGCAGTGCAACACCAGAAAAGTCCCGAATTTTTTAACAATGCAGATGTGATATATAAAACTGTCAGATTTATATCAAACGGCAAGCCATATCAACGTAATGAGCCCTACATGTGAATCAGATTTGAATATTACAAAGGCACTGATTATTTCAAAGATAATTGATGGATTTCAACCAAATTTGGCTTCGTGAAAAACGTGCCAGCAAAGAAATGTTGTTCTGTGAATTAAGATACTACTGGGCATTGCGATACCGATACAGGACATTTTTAACACAAAATAAATGTCCAAAATGAACCAAGAGTCGAAAATTGCATCCCTCAGTATAACTGGAAGTACAGTCTATATGGCTCTGCTATTTTGTTTTTTCGTTCTCTTTTTGTTGCTGGACTTCTGGTTCTTTATTCCTCTCTCTCTCTCTCTCTCTCTCTCTCTCTCTCTCTCTCTCTCTCTCTCTCTCTCTCTCTCTCTCTCTCTCTCTCTCTCTCTCTCTCTCTCTCTCTCTCTCTCTCTCTCTCTCTCTCTCTCTCTCTCTCTCTCTCTCTCTCTCTCTCTCTCTCTCTCTCTCTCTCTCTCTCTCTCTCTCTCTCTCAACAAAAAATGAGCGCTGTGCGACTGATGTGAAGAATGTGCCTTTGCTTTCATTCTGATATGTATCATTATGAAGAGAGAAAAAAAAAGTTAAATGTTTGTATATTTAAGAACTTTTTGTTCTCTCCAAACGGTAAATGATCATTGCCTTGCCACATTTGTTTGGCGAAAAGGCAGTTGTGTTATTGAATCATATCACTTGGTTTTCCATTTGTGCCGAGAAGACGATACATGCTATGGAATAACACCATTATTATGGTGGTTGTGTCACGGATAACATGTGGGGCAAGAATGTGATCTTTCAGTATGTTTATCTTTTAGCTCTCATCTGCATTGTTAAAAGTTCGGGACTTTCCTGGTGTTGTATTTCCTTCAGGCATTGCCTCCAGGATCGTCCCCACCATCTTTATATCTATTAATGTCCCATGTGTGTCTGTTCCAGACCGGAGGACGTTAAACAGATTGTTATCATATTTTATTATGTTTGTTTTTATCAGTATGTGTGCGTGTGTGTGCGTGTGTGTGTGTGTGTGTGTGTGTGTGTGTGTGTGTGTGTGTGTGTGTGTGTGTGTGTGTGTGTGTGTGTGCGTGTGTGTGTGTGTGTGTGTGTGTGTGTGTGTGTGTGTGTGTGTGTGTGTGCGTGTGTGTGTGTGTGTGTGTGTGCGTGTGTGCGTGCGCGTGTGTGTGTGTGTGTGTGTGTGTGTGTGTGCGTGTGTGTGTGCGCGTGTGTGTGTGTGTGTGTGTGTGTGTGTGTGTGTGTGTGTGTGTGTGTGTGTGTGTGTGTGTGTGTGTGTGTGTGTGTGTGTGTGCGTGCGCGTGTGTGTGGTGTGTGTGTGTGTGTGTGTGTGTGTGTGTGTGTGTGTGTGTGTGTGCGCGTGTGTGTGTGTGTGTGTGTGTGTGTGTGTGTGTGTGTGTGTGTATGTGTGTGTGTGTACGTGCGCGCGTGTGAGTGTGTAACCCGTATGGCTGCAATCAAAAAGAAAGAAAAATGTTGAAATGACGCAGCCTGAAGATCTTCGTTATAAAACAAAAAGTCATCAGGCTTATGTCTCAATACCTTTTGTTTGTGCAATGGAACATCCCTACTAAGTCCTTGAAAACTCGGCCCCCCAAAAGCCTTGAAGACACACTGACCCACCACGATTAAGTCCCTTATTTCTTTTTCTGGGTAGCTGTGGCCTACATGCCAATGCCCACACGTGCACACACACACACGCACGCACGCACGCACGCACACACACACACACACACACACACACACACACACACACACACACACACACGCACACACACACACACACACACACACACACACACACACACATCTTTGAAATTGAGGCTGCTCTTTAAAATGATCTTTCGTTTTCAATTTGGGGGCATATGTGGGATAGTCGCGCAAATCGCATACTTCACGTTCGCGCAAATTGCATAGAGGAAAAGTAGCGCAAATGGACCTATTCGCGCTTTTTGACAACTCTCCATGTTGTGTGTCACATCTTAAAGGGAGTCCCACCAGGTCACGAGTCAAAATCACGAGTTTCACGTGTTTGCCCTCTTATAGCTGGTAAGAAATCTTGTTTTGACCACGTTTGACTCCCATACAAATGTCCCCAAATTGAAAACGAAACATCATTTAAAGAGCAGCCTCAATTTGAAGTTGGGGGGCATTTGTATGTGGGTCACAGCTACCCAGAAAATACCAAAGTGACTTAATCGTGGTGCGTCAGTGTGTATGAAACGTAGAATATATATGAGGAGGTTCCAATGTAGTTTATCCGTGTATCCTACAGTTTATAGTTTGTTCGTATGAACCTGGAAGGTTACAACACATTAAGGTGGGGTTTTTTTTAAACAATGTAATCGAACGATGAATTAATGATTTCTTACATAATAATCAATTTGTCAGTCTTTTTTAAATTTTCTTATGCAACTCCATTCAGGAACTTTACAGCAAGCGATATCTGTTGGGTTTGGGGGGTTTTCTCGAGAAAAAAAAAGACACTCTCTTTAAATTAAATGAAAATCCAAACTAAAATGGCAACGGTGTTCATTATGCAATAACTTTCACTGCAAGCAAAATTGCATCTAAATTCCTTCTTTTTTTCCTTGCAGGGCCGGACCAAATCATTATAATGGGGGGGGGGGGGGGGGGGGGGGGGGGGATCCAGAGAGCTGCATAGGTTCCGGATTAAGGGGTAGTGCCTTTTGGGGGGTCCAGGAGAAAAAAGCCCCCGGACAATTTTGCAACTTAGTGATTATTAAGGTAAAATTGTGTCGTTTTCTTCATGTTCACCCATGTATATGGTACATGCTTGGGGCAGAGGGGGGTGTGGGGGGGGGGGGTCCGGAAACCCGGAAACCCCCCTAGATCCGACCCTGTCTTGTGTGTGCAAAACTTGTTCATGCACAAAGACACAGGCACACAAACAAACATAATGGCAGCACATTAGATTCCTATTTGAAAACAAGCGCGAATCGCAATAGTTTGTGGCACGCGGTCTATTTTTACCACTCCAATCATGAGTCACCTCCCCTGGCTTTTCAATAATTTTAATCTGTAAACCAGAATGTTATCTCTGCACCATTTCGTAACTTTTTTTATATCTTTTGGAAAACATTTAAAACTATGTATCCTACTTATACTCATCGAAAGAAGCACTGCATACTCGTCGTGTCTGTTGTAGTGTCTGTAGTACGTATGTTTATTATTTTGTACGCTTTTAAAATACATCATTTTAAAGAGCGGCCTCAATTTGAAGTGTAGCCTCGATTTGAAGTGCGACAATTTTGTCAGAATGTGCGACAATTTTGGACCGACTGACCGACAGACAGACAGACAGACCGACCGACCGACCGACCGACAAAGTGAGTTATAGGTTTGTGGCTTGAGCCACAAACAAAAACAAAAACAAAAAGCTATGCACACACAGGGTCCATCGAATGGATGTTTCCCATACATAGCCTACCAATAATAAGGCCTTCTTCTTCTTCTTTGCGTTCCCAGGCCATATGGCCATAATGGGTAAGGTATGTGTGTGTCAGGTTTTCAGTTTTCACTGGTCTCCCCGCTGCGTACAGCCGACACATTCCGATTTCGGAGGAGCTCAAAGGACAAAGATGATTTGGAATATGTTTTTGCAAAAGGCAAGGAGAATGGGCCAATAAATCAGAAAGATAGTAGATGATATAAAGCAAAGGGAAGAGGCAGAGGCAAAGAGAGTGGCAGATTAGAGGACGTTACAAGCACAGAACTTCCAGAAAAAAACGGTATCCCCAAGGGGAGAGACTCGTGGAGGTGGCGGGGGTCGTCCAGCTCCCCGTATGGAGGCACGAGGCATCCACCCACTGCCCCAATTAATAAGGCCAAGTCAGTCTCTTTTCCAGATAGGGGGAGGGGGAGGGCGGGTCATCCAGCTCCCCGTATGGAGGCACGAGGCATCCACACACTGCCCCAAATAATAAGGCCGAGTCAATCTCTTTCCCAGAGAGGGGGGGAGGGAGGGCGGGTCGTCCAGCTCCCCGTATGGAGGCACGAGGCATCCACCCACTGCCCCAAATAATAAGGCCGAGTCAATCTCTTTCCCAGAGAGGGGGGGGGGAGGGCGGGTTGTCCAGCTCCCCGTATGGAGGCACGAGGCATCCACCCACTGCCCCAAATAATAAGGCCGAGTCAATCTCTTTCCCAGAGAGCGGGGTATCAAGGCTAAACCCACCAATAAAACGCCAAGCCGTGCTGAAACGTCGCCCAGAACTACACCTCTCGGCCTCTCCTCAAGTGCCATAACTCCGCAATAACTTGGGTCTTTCGAGGCTGCTCTTTTTTTTTTCTTCTTTCCTTGTTTCTTCTTCCTCAAAACATATTTATGTTTTATACACATACCTCGAGGCAAAGACACTGTAATGGGAATAAGACAGACAACTGGAGAGTTACGGCGAGTCGGGCTGATAGGGTTCGTGATACCGTTAACAATGGCGGCTCTATCCAAAGACTGGAATTTGAATCGACTTGGGTTTTTTTTTAAATACCAGATTCACATTTGAGTGCTTGGGAAAACCTTTTTCTGTTTTCCTGAAGACAAAAGAAAGGTAAGGAAGCTGCAAATACGTCCAGAACATCCATGAAACAGTAACAACCAGTGTTAGATTACTGCTGATGTTCATGGTTCAAGGGGGGGGGGGGGGCAAAATCAGGGTTTCTGTCTTCACTACTCATATAGGGGAAAATGGCCGCTTGTCTGTCTTATTCCCATTACAGTGTCTTTGCCTCGAGTCCAGATTGTGTCTCTTTCTTTTTTTTTTAATGAACGATCACGTTCTGGGAGCGATTCTGGCTTCTTTGTGCGTTATAGAAATAGTGTTTTTCTCTGCATAAAAAGACAAGGCAAACTGTTTGTTTTAAGTGAACACCTGCGGGGGCCATGAAGGCAAGCGATTGGTTGGGGGGCGATGAAAGCGATATGACGAAGGTTGTGTGAACAGCCTCGCTGACAAGCTTCCCAACACATTGGTGGTGGGGCAGGGGGGGGGGGGGGGGGGGGGAGGCACCGTAAATCACTTGTCACCAACCCCTCGTAGTTCACTCAGGCTGGACCCCGGATGTAAAAAAAAAAAAGCCGCCATATTGAAACAGGGGATGATGGGAGAGAGAAGGTGGAAATGCAGGGGTGGGGTGGGGAGGGGAGGAATCAGGAGAAGTTAGAGTTTGGGGGGTAAGGGAATGAGGAATTGGACTATGTTCGGTCATATCTGGCAGTTCAATTGAGGATTAGGGGGAGGGGGGGTGGGGGGATTTTAAAGTCGTGTTCCTGACGTTAGGTATTAATATGAGAACAACTCAAAAGGATCGTGATCTCAGTTCCCAGGGTTTGGGTCTTGGAAAGTCATCACGCTGCATGCAGTGATGGGTAAAAAGGGTGCAGATGATGAAGGTTGATGGGAGACTAAGGTCTGGTTGCAATAATCATAAAATGATGTCGGAACAAGGCTTTGACTTGTTCCCCTATTGAAGCTTGTTGTGTCGTAGCAGTAGTTAGTTCTCTTGCTGTGGATTGTTTCGCCAGAAGCTGTGATGAGAGACGCAGATTGCTGAATTGCTGTGTGTAAACGGTGCCGCGTGAAGGACACGTTGCTTTCATTTACATATATTGGCGAACACATGTGCTCTCGATCACATTCATATTCGTTCTCAATAGGCAAACACGTCCTTGTACAACGTGCAAGAAAACGCACGCGTTCGTACATACAAAAGTACGTGCGAGCGCGCGCGCGCGCACGCACGCACACATACGCACACAACTCAAACACATCAACACATAAATAACCTTAACACGAACGCACACACTCACATACACGCCTTCAAGAGAGAAATTCAGACATACAAAATGACAGGCACTCTTAACCCTTTCATCGCCAATGTCGCATTTTAGCACCACAATGGTTTAACACCCATGTCACTAAAAGGCTTGAAATCCAGACCTGTTATCCAAAGACCCTATTTTCTTAATTTTGGGAGGTAAGGATAGGCCTAATGTTATAAATGTCACCGAGGAATTCGCAATATTGCAGAAATATTATTTTCTCTACCCAGTTAAGTATAATGGTATTTTTTTGGCTGAAAAATGGCTGGCGGTGAAAGGGTTAAACGCAAACTTTCCACACACGCACCGACCCACTGCATGTGTTACGCCCAATCCGTGAAATTGCCTATTTCATGAAATGGGCAAATTGCTTTGCCCAATTTATGAAATGGACAATGTATATCACATTTTTGAATCCCCATCCACACAGGTATTAACAAGGGCGTCGCCAAGCGGCAGACATGTCCGTCACCAGCAATGCCACGCACTTGCGACACCCCGTAGAGTGTCACATCCTGACACAAAATTGGAAGGGATTCTGTCTTCTAGTTCACGAGATACAGCTTGAAGAAGAAACATATAGCGCAAAGAAGGAAATTTCGGTTTTCAAGGACACACTTCAAGGTCAAGGTCAGCATTGTGATAATGTATGCTCGGATGTCCTCTTCTCTAGGGTATACAGTACCACACACAATCTGAAGCGCTTCTGTCAAGTACCAATGTGGACAATAAGGCTTAAAACCCAATGTGTAGACCCCTACCACTTTCAAGGCCTACTGATCACCCGGACCGTGACCTTGACCTTGATCGGTATGCCACCATCAGAACGGGCATAAGTCAAAGTACCTTCATGCCAAATTTGAAGACTCTAACACTAACGGTGTGGAAGTTATGGCCCCTGAAAGATTTTCGGTTTTCAAGGTCGTACGCCAAGGTCAAGGTCACGACGGCAAAATGATATGCGCGAATGCCTTCCTCTCATGGTGACACACCAGCACACAAAATTTGACGTGATTCTGTCAACCCGTTCGAAAGATATCCTTGGGACAGACAGAAGGAGAAAAAAATGACCCTCCGATTTTCAGGCTGCAGCGATCTTTTTGACCTTGACCTTGACCTTGATCGATATGCCATCATCAGAACGGGCATAAGCCAAACCACCTTCATACCAAGTTTCAACATCCTATGTTGATCGTTGCCCGAGATATGGCTAAAAATAGATTTTCGATTTTCAAGGTCGTACGTCAAGGTCAAGGTCACGACGGCAAAATGGTTTGCGCTGATCTCTTCCTATTAAGGAGGCACACCTTCACACACAATTTGACGCGATTCGGTCAAGCGATTCGGGAGATATCCTTGGGACAGACAGAAAAAAACAACCAAAACACACCAAAAACAAAAAAAAAAACAAAAAAAACAAACAGACAAACCAGCCCATCGCAATAGTCCGATCACCTTTGGTGACGGACTAATTAAGATTGATTCAATGGTATCACACTTTTCTACATTGTATTTGCACCCCTATCCTGCCCCCCACCTCCACCAGATGCTAAGCTGGGGCATGCCTGAGCCACATGTTGAATCAAACGTTTTATCAAATTAAGTCTGAATAAAATAATTTTAACTCATCTACAGATGAGATTTCTCATTCATTTGAACCAATTCTTGATCTATGTGTGCTAATGAACGAAAACTAGTTTTCATTCATATTGCTTTTCTCAAGCTATAAATTGGCTATTTCACGAACTGAGCAAACCATTTTGCCTATTTCATGAAATGGGCAATTTCATGGATTGGGCGTAACACATACATTCACCCCAAATGCTATCCGATTGTGACATTTGTGAGACATGATTCTCGTGAAATTCTACTTTTTAAATGAATGTATTGAAATGCTACCAGTTATGGTCACTATATTTTGTAGTCCCTCTTACACGAATCTGATGAAATATCTGTATTTGTTTTGTATCAGACATTTTATTTCATTCGTGTTTTGGGGTCTATAAGAGTAGAGTAAAAAAAAAAAAAAATAGTAGAATTATTTTTAGACGGAAGTATTTCACGTGAATAATGACTCACAAACATCGTCACAATCGGATCGCATTGGATTGAATCGTGTACAGTGGGTCTGCCCCTCTGCAGACATGATTTTGTTTATGGATTTTTGTTTTCCTTCTTGGTTGCTAGAAACATGCATTGTGTCCAAAGAATTCAAAACTAAAACGACGGATATAGCTTACTTTGATTAACATAGCTAATTATATACACAAAGTTTGACAACACGCAGAAATAAAAGTTGAAGCAAAAATCCCCCACCTTCTAGAAGTTATGTGTTTGTAACTTCCTCTAATCTGCCACTCTTTTGACTCTGCCTTTTCCCTTTGCTTTCTATCATCTACTATCTTTCTGACTTATTGGCCCCATTCTCCTGCCTTTTGCTTCAACAAAATCTTCCAAACAATTATTCTCCTTTGAGCTCCTTCGAAATCGGAATGTGTCGGCTGTACGCAGCGGGAAGACCAGTTAAAACTGAAAACCAGGCACATACGTACCTTACCTATCGTGGTCATATGCCCTGGAAATGCAGAAGAAGAAGAAAAGGGGGAAAATACGATCGCGAGAAACGAGGTAGAAAGTAGTCATAAGCAGACTATGGACAATGATGTTAACAAAATACGATGACATAATGATGATGATGATAGTAATGATAACGGCGTAGACGATGATGATAATTCAGTCGTCGGAAGAGGAGAAGAATAGAGGACAATGACAACGAAGAGGAGGAGCAAAGGGAGGCCGCGTGCGAGCTAACGAAAGGGACGAAAATGGCAGAATGGGGAAACTCACCAGGGTGACGAAAGTTTGGAAACTTATCTAACACCACCACCCCCACTACCCTCCCGCCACCACACCAAAAAAAAAGAAACAAAAAAAGTGACGAACAATAGCTGATTTAGATGACGAATCCAATGTTGTTGATGCACAATATTGATCGATGTTTTTACTTAAGATGACAGCCACAACCAGACGTTGACAGTGTTCCCTGATGGAAGGATGCCACACTGTCAAACGTCATCCTTCAAGAAACGGGTCATCCCCCACCCCCACCCCCCGCCTCTCTCTCTCTCTCTCTCTCTCTCTCTCTCTCTCTCTCTCTCTCTCTCTCTCTCTCTCTCTCTCTCTCTCTCTCTCTCTCTCTCCTTGGACCAAATTTCCTGTCAGAGAGGAGAGTCCTCGAGTTAATTAGCCATACCTCTTCAGTCTTCATCCCCCAGCTTCCAAGATGGCGGCTTTTGCTTCCATGTCGAGGCTCGAGACGGAGCTATATAATACGAGGCTGGGAATTATCCCGACGAGCCAACGAGCTTCCTTTTTCGGACACAACAAATTTCCTGCACGGTGGCGTTTACGGTAAAGATGGGTAAACTATTTGGGTTTAGTCATGGGGTTTCTGCCAGGTCCCCTGTGTGCTGGGAGATCATTGAGGACTTTTCATTACCAGAGACAAAAACACAAAAACCCCAAACCTTCAAAGACCTGTCGGCTTAAAAGGCTGGGAAAGAACCAAGAGAAGAAGGACAGGGAAGGATGGACAAAGGACACGCGTGCTGAAGATTACGGTTTGTTTATTGTCTACAGGAGATGATTTTCCTCGAGTTGAAAGCGCCGTGTAGATCAATAGCCGAGGTTTCAGTCCGCAAACAACACAGATAGCAACAACGAGCCTCTTCTTATGGCGCGCCAAAGATACAAAACTCTATCTAGCTGTTCGATAGAGTTTCGAAACTGTATATATCAGTTCGATAGAGTTTGAAAACCCTATCTAGCTGTTCGATAGAGTTTTAAAACTCTGTCGAACAGCTAGATAGGGTTTCCACAAAATAACCCTATCGAGATATAGTTTTTCTATCGCGATTTTTGATTGGTACATGGCTTCAGCGACAAGTTTGTGGCCTTGGCAGGGCAGTGACCCGTGAATTTGAATAAGACGATAGGCCTAGGCTCCTACATGTAGTCAAACAAACATGGCAGCTGAACGATTTCAACGAGCGAATCTTCCCTACGTTTCATCTGTAATTGAAGCCGCTACACGGGTTCGTAGAATGCCACCTATTAGGCTAGGTGTAGGTCACAGTCAAAGATACTAGTCCTATCTACCAATGAAATGCTTCGTTTAAAAAAAGTATGAAAATGGCGCGTTCGAGAGAGTTTTACGACGAGAAACTCTATCTAGCTGCTCGACAGAGTTTTGAAACTCTATCTAACTGCTAGCTATAGTTTAGAAACTGTATCTAACAGTTCGATAGGGTTTTTAAACTCTGTCGAACTGCTAGATAGAGTTTTGGTAATTCGGCGCGCCATATCTTCTTTCCTCGCATCGCAAAACTCGAAGAGACAAAACAAACTGAAAAAGGACCCGGCCGGTGGGTGTAGTGGTCAGTTGGACAAGCAAAAGTCGGCTACTGTCCATGTTAGTTAAGACTTCTAACTTAAGTGGGAATTTGGGGTGTTGTCCATTCAGTTGAAACAAAATAATTACACGAAAGTAGCAGCGGCGCACAAACATATTCGGTGGAAAGCAACACATTTATTAAACTGTAGAAATCCGGAAACGAGAAGGATAAGCACCAACATAATTATATACTTGAGCTTACAAATTCGATTTCAGATGTTGGCGAAATGAGGATAGTGTCATTCATGACTGTCTTTGTAGTCACCACCACACAGTAGTCGAACACTTCATGAAGTGGACATATCCCAAGGTCTTTAAAGGTGGACCCCGACGGATGAGTTTTTGCAAGAAACACGCCGAGATCACCAGAAAGACAGCCTTTTCAAGGATCGGAACACTCACTTTGCTCTGGTGTCCTAGAAATCAAACCGTCAAAACGACGATTCCTCCTAGGCGGAGATGCCGGAGAGAGAAGCCATTTTGGATGGGGTGGGTGGAGGCCACTCATTTTGGTTGAAGCTTTTTCTTCTTTGTAGTGCAGTAAAAAGAAAAAAATGGAGCTATTTCCTTTGTTGTGAGCGAAACTCCTTTCGGTAAACTGTATAAAATTAAAAATAAAATAAAATAAAAAGGCTTGTATTGTGGAAATTTCGTGCAAACGATTTGGTCTAAACTCAGGCGGCCATTAGAAAAGAGACGGCACACGTCTTCTCTTTCACTGAAATAATTTGACTTCCAGCACCTCCGCCAAGGTGTAATCGCCGATTGGACGGTTTGATTTCTAGGAAACCAGAGCAAAGTGAGTGTTGCGATCGCTGTAAAGGGTGTTTTTCTGGTGCTCTCGACGTATTTCTTGCAAAAAGATCATCCGTCAGGGTGCCCCTTTGAACCATAGACACAGATAGCAAACGAAGGCGTATCTAAACATCAAAGGAACACAATGCAAAGAACCTAGCCTACCGAGGGCAGGGGCGGATCAGCATTATTCGTAAGAGGGAGGGGTTCCGCAGGGAGTCCAGGGAAGTGCATTTGTCCTGGGTTACGGTGTAGTGGCCTTATAGGGGCCCAGGGGGCAACGCCCCCGATAAAGTTTGCAACTTAGTGATTATGAAAGCAAAATTTCAGCCATTTTTATGTTACTTTGTAACCCCTCTTAGATCCGCGCCTGGAGTAGAAAAACACATTTCCTTGAAGAGGACAGTTTGATGGATGGTTCTCCACGGGCGACGACGCGCTCTCCACGTGGGAGCAGCCCGAATTTCAGATACGAGTCTATGCGACTAGAGCATACCAAATACGCACGAAAAAGTTAATTCGTCATAAAAGCTTATGTAAACATTTCTGTAAAAAAAAGGCTGACAGGCTTATTACCCGGCTAGAGGCCGAGATATTGCGATCGGTTTGTGTGTGTGTGTGTGTGTGTGTGTGTGTGTGTGTGTGTGTGTGTGTGTGTGTGTGTGTGTGTGTGTGTGTGTGTGTGTGTGTGTGTGTGTGTGTGTGTGTGTGTGTGTGTGTCTGTGTGTGTGTGTGTGTGTGTGTCTCTGTGTGTGTGTGTGTGTGTGTCTCTGTGTGTGTGTGTGTGTGTGTGTGTGTGTGTGTGTGTGTGTGTGTGTGTGTGTGTGTGTCGATTATCTTAAAAACTACTGTTTGGACTTTGATTAAAATTGGCAGAGGGGTAGACAGTTTGAAAATCAGCTGTATCTCGTGAACTACTGAATAGAATCGCTTCAAATTTTGGGCTATGTATTTTATGCGTTCTGTAAGGGTGGAAAGTGGTGTGTTTATTGGGGGGGGGGGGAGAGGACATAACTCGGTGCAAGGAAGTTTGTATAAAAGTTCAGCTGTATCTCGTGAACTACTGAACAGAATCGCTTCAAATTTTGGGCTATGTATTTTATGCGTTCTGTAAGGGTGGAAAGTGGTGTGTTTATTGGGGGGTGGGGGGGGGGGGGGGACATAACTCTGGCCGGGTTTTCATTGTCACAATGCGTTGCTGCCGCTCGGCGATGCCCTTGTTTGCTTTGTTTTAAGACGATTTTTTGTTTTGATTTTTTTTTTTTTTTGGGGGGGTGACTTTTCGCGTCTTTCTGTTACCATCTTCTTACATTAACATTAAGTTAAAAGAGAACACGCAGGACCTGCATGATAATAGATTTTCTACGATAGAGAATCAGTTTACAGCTTTGTCTTTTGTGAATGACTTTGGCTGTCAAATGAAGAGGCACTGCACTGGCTGTGAGTGCTGCAACTTTGGAGATTAGTTGGTCTTTGGGGACCTTCCTGGCAGAAACCTGTCCAGAAGGCCTTAACCCTTGCTTTCGTTTCTATTTTGCCTTGATCATTCTGGAAACTGACTTTTTTTTAAATTGTATTCAAGCATAGCAGGACATGTGTTGTATTTGCCAGCTGCCATATTATATATACATCATAATGGTAAAAGTAGGTAGGCACATTATAAACTTCAAGCTTGTTGATGCCATTCTTCTTCTTTGGATAAAATGTTATGTGTTGTTGGTGAATACACATCTATTTAAACCAAGGCCTTATGGCCGCAAAAATTGAGATATAGTTTGGGCGAGCCATTTCCGCTTTTGTTGCTATAAATAAACTCCAGGGCCTGTATTCACGTTGAGATAGCATGAGACTTAGCATCATGCTAACTTAGAAGCTCTTCCAAAAAGTCCTATTAAATCCTATAGGACATTGGAAGAGCTTCTAAGTTAGCATCATGCTAAGTCTCATGCTATCTCAACGTGAATACAGGCCCAGGTCAATGTTTTCTTGTTGTTGATTTTTGTTGATTGTTTTCAGAATAGCAGTTGAGCCTTCTGACAAGCGAACAAGACGCTGAGTTCACGATAGCAGAGAGCATCGTTCATATTCTGGAAAACTTAGGCCAAAATTGTAAATAAAAAAAAATTCAAAAGTTTATAGTGGACACACCTTGCGCAGAGCACAATCTCGGCCATAAGGATTCAAAGACAGACATCATTTGTGAGAGTGACATTCATTCACAGACAATCTAAACTCTAACCCAAAAAAAAGATGTCCATTGCTGCAGCAAATCAGTTTTTACACAACTACTCTGTTTCACTTCACGTTTGAACCAAGCTAAAGAGGGGTAGGTAAAAAAACCTAAACAAATTGAGACAAGCCTAAAATGTACAGTAAGCGTATTACGTGAGAACAGAATGCTTGGTTCATTGTTTATAATATGCAAAAGAGCGTGTTACATCAGCATTGCGGGTTCAATTTTAAATAAACAGTCAAGTTAACTGTGTGATGTTAGCGATTCGTGCCCCATTGTTCAAGTGTGGTAATGTGAGTAGAAAATAATGTAAAACAGGCTGCAGCATTTTTTTTAACGAATGGAGAGTTGGACAACGTCCTATTTTAGTCAGCTCATGTAGAAACAACCATTTAGAGAAAAGCCTGTTTATTTAGACATCACAAATCCCTTAAAGCGACGCAGCTCCAAGGAAGAGCAAACATGGGATTTTGTTGTAACTGCACTGCAAACATAGTTACTCCGTGAGCTGTCGCCATTCTTCAAAAGTTCTTTTTTGTCAGCTTCAGTTTGGAATCTCTCTCTCTCTCTCTCTCTCTCTCTCTCTCTCTCTCTCTCTCTCTCTCTCTCTCTCTCTCTCTCTCTCTCTCTCTCTCTCTCTCTCTCTCTCTCTCTCTCTCTCTCTCTCTCTCTCTCTCTCTCTCTCTCTCTCTCTCTCTCTCTCTCTCTCTCTCTCTCTCTCTCTCTCTCGCATTGAGAACGGACCCTGAAAGATTGAAATATGGGTTCAAAAACTAGTGTTTAAAGACCCACCAAATCACGTGTCAAAATCACGGGTTTCACGAGTTTTCCCTCTTATAGCTGGTAAAACAATCTTGTTTTGACCAGGTTTGACTCCCATACAAATGCCCCCAAATTGAAAATGAAACAGATGGGGCATTTGTATGTGGGTCACATATACCTAGAAAAAAACAAGGGACTTAATCCTGGTGGGTCAGTGGGTCTTTAAAAACACTGAGAAATCGTTATAAAATTTGACAGAGTTCCTTATTACGCAGAGGTGGAACCCCTGACACCCGTTTATCCAAAAATGTGTTTTTTTATTATTATTAATGACGAGCCAATTAGCGTATTATCAATGACGTCGATTTTTAAGTTCCAGTCGCCATAGCCTAAACTGCTCACCCAACTGCAATGAAAACTGGCAGAACTGTATATCATGTCCGGACAAGGATATTATGTAATGTTATTTTACTCAACTAACAAGCCATATAAATGTAACACCAGTGAATCAGATTTTTGGATAAAAACGTGTTCTATGTGTTCAAACATCCTTGACTCTGTCCGTAAACGTAGGCTACCCACGCATGAACTACGTGTTCACAGGTGATTGTAGTGTTATCTCAAACATATTGTTTATATTATGAAACATGTTCAGGGCATTCAAAGTATTGGAAACTGATTGTGATCTTTGATGTTCTAATCATTATAAGCGATCTTAATGATGACAAGTTGACCGAAAGTGTATCTAAATCTCAGCAGGGGAAACAATCGTTAATTTTGTAAGATACGATGGTAGCGCTCCATCCCCATGAACAATCCACGAAAAGAGAGAGAGAGAGAGAGAGAGAGAGAGAGAGAGAGAGAGAGAGAGAGAGAGAGAGAGAGAGAGAGAGAGAGAGAGAGAGAGAGAGAGAGAGAGAGAGAGAGAGAGAGAGAGAGAGAGAGTACAATTCTATGTTTTTCCATTTTCATTCATTCAATTGCATATTATGTCTGCCAACTTTGTCCGCTATAATATTTCTTCGAACTGAACACAACATAAGCTCTGCTTGTTGCTGCTTCAGTTATTTTGTATCATGTGATCTTTGTTTTTGGACAATAAAAATGTTTAAACCAGAGAGAGAGAGAGACAGACAGACAGACAGACAGCAGACACAGACACAGACAGACATAGACAGAGGAGTAATCCATTTTATGTTTTTCGTTGTTTGATTTGGCATCGAATCTTTTCTCTACCCAGACCAGAACCAGGCTGTGCGAAGGTCCAGCTGGTGCCTCAAGAGGCTGGTCCTTCCAGTGTCAGGTTATTGCAAGCGAGATATACAGGCAGCGCAAACAGCCTGACAGCTGGGACACCCACCCACTGGGACACCCACCCACCACCGCCTCTCTGCCTCTCCAATCCCTTGTAGTGGAACCCTCCTCTACTCCCAGACACAGCCAACCAGCTACAGGGAAAGGTCCCCAAAGCTTTTTGGAGTAGAGGCAACCGTTCGGATACTCGATCCTTGACCCTGCTCTTTTAGTGCCGGTGTCTTTTGATAAATTGTGACTCCCGTAGAATAATGAGAGCAGGGTCGATAGTCTCCTGGAGAAAACAGACCCGGATCAAATTTCAATAGTTACCCGGCCAGACAAAGTCTGACAGGTTTTGTTTCAGGTCTGTTTGTCTGTCTGTTTGTTTGTTTGTTTGGTTGTTTGTTTGTCTGTCTATCGAATATCCTAAAAACTACTGGGGAGATTTTGATCACATTCGACAGAGGGGTAGACATCTTACAAAGACAGCTTCCGGTTGATAATTATGACAGTGCTGACCTTGACCTTGAAGTATGACCTTGAAAACCGTAATTACTTTCTATTGGGAACATAATTACATAACCTCTTAGAAAGTAGGACAATGGTCAATAAGTCTTGGATAGATTGGAAGATCACAGTTCTGTTCCTACAAATCTTATTATTGTGCACATTTCTACAGGGGGGGTTGGGAAATATTGACCTTGGTGTCTTTATTCTACGGAGGTCACTGTTTGTCTTTGCAACACCAGCTGGTGGAAGCAGTGGGAGCCTTTGCCGAAACTGGCCGTGTAATACGTTAATGTAGGGGGTGAACTACCCACTGGTTTGTAAGATCCTTAAGAGTGAACTCGAACTCGATGATCACGGAACTGGACAGTGGGTCCCTGGCCACGAAACGAAACGAAGCCATGCTTAGCGCTACGGGATTCGCAGTAAAGGGTGGGTGACCCACGCCGTGGCAGTGCGTTGGCTGTTTATCGAAGTAGAAGAAGTTTATGAGGCTTTTATGGCTTTATGGCGCGATAAGGTGACAGTGAAGTGGGTAATGGTTTAATTCTGCCCGTGTCCTCTGCTGGTGGTGGCAAGGGGTGGA
The DNA here is from genome assembly GCA_017654935.2 of Phymorhynchus buccinoides. Taxonomy (NCBI): domain Eukaryota; kingdom Metazoa; phylum Mollusca; class Gastropoda; order Neogastropoda; family Raphitomidae; genus Phymorhynchus; species Phymorhynchus buccinoides. The sequence continues at coordinate 33,740,572 of CM065689.1, forward strand.
GGGGTG
>CM065689.1:33745577-33758077 GCA_017654935.2 Phymorhynchus buccinoides
CTACTCACTGTCCAGAAACCCTCTTCCAGGATACGACCTAAAAATGCATTCACGGTTCCGCCACGCTACGCTAAAAATGGTGACGTAGATCACATAATGTGATTATTCTCATCATTTTATGTCTTTGCTAATTGAAAGAAAGGGGATTTTTTTGCCTTGGCAGAAGTTGAAGTGTCACCAGGAAGCCACTAATACTATCCTTGGTGTGACTGATGACATGTCACTGAACTGGACTAAAGGGCTAAGTTAGGGTTAGTACGTTAAAAACACACTGACGCACCATGATTAAGTCCCTTGTTTTTTTTCTGGGTAGCTGTGACCCACATACACATGTCCCCCAACTTCAAATTGAGGCTGCTCTTTAAAATGATGTTTCGGTTTGAATTTGGGGACATTTGTATGGGGGAGTGATACCTTGTCAAAACAAGAGTTATTTCCAGCTATAAGAGGAAAAAACACGTGAAACCCGTGATTTTGACACGTGACCTGGTGGATCTTTAACCTTGTATGATGTCCACGATGGCACAGAAACGGACGTCATCATAGAACTTAATGAAGAGGCCAGAAGATAAGTCAGAAATATTGACATCAAATCATAACCCAGTCAGACAAACTCTTCCGTGAACATTGGTGTAGCGATTGGTTTAGTGATGACATCATTGGAAAATTATCGGCCGCTAAAAGTGACTCCAAGGCCGAAAATGAATACCGTCATGTAATTTACAAATCAGTCGACATGAAAGACCACTCGTCTACAGTTGAAACGTGAATTGGGTATTAACTTTCGCCACCAGCGATAAACCAGTCAAGGTTCGCAAAAGCTGATTACCTTGGCTAGAAGATGGCATGTATATAAGATTAAACGGGCAATGAAATGCTTCAGTTATTAACCCTTTCACCGCCAAAGTCGCATTTTAGCACCACAGTGATTTAACACCTATGTCACTAAAAGGCATCAGATCGGGGTCTATTATCCAAAGACCCTATTGCCTTAGTTTTGGGAACTAAGGATATACCTTGTTTTTTAAATGTCATAGAAGGATCCCCAATACTGCAGATGGATTTTGTTCTCTACCCAGATACATGTAATGGACATTTTTGGCTGAAATATGGCTGGCGGTGAAAGGGTTAAGACTCCTATCTGTGCACCTTCTAACGAAATCATTTTTACTGATCGAATAGGAAAGAAGAACTGCTATCAGAATGTCAGTTTGCATTTTCCCCCACTCAGTACTTCGGTGTCAGTCTTACTTATTTTCGACCAAAAAATATACATGAATAAAAAAAATATAAAAATAATAGCCATTACCTTAGTTCACGTATTGCTTGACATCATGTTAACTGTAAAGCGTGCTTTTTTTTGTCCGAATCTCCACCGCTGTAACTAAATGGCCGACAGTCACACCTACACCGTTCATTTTTGCAGGTTAGATGAGCCCTCTGTCCCCCCGACTAATGTCCATTCACTCCTCCACAGACGTTTGTATGAGCTATTTTCTATGCAAGTTTCAGAGGAAGGGAAGAATGTAGAATCATTTGAACGCGTTAGGATTACTGCATTTTTTGGTGGTCGGGAAGACAGGCGCAAGGGGTGGTGGTGTGTGTGTGTGTGTGTGTGTGTGTGTGTGTGTGTGAGGGGGGGGGGAGGGGGGAATCTTTTTTTTTAATCTGATGTAGTAAAAGACATTAATTGTACGCGGTTCACATTAAGAAAATGAGGGAGGAGCTTCTTCTTCTTCTTCTTCTTCTTCTTCTTCTTCTTCTTCTTCGATCGCTCAGACAGTTTCCTGTCAATTATGAGCGCAGATGCGTCATGCTGCCGTCATGCGCCTAGCTACGAAATAGTTAGGCCCAGCAAGTCCGACTTCGGCTGGAGGAAATGGGTTTTTTTAAAGTGTTTCGTGAAAAAAAGGCAGGAGAATGGACCGGTAAGGCAGAAAGGTATTAGATAACAGTAAGCAAAGGGAAAAGGCAGAGTCAAAGAGAGTGACAGATTAGAGGAAGTTACAAGCACAGAACTTCCAGAAGGTGGGATAACTATTTATACAAAAGACCCCCCCCCCCCTGTATCCCCACGGGGGGGGGGGGTGTCTTCATCTGAATATAAACAAAAACACGATTTCAAATCAGACTTTTTTTTATATAGAGACGTTATGTAAAAGCAGTCTCAGCACCGATTGGTTTCCCCACAACAAGCCACTACAAAAGCAAAGTCAGAGGCAAAATTGTGGTCTAAGCGAGTGAAGCGAGTTTAGAAGTGACCAAGGTATTGTATGCACCCAGATTTACTTCCCTTGAAGCAAATGCATCAAATTGACAGTTATCATATTATCTCTGAGGCCAAGCTATTACGTTAACAGACCTTTGTTGTCTCAGCAGATCACTTTCTGCCTTTATGTTTGTAGTTCCGTCTGATCGTATGCCTGTGATGACATATGCCCACAAAGTTATCATCATAAATTATGGGGTGGATGAAATTCGGAGTTACGTAAAGCCAAAGAACATTTAATTTAAGTTTGTAGTATGTCCCTTTCGCTGCAAGATACCGTTCCTGTTTACATACAGCAAACAAACAACTACACGACAAGTGCAAAGTGACGTTATTTTATTCACAAGAGACAAAACAAAACTACTGGATATTTCGGCGAATGCGCCTTTATCAACACAGACAAGCAATTAAACAGCAAACATCAAATATAGCAAAAGGAGCAAAAAGTAGGCAACAGAAGGAGCAAAAAACAAAAACACACACATCAAGATCAAAATAAAAACAATACTTCCCCTCTACAGTCCAACGTGTAAATGATACAACGTTCCTGTTTACGTTAGTTATGCGTTTTGTCTCCCTACAAATGCAAGACCCGTGCAGTCTGTCGTGTTTGGTGATGTTGTTGTTGGTGGTGTTGTTGTTTGTTTGGCTGCTTGGTTTGTTTTTCGTGTCGTCTGTTTGTACAGTATCTTGTCAAGCACTTCGCACAATCACTTACAATGTTGTACGTTGGTTTAGTACTTAACTCATTCAAGTCGTCCCGGCCATATATGTCCGGAATTAATAGATAACTGTCAATTTGATGCATTTGCTTCAAGGGAAGTAAATCTGGGTGCACACAATACCTTGGTCACTTCTAAACTCGCTTCACTCGCTTCACTCGCTTAGACCACAATGTTGCCTCTGACTGTGCTTTTGTAGTGATTTGTTGTGGGGAAACCAATCGGTGCAAAGACTGCTTTTACATAAAGTCTATATATAAAAAAAAGTCTGATTTACCACTTCCTTATGTCTAATCCTGAGGTAAAAACCCGTAGTCTTCCTTCATTTCTCCTTTTGTTTATGTATGTTTTGTTTGTGTGTATGGCTGGCGTGATTTGTGAGATTTGTTTTAATAATTCAAAATCGTTGCGATGCGAATGTGTTAAAGCTGACGTTTGCACGGGTGGGCTTGTTGTCATACTTGGCGACGAATTTGCTGTTGCTGTTGTTGTTCGCTTGTTTGCATTGTTATGCATTTGTTGTAACATGTAACCCTTTCACCGCCAATGTCACATTTTTGCACCACAATGATTTAACACCCATGTCATTAAAATCCTTGAAATCAGGGTCTGTTATTCAATGATATTGTGTTCCTAAATTTGGTCAGTGAGGAATGACCCTATTCTAAATGTGTTACAGAGAAATCCCACAATATTGCAGACAAAATCTTTTTTTGTATCCAAGTAAGTATAATGGAAATGTTTGGCTCAAAGATGGCTGGCGGTGAAAGGGTTAAACATCCATTAGCACTCAAGACAAAAAAACAATCTGAATTGCACGCCTTTGTAACAGTGTTCTTTCTTTCTTGTCGCTGTTTGGTTGGAATAGATATGGATAACTTGATGATTTTACTATTTCAGATTTTATAGTGGTCTGTCTTATCTGTTTTACTATTTGGCTGGTTGCCTATCTATATGCAAGCTTGTCTTATTGGTCTATTTCTTTTTCCCTTTCAAGGTCTCTCTCTCTCTCTCTCTCTCTCTCTCTCTCTCTCTCTCTCTCTCTCTCTCTCTCTCTCTCTCTCTCTCTCTGAATCTTTATGTCACCCTGTTGGGCTGAACAAGCCTTATCCAAAAGGAACAGAAAGAGATGATACGATTAGTTTCTCTGGCACAGGCAACACGAAGACACATTGGTCTCCCAGCAGAACTGCCTGAAGACCTCTCGCCACAAAACACAAAAAAGGGTGGCATAATAAGAGAACCAATTGATAGAGTGGACCCGCAACCAGCCACTCATTCCAATAACAGTTTGCGCCTTCTCTCTGCTTAGCTCACCCTCAAATCCAATCGCCAGCAACTCACAGATTTCGCCATTCCAGTCCCAAACTCTATCAGAAGCTTTTTGCCCGGGCTACAGGGCAGAGTCGCGGCCCTATGTGATGAGCATACAAGAGCGGAAAATATTTTCATTTGTCGCATCCACAAAGCCCGCCATTGGGGGAGCAAATTGAGTTAGGGGGCGATCCTAAGTGCCTGGCGTTCCAAGGCTTGTTTCTCTCCGGGCACCCAGAAGCTTTTCCCTTCCCACTGTCCGTGATTAGCTTGATTGGGTTTCCAGAGGAGCGATTCAATAGTTTCGAGAAGAAGAGGGACAAGATTTTGTTCCTTGTCCTCCCCCTCCTCCTCTTCCTTCTATGTCTCCTCTCAGTTCAGCTCCCCTAAACGGAAGGGAGGAAATATTTGAATTAACGGTTTTGCCGGTCTCGCTTTGAGGCCTTCGCACATCTCGCGCGCCCCCTTCAGGGAAAAAGGCCATGATCCAATCATGGGAGGTAACTACATCTCCCGAGTGCTGCGGCAGTCTTTCTTTCTTTCTTTTTATGCTTTTTTGTTTTTATAACTTTATCACTTTCGGAATGCTGGTCTGGCAGAAAAACGGAGGAGTTTTCCAGTAATTCTGTTTCACAACAAAAAGTCTCGGCTGATAAAATGTTAGCCTTCGTTGCCTAGTTAATTTTCCAGACTTTTCTCGTTGAATTTCCTTTTATTTTCCCTTCACATTTTGTCGGTTTTAATGGAATCATTGCTGGATTTCCACGCATCTGTGTTGGGTTTTTTTTTAGAATGATCAACAACTTGTTTGCTCATAATGTTTTGTTATTGAGTTTACTTGCATGAGCAAGTAGGCCATTTGAGGTAAAATGTCTCACTTAGCCAAAATACAATACAAAATACACATTCTAATCTTACACAGTCTTAAAATAAACAGCATATATTTGTTTGTGTTATTCTAATTCGGCTGCACTTCCATGTTTATGTATATAATATACTGTGGAAAAAAAAGTTATGGACCACTTGCAGCGAAAATTTCAGACACCGTTTTCAGTGCTTAGATTAGTATTTTAAAACTTTGTTCTGCTGTAATATTATTGCCCAAGGTCCGAACTCTTACGCAATATAACAATATCCTGCACAACATTACTAATGCGCCGATGGGAGACCGTTTAAGACGGTACCTTAACCCTTTCACCGCCAAAGTCGCATTTTAGCACCACAGTGATTTAACACCTATGTCACTAAAAGGCATCAAATTGTGGTCTATTATCCAAAGACTCTATTGTCTTAGTTTTGGGAAGTAAGGATATACCTTATTTTATATATGTCACAGAAGAATCCCCACTACTGCAGATGGATTTTGTTCTCTACCCAGGTACATTTAATGGACATTTTTTGGTTGAAGTATGGCTGGCGGTGAAAGGGTTAAATGATCCAATAAGATGCATTTGCATACCGTGCCGATAACATTTAAGGCATCGCAGTGTTCACAAATGACTGCAACTTTAGTTTTATTTTCTCACCCTTGTTATTTGCGCGTAAAAGAAATCCAAAGACTTAGCCTTAAACGCGCAATTTACCCTTTGGCCTCTCAGAGGCCAATGATGACGTCACGGAGATTATAGAAATGTAATGAAAAGCATTGCGTACTGTCATTATACTCAGCCGCTAAAACTCTCTCTCTCCTCTCTCTCTCCTTTCTTCTCTCTCTCTCTCTCTCTCTCTCTCGCTCTCTCTCTCTCTCTCTCTCTCTCTCTCTCTCTCTCTCTCTCTCTCTCTCTCTCTCTCTCTCTCTCTCTCTCTCTCTCTCTCTCTCTCTCTCCTCTCTCTCTCTGTTTCTCGAGTATAGCCACAATCTCTACAGTATCCTCTCTTTCTCTCTCTCTCTCTCTCTCTCCCATCTCCCCTCCTCTCCTCTCTTATCTCTCTCTCTCGTAGTAGTAGTAGTTATGTATTGCATGCTTAGAAAATGACAGAATGGAAGACTATAGGCCCAGCCTAAATTTTTTTGTAAAATAAAGTTTCTGATGTCTCTTTCCGAGTCTGAGTTGAGTCTGAGTCTCTCTCTCTCTCTCTTAACCCTCTCTCTTCTCTTCTCTCTCTCTCTCTCTCTCTCTTCTCTCTCTTGCTCTCATCTCTCTTCTCTCTCTCTCTCTCTCTCCTCTCTTCTCGAGTATAACAATGTTACAGTATCCTTTTTCAAAATTCCCATTCCCCAACTCCCCTTATTCTTGCTGGTTATATATGTAAACAATGTTTTTTTTATGATTTGTTGCTTTTCCTAGTTTGCTTTTTTTCCTTTCTTAATTTTGTTTGTTTGTTGCTTTCTTTGCTGCTTGCCTCAGGGCTGAGTGGGAAAAAACCCTGCAACTCTCTCATTCTCTGTATAAATAAAATCTCATCTCGTTCTCTCTCTCTCTCTCTCTCTCTCTCTCTCTCTCTCTCTCTCTCTCTCTCTCTCTCTCTCTCTCTCTCTCTCTCTCTCTACTCTCTCTCTCTCTTTCAGCACAGAAATTACTTTCAGCCTTCTTTCTTCCTGTCGTGCTGTTACATTCTGGCTTTTACCCGTACAAAATGATAGCACCTTCTGGTCGTGTCGGCTTCGAACAATGCAACGATGAAGTGATAGGCCAAAAGACCCACATACACACGGGCTAAGAGATCTGTGCTGAAGGCTTTCAATCTGTGTGGTACCCGTCATCCGTCGTCGCCGTCCATTCTTTCCGCTTCCGTTGCCCTCAACAATCGGGAGTCTTCGTCAATCTCCGTCGATCTCCGTTTGAAGAGCGTGCCGAACACGTGCCCCCACGCAACGCCCTGTTAGCGCTTTGTGGGCTGAAGACGACTTATTAGATTATCATTGTGGGGGGTATTATGCTGCCTCTTTCTTGGTGCTATTCCTTCTGCCCCTTGCCTCTCTCTTCCTTCTGCCTGTCGTTCTCTCTCCCTCTGTCTGTTTGTTTGTCTGTCTGTCTGTCTGTCTGTCTGTCTGTCTGTCTGTCTGTCTGTCTTTCTCTCTCTCTCTCTCTCTCTCTCTATCTCTCTCTCTCTCTCTCTCTCTCTCTCTCTCTCTCTCTCTCACACACACACACACTCTTTCTCTCTCTATTTGTGGAGAGCGAGAGAGGGAGAGGGAGAAAGAGAGAGAGAGAGAGAGAGAGAGAGAGAGAGAGAGAGAGAGAGAGAGAGAGAGACTGTGTTTGTGAGAGAGAGAGAGAGAGAGAGAGAGAGAGAGAGAGAGAGAGAGAGAGAGAGAGAGAGAGAGAGAGAGAGAGAGACTCTCTGTGTTTGTGGGGGGAGATATAGAGCGAGAGAGAGAGAGAGAGAGAGAGAGAGAGAGAGAGAGAGAGAGAGAGAGAGAGAGAAAATCTCTGTGTTTGTGGAGAGAGAGAGAGAGGTAGAGAGAGAGAGAGAGAGAGAGAGAGAGAGAGAGAGAGAGAGAGAGAGAGAGAGAGAGAGAGAGAGAGAGAGAGTGAGAGAGAGAAACTCTTGTGTTTGTGGGGAGAGAGAGAGAGGTAGAGAGAGAGAGAGAGAGAGAGAGAGAGAGGAGAGGAGAGAGAGAGAGAGAGAGAGAGAGAGAGAGATGAGAGAGAGAGAGAGAGAGAGAGAGAGAGAGAGAGAGGAGAGAGCGAGAGAGAGAGAGAGAGGAGAGAGAGAGAGAGAGAGAGAGGAGAGAGAGAGATGAGAGACTCTGTGAGAGAGAAGAGAGAGAGAGAGAGAGAGAGTCCAAGCTGGACGGTATTCTAAAGTTGGATTGCTGCTGATTCCATCCACATGAGCTCTCATCTGACATTAATACAGCACTCAGTGGACACGCAATGCCCAGTGGTCAGTCAGCCCAACACATCAGACCTTCGGACCTTTGGTGGAGAGACACACACACGCATAATTATGGTTATCACTGTTTAAAAACTCTCGCAAACTACCAATGACCACCACCTTGACCACAGATTTAGCTCCAAATCTCCACCACAGTCCAAGAACCACCAGCGTTCACATCTGTTGCCATCCGATCCGATTTCTTCTCTAAAAGTCATTCCAGCATGTGACATGCGACAGAGTCAGTACTGATCTGATTAGATGGATGGTGGTGGATGTTTATAAGGGAGGGCATTTCTTTTAAAGACACCGCACGTCACGTGTCAAAATCACGGTTTTCACGTGTGTTCCCTCTTATGGCTAGTAAGGAATCTTAAAGATCCACCCGATCACGTGTCAAAATCACGGGATTCACGTGTTTTCCCCCTCTTATAACTGGAAAGAAATCTTGTTTTGACCAAGTCTGACTCCCATATAAATCACCCCAAACTGAAAGCGACATATCAGTTTAAAGAGCAGCCTCAATTTGAATATGGGAAATTCGAATGTGGGTCACAGCAACCCAGACAAAAACAAGGGACGTAACCGTGGCGCGTCACGGGGTCTTTAAAGATACAGACGCGCCACGATTAAGTCCCTTGGTTTTTTTCTGGGTAGCTGTGACCCATATAGAAATGCCCCCATGTTCAAATTGAGGCTGCTCTTTAAAATGATGTTTCTTTTTATTTTTGATTTTTCCTATTGTTTTTTTTGAATTTGGGGGCATTTGTATGGGAAGTGAGACCTGGTCAAAACAAGATTTATTTCCAGCTATAAGATGGAAAACCCGTGAAACCCGTGATGTTGACACTTGATCTGGTGGGTCTTTAAGAAATCTTCCAAGCATAAGACGGAATGTGACGCGTGACGTGGGGGGTCTTTACGTTTATAATAACGCCGAGCTTTCGTGACCGAAACGAGGTGTTAGTAGTTCATGGGATCAAATGGCTCCTGGATTCCACCTCCACCCCCCACACCCCCACCCCCCGATCCCCACCCCCACTCTCACCACCACTGCATTCGGTCCCTGTCAATCTTTAGCCCCACCCCCACCCCGGAACATACACACACGCATCCTACCGACTCTTGGTTTTGACTCTTTATCTTCCACCGCTACAGGGGGTGAGGGGATGTGACGTGAGTGAACATGATAAAGATCTCCTCTCCCCTTCTACACCTCTCTCTCTCTCTCTCTCTCTCTCTCTCTCTCTCTCTCTCTCTCTCTCTCTGTCTGAGACACACGGATCTTACCACACCCTCCCCCTCCCCTGTCCCCCCCTCACCACCCACCCCCCTTTCTCTCTCTTTCTTTCTCCTCCCACTTTGCAACATCTCTCATCATCGCTTCTTCAGTATTCTGATTGATCACATTATGCATAAATGATGTATCGAGTGTGTATCATATCACTATTTGTTTTAAAATGATTATTATTAATATTATTTCAGTCGAAGGTTTGAAAGAAATAAACCAAAATATTGCGATCTTATCAAGTGTTTGTTTTTTTTAATCCTGATATTAATATTATGTGGGGTTTTTTTTAAAGATGGTAACATTAATTTATATGCATTGATTTATTTGCATGTATGTATCTCATTCTCATTATTGTTTGACTACTTTTATTTTTATTCATTTGTTTTTCACTGATTGTACAATACATTTTTTTATTAGAAATATTTGGACTGAGTTTTGAGAATTGAAGAGAATTGAAGTGAAGGGGAAAAACAAAAGAAGAAAAGTTTGATTTTAGGGGTCATATGTTTAGCATCTGAAAATTGTTGAATAGCATTATATATTCAAGTTAAGGGTGTAATTGTGGTGAATAGCATTTTGCATGCTTGTACCCCCCCTCCCCCCCCCCCCCCCCCCCCCCTTCTGCACGTACAGTTTTTGCTATTAAAACAAAAATAATGTGCTTTTGATATCTCTGTAGTTGGCAAATGTTGGGGTTGGCTCCCTCTGCTGTTCCGGGGTGAGGTTGGCCAGTTAGTTTAGCGGAAAAAGTAAATTGGAGGGAGCTTATTGGCCGAGCTTCGCCCTGGGACGGCGGGGGGAGCTACACTTTTTACTTGTTACTCATTTGATATTGTATTTTATTTAATTTTGTTAGTTATTGATTTAGTTTATTCTGTTTCTCTCAGTCGCTCCCTTCTCTCTGTCCGAGACACCCCCACCCCCCCCCCCCCCCCCCCCCCGCCGCCTTTTTAGATTTCTCTCTTTCTCCTCCCACTTTGCAACATCTCTTATACTGTCTTCATTATTCTGATTGATCACATTATGCATAAATGATGTATCGAGTGTGTATCATATCACTATTTGTTTTAAAATGATTATTATTAATATTATTTCAGTCGAAGGTTTGAAAGAAATAAACCGAAATATTGCGATCTTATCAAGTGGTGTTTTTTTTAATCCTGATATTAATATTATGTGGGGTTTTTTTTAAAGATGGTAACATTAATTTATATGCATTGATTTATTTGCATGTACATGTATCTCATTCTCATTATTGTTTGACTACTTTTATTTTTATTCATTTGTTTTTCACTGATTGTACAATACATTTTTTTATTAGAAATATTGGACTGAAGAGAATTGAAGAGAATTGAAGTGAAGGGGAAAAACAAAAGAAGAAAAGTTTGATTTTAGTCATATGTTTAGCATCTGAAAATTGTTGAATAGCATTATATATTCAAGTTAAGGGTGTAATTTGGTGAATAGCATTTTGCAAAACTGTACCCCCCCCCCCCAACACCCCCCCCCCAACCCCCCCCCCCCCCCCTTCTGCACGTACAGTTTTTGCTATTAAAACAAAAATAATGTGCTTTTGATATCTCTGTAGTTGGCAAATGTTGGGGTTGGCTCCCTCTGCTGTTCCGGGGTGAGGTTGGCCAGTTAGTTTAACGGAAAAAGTAAATTGGAGGGAGCTTATTGGCCGAGCTTCGCCCTGGGACGGCGGGGGGAGCTACACTTTTTACTTGTTACTCATTTATATTGTATTTTATTTAGTTTGTTAGTTATTGATTTAGTCCCTATTCTGTCGAGGACCACCCACCCCTCTCCTCGCCCCCCTCTCTCCCCCCCCCCCCCCCACCCCCCCCCCCCCCCCTCCCCCCCCCCCCCCCCCCCCCCTCCCCCCCCCCCCCCCCCCCCCCCCCCCCCCCCCCCCCGCCTTTCTCTCTTTCTCCTCCCACTTTGCAACATCTCTTATACTTCTTCATTATTCTGACTGATCACATTATGACTTTTGTTTTCTTTTCTTTTTTTCTCCCTTACAATGGAAAGGGGAGGAGGAGCAATTTTCAAGTTAAGGGTGTAATTTGGTGAATAGTAAGATGGTAACATTAATTTATATGCATTGATTTATTTGCATGTATGTATCTCATTCTCATTATTGTTTGACTATTTTTTATATATATTTGTTTTCCCCATTGATTGTACAATACAGCTTTTATTAGAAATATTTGGACTGAAGAGAATTGAAGAGAATTGAGGTGAGGGGGGGGGGGGGGGGGGGAGAGGAAAAAAAGTTTGATGTTACATTGTTAGTCAAATGTTTAGCATCTGAACATTGTTGATTTAGTTTGTTAGTTATTGATTTAGTTATTTACTTAACTCTTTATTTATGGTACCCCTCTCCCTCTCTGAGTCTCTCTCTCTCTCTCTCTCTCTCTCTCTCTCTCTCTCTCTCTCTCTCTCTCTCTCTCTCTCTCTCTTTCTCCTTATTTTTTTTTTAAAGGGTGCTGAGTTAACCTGCTGATATTGATGAATTTTGTTCAGAACCTTTGTTTTGCAACCAACATATTAAGATAGGTGGAAAAGGTGTTTTCCATCAAAGTTGGGTTGAAAATGATGTGTTTTTGGTTGGAACTTTATTAGACGAAAATAGCAATTTTTTATCGTTTCCTTCATTTATGGAGAAATACGGTGTGTTATGTGATTTTGTTTCTTACCATGGACTTAAAAGTGCTGTCAGAATGTATGCAAGAAAGCTTAGAATTGTTATTTCACATAAAGCTGATAATTATGTTAATATGTTGAAAAAGGTTATTTGCTCGGCTCCGAAAGGAGCCAAGTATTACTATGATATTCTTGTTCAAGATGCACAAGAACCTAAATGTTGTCATAAATGGAGAGAAAGACTCAGAGTGGAAGTGCGCTGGAAACTAGTATTCAAAAAGATTAAAAAACCCATAAAAGATGTTAAATTAAAATGGTTCCAAATGCGATTAGTTCACAGAATTTTGGACACTAATGTGATTTAGCAAAACATGAACATTACCGATTCAGATAAATGTACTTTCTGTCATAATGAAAAAGAAAACATTCAACATAT
>CM065689.1:33760577-33763077 GCA_017654935.2 Phymorhynchus buccinoides
GGAATATTGTGTGAAAGAGGTGTATGTGTGTATGTGTGCATTATGCATAAAGCAGGGTGATGGCAAATAGAGGGGGGGGGGGGGGGGGGGGGTAGTAGGTGGAGTCCTGCTTATGTCAAAGACCCACCAGATCCATGAGTGAAAATCACAGGTTTCACGTGTTTTCCTCTCTCACTGGTAAGAAATCATAATGTTGACCAGGTTTGACATCCCATACAAATGCCCCCAAATTGAAAACGAGACAGTGACTTTAAAGAGCAGCCTCAATTTGAAGTTGGGGGCATTTTGTATAATTATGGGTCCCACCTACCCAGAAAAACAAGACAACGGACTTGATCTTGCTGGGACAATGGGTCTTTAACTCAGAACAGGCTCCACTGAACTCCACCCAGGTGACGGCCTAGCGTAGATTCACTCCCTTTGACTGCTGATGTCGGATTCCGCAATCCGACAAACCAAGGTTGTGGCTGCGATTTGAATCTCAGAGTGAGCGGCGTGGGGGCAACGACACAGGTTATAAGATGGGACAGCAAATACACACACACATACACACCTACTCACTCACACACACACACACACACACACACACACACACACACACACACACACACACACACACACACACACACACGCACGCGCACGCACGCACGCACACACGCGCACACACACACACACACACACACACACACAAATAACTAAACAATCAAATCGAAAGTGATTCAAATGTCAGAAAAAGGAGAGGTGGAAGAAGGGGGTGAGTGTTCAGGGGGTGGGGGGTGGGGGGTGGGGGGGTGGGGGGGGGTGGGGTGGAGGTGAGGCAGCGGAAAACGTTAGAGACAAACAGAGAGTTAGCTAATTACTTTCCAATTAGCTAACTTTCCGTACGCGTGCTGCGCAAGAAGTGAAGTCTCTGGAGTGTAATGCATGTTGTAGAAGCAACGACTGCTACAAGGATACGACAAATTGCAGGCCTTGGATTTTACGTTACACATCCATTGCTTTACGACGTGACGAATTTCTCAGCTGTTGCACCATCTATCAACTGACACTCCCACCACACCACTCCTTCCTCGTATTCCTTGCTGGCTTTCTGCTTTTTAGCTTATCCGCTGCGAGAGTTTTACTACTACGAAATCTCTCTCTCTCTCTCTCTCTCTCTCTCTCTGGGAATTGTCTGTACGTACGCATGCCCGTCATGTTTATGCGTTCGTGACAGTATATGCAAGCATATTAATGAGTGTGTGTAGTAGCATGTTAAGACTTAATTATATGCTTATCCTTACACATTACCAGCTCGTGTGATTATGCCTACTTCCTTTGTATTTGTTTGCTTCTTCGCGGACCCGATCACTTTACTTTGTACCTTTGTTCATTCATCGGTGAAGAACTGTGACCCGTATGCAAGGGACGTCACTGAGTAACTGGCACCAAATATAGCAACCCCCCACCCCCACCCCACACCCACACGCTTGACAAGGCCTGTTTATTTCGGAGTTTACCATGACATAGGTAAGATGCAACTAAAACTGTTTTGTGTGTGTGTCTATTTGTTTATTTGCTATGTTTTACAGTCATAATAATCTTCACTTCGACTTCCCGAGTTTACAAGGCAAACGAGGAGGTATATTTTGCTGTATTGTTTGTCTCTTTGGATCAGTTAAGTAAGGAGATAAGTAAGTAAGTAAGTAAGGAGATAATATAATGTACTTAAGATGGTGCTAATTTTACAACAAATTAATATTTTAACATCTCAACCACAACAAAATTGATATTTTCGAGATTGCGACATCACATCTGGCCCTTTGCTCAAATAGCTTTTATTGTCAATGGTTGACATCAGCCTGTAGTAGGGGCCAACAGTAACATGAGAGCTGTAAAATATATGTTTTTTTACAGTAATGGAAAACCATGGTACAGGTTAGTCTTTTGCGGAAGGCTATGACTCTCAAACGAGGGGGCCTTTGCACTGGATCTAGTGCTGCAGCCAAAGGGAGTGGTTGACCTTTTGAGACCTTCCCCAATGTTGTCCTCAAGTCTTTTGGCCGAGAGAGCGGGAATGTACCCTGGGCAAGGCATCTCTACCATAAACAAATTCTAGTCCAGCCCGCTGGAATAGCATCTATCCCCCCCCTTCTGTTATCTGGCAGTCATGGTCGGAAACGACTGGCATTGAAAGGGAAAAAGAGAGTTGTTTTTGAAGGACATATTTTGTTCTTTTTTTTTAGTTGATTGTTAATGCAAAATGCTAAAATATTTATAGGTATTATTATCTTCTGATTTTATAAAAAGATATATGGTGAGAATTCGAGTAAGAATGTCTATTAATAAAACAATCAGAATCTGTGTATGTATTATAATAGTCCCTTCATATATTTGTTAACAGCAAACATCAGTTACAGCTAAGTGCTTAATTGTAAGAGTTTTGCCAAATTAAACAGTGTACCAGTTCATTTTGAGACCAGTTCATTAATGCTTAGGTCTATTTCAAGAAAACCTGTCC
>CM065689.1:33768077-33770577 GCA_017654935.2 Phymorhynchus buccinoides
TATGTACAGATAAAAGGAGAATAATGGTTGTAAACCAGAAGCATTGTTTCGGGTGGGGTGTTTTTAAAATAAGAATTTGCAAAAACATTTTATTATAAATTATGTCATTTTCAAAGTACAGAGGTGATGAGGGAGTAACAGAGAGGGAAAGAAAGAGAAGGCGACCACACTCCTGTCCCCGTCTCTCTCTCTCTCTCTCTCTCTCTCTCTCTCTCTCTCTCTCTCTCTCTCTCTCTCTCTCTCTCTCTCTCTCTCTCTCTCTCTCTCTCTCTCTCTCTCTCTCTCTCTCTCTCTCTTCACTTAATTCCCCAATCCCCTGCTGAATCAAGAAATCATTTGTGGGTTTTTCAATACGTGAAGTTTAATTAATAAATCGACCTGAAGCACACTCCTAAACTCTAAGCCAACTTTCGAGCAGGTTCGTTTTAACAATGACACCCCCGTAAAAAAAAAAAAAAGGGAGAGAGAAAAAAAAGAGGCAGGTGTTTAAACAATTATTTGAAAACAGGCGAAACGGCGCAGACAGAGTGCGTATAGCCTCAATCTATCGAAACTCCTACTATATCTCTAACCTCTCTATCCACCACCACTTTTCGTTTTTTAGTTTGTTCGTTTGCTTGTTTGTTTTTATTATTGTCCTTGTTCTTCTCACACCTGAACATACTTAAACCTCCATACCCCTGGTGTTTACGACTTCCCGCTGCAACAAACAGCTACCCGAGAGCCTCTCTACGTCACTTCCTGTGGAGTTAGGACTTCCTTGAGAAACAGACACGGGTAATTTGTCGGCTTTCGGCTTGTCGCCCCTGCTGTAAAAACAAAATGAAAGACAAGGGGTTACTCTGGTGAGGACTTGTTCATTGCCTGGTTGATCAGCGTGCGTGCAGCTGGCACAAGCCTGCTTTACAGATTGTTTTCTACCAGAACACGGGGATGGTTTAACCCTGCTAACACGGAAAGAGTGAAGCCATTAATATGTTTTCAAAGGCATATATACTAATGTCAGTTAAAATGGGATTTGAGTATGAGCCTATTATAGTAGGCTACTTACGTAACAAAACTTCGTATCTGCCAAACTAATTTTGATGATCTATTGTGTCAATACTGCAGTTTCTGCAGTTAACCAAACGTACGGATTAGTTAATATTAACATCTTACAGGAAAACTATTCCCTAAAGCTAGGCAAAAAAGCCATGAAGAAGACAAAAAGCAATAACAACATCTACGATATGTACAAATATATATGATAGATACGATCATAAAATCTTACAGGAAAGTTATCCTCTAAAGCAAGACTACAAAATCCTAAAAAATAAAAAGCACAATAACAATTTTTTTAATTATTTTTTTTATATATTCATTTATTTGCTAATAAAGAAAATGTCTATGCTTTAAGCTCCAAGCACTTAGATGAGACTACATGACATTAGACTGTGAGTTAAGAAATAGACAACATAAAGTGCAGACCTCTAACGTTCACAAAATGCCATGCAGTAGCTAACTTTGAAATTCGCTTCCAAAGCATTTTTGTTTCCAAAGGAAAAAACCCAGTGAATTAACAGCATCGTGCGGGCTGGCCTTGTTCTCCTTTAAGAAACTTTATATTGTGTCAGTGAATTCTAGGTCAAGCCTTTTACAACCTGCTTTGACGAGGTCATGGCACATAACTTGTGTCAATATAATTTCGGGTATCATCTTCATTGTGTGTTGCCAACCTACAACCAATATTCCTCCTAGTTGTCAATTTCGTCGTAGCTCCAGTATTTCTGGAGGGCATCAGAATACTAATAGGGTATCAAAAAATAATCCTCGGTTCAATTAAAACAAAGTTGGTCTTTGCTGACTTTTTATTGTAATCTATTTGAATAGATAATTGTTCTGTTTTGCTATAATAAAAAAATTCTTAAGAGATGCTTTGGTTCAAATCTTATTACTCACACTGAAGGTGTCATTTTCACCTTTCCTCTATATCTGTCTTTCTCGTGGAGTGTTAATTCATTCTAATCTCTGTTAAGCCGGCGACAGACTATGTGACTGCCTCATGTGACTCGATCAGGTCGTGACGTTTCACCTCATTTGCATACCATCTAACTCGATCAGTCTGACTCAGTCGGGCCCAGTCAGGTGACAGGGCCGAATAGGGCGGGTTCTAAATTTCACTGATCGAGTCTGAGTCAGATGGCTTGTGACCTCTTCTGTGCGGGAAACAAAAGTTGATCTACGTCACGACCTGATCGAGTCATATGAAGCAGTCGCATAGTCTGTCTCCAGCTTTACACCCTGTTGGTTTCCCGTCTTCATTCCTCTACAATTCTGACTGCTCATTTCGGGGGTTATATTCCTCCTGGATAAGCCTGTTTCATCCAAATGCCTCATCAATATAAAACCACGTTGGTCGAGTGAGTCACTGTTATAATATTGTTCACTGCTAAATATCCATACCTCCTTCTGATCTTCTGGTGACGCCAAAGAGGTTCGTGAATAACGGCGAAAGCTAGAC
>CM065689.1:33775577-33778077 GCA_017654935.2 Phymorhynchus buccinoides
GTACCCCCGTCTTTATGTGTCCCCGTGTCTTGTGTGTCACGTTCGTTGTACCCCATTCTCTATATGTCTTATCTCCATGTGCCCCCGTCTCTATGTGTCCCCGTGTCTTGTGTGTCACGTTCAGTTGTGCCCCCTTCTCTGTGTGTCTTATCTCCATGTACCCCCGTCTCTATGTGTCCCCGTGTCTTGTGTGTCAAGTTCGTTGTGCCCCCTTCTCTGTGTGTCTTATCTCCATGTACCCCCGTCTTTATGTGTCCCCGTGTCTTGTGTGTCACGTTCGTTGTACCCCCTTCTCTATATGTCTTATCTCCATGTGCCCCCGTCTCTATGTGTCCCCGTGTCTTGTGTGTCACGTTCGTTGTACCCCCTTCTCTATATGTCTTATCTCCATGTGCCCCCGTCTCTATGTGTCCCCGTGTCTTGTGTGTCACGTTCGTTGTACCCCCTTCTCTATATGTCTTATCGCCATGTGCCCCCGTCTCTATGTGTCCCCGTGTCTTGTGTGTCACGTTCAGTTGTGCCCCCTTCTCTATAATGTCTTATCTCCATGTGCCCCCGTCTCTATGTGTCCCCGTGTCTTGTGTGTCACGTTCGTTGTACCCCCTTCTCTATATGTCTTATCTCCATGTGCCCCCGTCTCTATGTGTCCCCGTGTCTTGTGTGTCACGTTCGTTGTACCCCCTTCTCTATATGTCTTATCTCCATGTGCCCCCGTCTCTATGTGTCCCCGTGTCTTGTGTGTCACGTTCGTTGTACCCCCTTCTCTATATGTCTTATCTCCATGTGTCCCCGTCTCTATGTGTCCCCGTGTCTTGTGTGTCACGTTCGTTGTACCCCCTTCTCTATATGTCTTATCTCCATGTGCCCCCGTCTCTATGTGTCCCCGTGTCTTGTGTGTCACGTTCGTTGTACCCCCTTCTCTATATGTCTTATCTCCATGTGCCCCCGTCTCTATGTGTCCCCGTGTCTTGTGTGTCACGTTCAGTTGTGCCCCCTTCTCTATAATGTCTTACGATGAAAGTTAGGTTTTACGTCCACTCGGCTGCACAACAACACCCGTGGGACGAACCATCAACCAACCATCATTCAAAGCAGATCCTGGAGGTACTGCAGTTCCAGGTCTGATACGTCTTATCTCCGTGTGCCCCCGCTTTATAGGTATGTTCCGGTTCTACGGGTCAAAGGCCAGCCACACGACATAGGAATCGTATCCGAATGCGATGCGATTTTGACGACGCGAGTCATGATTCACGTGCAATTCGTGTATTGGGTCTACTTGAGCACAGTAGCAGAATTATTTTAGACGGAAGCATTTCGCGTGAATCATGACTCACGTGACACAATCGCATCGCATCCCCATACGATTTTGCACGCCGTGTGACGACGGATTAAGGGACAGGGTTGGCCACATGGCTAGGGTTTTGGATTAGGGTTAGGGTTTGGGCGTGGTGTCACACAAAGCCAGAGATGTAAGACGGGGGACACATTGATATGGGGACATAGTGTAGGCACTGGAACGCATAGAGACGGAGAGGGACACAGATACGGGGACACATAGAAACGAAATTGGTGACACATAGAGACAAGATTCAAGGTTTTATTCCAAAAGCCCCTTGGGAGTACATGGAAAATGGGAAACAAAACAAACAAAACGAACGAACCCACAAACAAATTGAGACAAAATGCGAATAGAGATAGGGGACACGTAGAGATAGGGGACACGTAGAGACGAAATTGGTGGCACATAGAGATAGGGGACACGTAGAGACGAAATTGGTGGCACATAGAGATAGGGGACACGTAGAGACGAACTTGGTGGCACATAGAGATAGGGGACACGTAGAGACGAAATTGGTGGCACATAGAGATAGGGGACACGTAGAGACGAACTTGGTGGCACATAGAGATAGAGGACACGTGGAGACGAAATTGGTGGCACATAGAGATAGGGGACACGTAGAGACGAAGTTGGTGGCACATAGAGATAGAGGACACGTAGAGACGAAATTGGTGGCACATAGAGATAGGGGACACGTAGAGACGAACTTGGTGGCACATAGAGATAGAGGACACGTAGAGACGAAGTTGGTGGCACATAGAGATAGAGGACACGTAGAGACGAACTTGGTGGCACATAGAGATAGAGGACACGTAGAGACGAAGTTGGTGGCACGTAGAGATAGGGGACACGTAGAGACGAAGTTGGTGGCACGTAGAGATAGGGGACACGTAGAGACGAAGTTGGTGGCACATAGAGATAGGGGACACGTAGAGACGAAGTTGGTGGCACATAGAGATAGGGGACACGTAGAGACGAACTTGGTGGCACATAGAGATAGAGGACACGTAGAGACGAAGTTGGTGGCACGTAGAGATAGGGGACACGTAGAGACGAAGTTGGTGGCACATAGAGATAGGGGACACGTAGAGACGAACGTTGGTGGCACATAGAGATAGGGGACACGTAGAGACGAACTTGATGGCACATAGAGATAGGGGA
>CM065689.1:33785577-33805577 GCA_017654935.2 Phymorhynchus buccinoides
CCCCCTCCCTCCCCCCACCCCCAACCCTCTTTTAAATAAAATAAACTTATAAAAAGGATCCTCCTACAAATTTTTAATTTTTTAATTACCAACCTAAATAATAATACTTAAAAATAAGAAAAGAAATTTGTACATATTTCGTCCTTGATGTAGATATTTCCCCTGTCACTGTAGACAGGTGGAGGAGTTTGCTCCCCCGGTTGGACACTTTTTTTTTTTTTTTTTTTTTTTCTCCCCTTCTCCCCATCATTATGTAAATAAAAGAAATAATGTATATTTTTGTTAATAAAAGTAAATATTTGTACAAAACATTTATTTTATCATAATATAAGGGCCATATTTGGTTTTTAATAATAAAAAAAAGTTTGAATTTTAACTCATAGCCCTGAAATTTTAATCAACCTGGGAGGGTTGGTTGCTTTCACCTCAGGCCAAAAAACCCAAAGTAATATTTAATGTAACTCTTTTATATCTATTTTATCAACTATTAATAATTAATTAAACCCTTTATGAAATTTAGACCTTTTCAAAACATCAACTTGACTTGCGCATTTTAAATTCTCCCACTACCCCATTTTCATGTTTACTGTTTGTCCACGTTTTGTATCGTCCATTTTTTGTTGTGTCTGTTTTATGTTATTTGATAAATAACTAACCCATTACAAATGTCCCATATGTGCCCTGCCGGGACGAGAGGACGTAAAACTCTATATTTCATTCATTCATTCGCCTCGATTTGAAGTGCGACAATTTTGTCAAAATGTGCGACAATTTTGGACCGACCGACCGACCGACAGACAGACAGACAGACCGACCGACCAACAAAGTGAGTTATAGGTTTGTGGCTTGAGCCACAAACAAAAAAGGAGAACAAAAACCATTCTAAGCATGGATAACTACATCTTTTCTTTGTCTTTCTAATATGTGGATTGATGTCCCATATGTGCCTTCCCAGGTCGAGAGGACGTAAAGCCCAAATTCATTCAATATGTGGATTGACACGTTGCATGTACAACATACAGGTATGAAACAACGAAAAGAGCATCACAGGTTGTTGTGGCAACAAAGATAAAATCAGGTTTTACGTCCTTTCGGGTGTAAACAGCACATGGCTTCTTTTTTTTCTGTGAAGAAACCCATCAACCATCATTAATGTCGCGTGGTGTACGAATGAATGAAATTCTGCTTAACGTCCTCCGGTCTGGAACAGCCACATATGGGACAATAGTAGATATAAAGATGATGGGAACGATCCTGGAGGCAATGCCCGGAGGCAGTGCAACACCAGGAAAGTCCCGAATTTTTAACCACACAGATATTATTGTGACCTGTTGTGTACGGATGGAAGTTCAGTTTAACGTCGCGTATCGGCTTTCGCCATGTACGACGGGCTGAACAAACCAACCAGGGTATAAACAAAAATGTATGTTCCTGAATCACTGTCTTAGCCAAAAGGCCGAGAAGCGATCAGGGTTATTTTTCTCCTGTTGTGTACATCTCACTGAAAGGATTTTATACTCACGCCAGCGAGTTTGTGGTGACAACAACAGTACAGAGGTTTATTGAGAAAACAGAGAAGTGAGGGGGGGGTAGGGGGGGGCGGGTAGGGGGAAAAGGGGAGGGTGAAGAAGTGAAGAGAAGTGAAAAGATTGTAGGAGTTGGGGGCGTGAGGGAGGCAGAACATAGAAACAGCCGGCTGCTGGACATTGACTCCCACACACACACAAACAATAATAATCATGGCTTTGGGCTTGAAAGGGGCCAAGGGCCCGTGACCATGTTTCTTCACAGTTGGGAGTCCACTACCGTCCGTCCACTCCTCTAACATCTTGAGACTGACTAATTTGTTTGGCAAACCGATCATCATCTAGGGAACGAGGCCACTTGTCGACAAGAAGACGACTCTTCACTACCAACACCTATTCAGCTCCACCTCGCGCCCCCCCCCCCTCCCCCCCCTCCTCCCCCCTCTCCTCCTGCCGCGTCCACACGCCCTTTACTCTTTCAATTAAACCCTTTCGCCGCGAGTATCAAGCTCGCCGGTGAAAAGAGCAGGTTTCCGGTGCGGGGAGACTTATCTCCCTCTCGGCTCTCCGCGGTGCGAGTGATCTTTTCTTTGCAATGGAGTTCCACGGAAAGACAGTTATTGGACTTAGTCAAGAGGGCCCCTGCAGCTTTTTTTGCAAGTGGACAAACTCGCCTTGGTGACGAGCGTGGTCTAATTAGGCTTTGTTGGTCGTTGGACTGGGTACAGTGGAACCTCCCTTATAAGACCTTAAAAAATCACCCAAATGAGGTCTTATAAGGGAGGTAATTTTAATACTTACTCAGAAGGGCGATGTCTCCGAGAAATAGGTCTTATGTGGGAGGGAGTCATATAATGGGAGGTCTTATAAGGGAGGTTCCAATGTTGTGTTTCTCTTCTCCTACGGTTCGTTTACATCATACTTAAGGGGCGGAAAACGCGACTCCGGTTCACATTGTAACAGAGACAATCCTTCTGAGGACGAGAGATTGAGTTGATAGAACGAGGATTAAATAATGGTCAGTCTTGGCCAGGGGCTACCTGGGCCATTTCTTGTTGAGAAAAACCAAACCGACCATTCACAATGCTTCTTCTTCAGCTTTATAAGGAAAGTCTTCAACATACTGTCTGTCCGGCTGGTTCCTTGTCCCTTTGGTTAGACCCCTGTGTCTCTGACGTTTGTCTCCAGTCGTAGGCCTACTTGAAACGCCCTCTGTCTTGTCCTAAGTTGTGGATGGTAAAAGAACAAGATGAGACACTTGAGGGGGGTTTGGGGATCGGCTTGCTCCCTCTCTAGAAGGCCCGATCTTTGACAAAGCTCTAAAGAAGCCCCGCTTTAAATAACAATTCATCAATCAAACCAAAATACACACACACCCCGCACGCATACACATGCGCACACACACTCACGCGCTCGCGCACACACAAGCACGCACACACGCATACACACACATACATACACCTTCTTCTTCTTCTACCGTTGAGTATCCACAATCATCAGTTTGATTTTATGATACTTCGAGGTCCGAAGTCGGGCATCAAAAAGAGACAAAATAAAACAAAAACCTACTCTACTAAGATGACCCAGCCAGTCGGGTCTCGCTGATCGAGCCCCCGACGTGATGTTGAGTCGGCAGGAACACCTAAACTAGGGGGGGGGGGGGCGGGGGGAACCCCACCACCCACATTGTCCTGCCTTCCGCACTAATGCCCATCCACAACGTGTTCAGATGTTGAGGACCCGCTTTGTATGGTCGAACAGGGGTTCATAATGCCCTCTACTGTTCTGTTCGTATTTTCTTTGTATCTTTGTTACAAGGAAACAAGGGAAAGAAAGGAAACTGTACGAGGGTGGTGGGTACGTGATTGTAAGCACACTCACACAATCAGTTAGGAAACGTGAGCATACACACACGAGCACACAGACGCGCACGCAGTTAGGCTGCGTACACTCTTGTACACATGCTTATATCAAACCTTTTACACATGATTATTATATAGCAATAACACATACACACGTACGCAGAGAAAGAGAGAGAGGGAGAGAGACAGACAGACAGAGACAGAAACACACACACACACACACACACACACACACACACACACACACACACACACACACACACACACACACACACACACACACACACACACATACCGCAGAGAAAGAGAGAGGCAGACAGACAGACAAACAGAGTGAACGAAAATCGCAAAAACATAACAACAATGTTAGGAAGAAGTTGCGGTCAGGGAGAAAAGAATGGAAAGACAAGGGAAACAATGATCGATAGAGAAGGTGAGAATAGATACAAGTCAGAGAAAGAGGAACACTTAGGGAACCACACACACTTCGCACCTACCCCACCTGCCTTCACTTGCCCTGGGGAGAGAAAGAGAGTGAACCAGAGAGAGAGAGAGATAGAGAGAGAGAGAGAGAGAGAGAGGGAGAGAGAGAGAGAGAGAGGGGAGAGAGAGAGACAGAGAGAGAGAGAGAGAGGAGAGAGAGAGACAGAGAGAGAGAGAGAGAGAGAGAGAGAGAGAGAGAGAGAGAGAGAGAGAGAGAGAGAGAGAGAGAGAGAGAGAGAGACAGAGAGAGAGAGAGAGACAGACAGACAGAGAGAGAGACTTGAATGCGAGAGAGTGTGAGAGAGACAGACAGACAGACAGACAGAGAGAGACAGAAAGAGAGAGAGACCGAGAGAGAGAGACAGACACAGAGAGAGAGAGAGAGAGAGAGAGAGAGAGAGAGAGAGAGAGAGAGAGAGAGAGAGAGAGAGAGAGAGAGAGAGAGAGAGAGACAGACACAGGTAGATATAGAGAGAGAGACTTGAAAGAGATAGAGAGAGAGACAGAGAGAGACAGACGCACAGAGAGAGAGAGAGAGAGAGAGAGAGAGAGAGAGAGAGAGAGAGAGAGAGAGAGAGAGAGAGAGAGAGAGAGAGAAGGGTGGGTTCTTGCACCTGATGACTGTTGAAAAGAAACACTTCAGATTTCCTTTCGTACCTCACATGGTGTGCTGGTCAAAAAGCACTCCAAACAGCTTTACTTTCCAACTTGTCCCCCAACAACTCTCGCCTTTCTGTCGCTGTGTCCTTAGTACCCTGTCTCTTTACTGTTCGCCCCCACATCTGTCTAACCCGTAGGCTACCCGTTTCTCTCACATATACCACTCCCATCCTAGTATCTGTGAGTGCAAAGAAACTCTACGGAGAGCTGGACAACAGGAGGGTCTTCAGAGAAAGAACCTTTCTCAATCAAGTGTTTCGGTCCCACAGTCATTGTTCCTTTGCTTAAGGTCTCTCTCTGTACACGTGAATATGTTTCACTCTTTCCTTATGGCACGCGGTGATAATGTAAGTCATATTATGACTGGCCTATCACTGTGTTGCCATTGGGGACAGAGTGGAAAATGTTCATATGTAACGAGACCATTACTACAAGAAAAGTAGGATTGTGAATTTGATGAAACTATCGGTGGTTCCTGTGACAATTCCTTTCCTTTTTCCTACAGTCAACACCCGCTCCCATTTTGCATGCGGAATCATCCCTCTCTCCTAGGCCCCGCCGAAAATGAAAGTCAAGGTCAAGGTATCTTGGCTGCCGAAAATACTGCCGACGTACCTGGCACGAACTCTTTGTACAGCCGCGAACGAAGAGAGCGAAGATAGGTAATGTTTCTAGCCACATTCTGAAGCCGAGGTCATATCTCACTGGAGTTGATGTTAACACGAACACCTGTACGATAACGGAGGGACCTAGGACGCTCAAGTATTTGCATGCGGATAGGTACTAAAGAATATCTAGGCCAAGTTCGAAAATGAAAGTCAAAGGTCAAGGTCACTGGCGCCGAAAATACTGCCGAGTACCTGGCACGATAACGATTGAACGGAGGGACCTAGGGCGCTCAAATTTTGCACGCGAATAGGTACTAAGAGTATCTACACCACAGTTCGAAAATGAAGGTCATAGGTCAAAGGTCAAGGTCACTGGAGCCGAAAATGCTGCCGCGCACCTGGTACGATAACGGAACGCTCTAGGACGCTCTACATTTGCGTTGTCAGTTAGTTACTAAATCTATATATCCAACTTTTCGTTGTATCAAGGTCAACACAAAGAAGTCACAGAAACCATAGTTGTTGTTTTTTAATCATAAATCAACATAATGTGAGGGATCTGTTTCCATCCTTATCTGTCCTACGCGGCTACAAAGCTAAGCATATTTGTATTGGTTATGGAAGAAGGTCAGGCGAGATCAAATGTCAAGGTCAATCTCCTCTTCATTGCCGTCTCGCTCTCTTTAGTTCTTCTAGCGTCTCTCATTCGCTCTTTTTTTTCTCTCTCTACATTTTTCCGTTGTCAGTTAAATAACTTATCCCCCCCCCCCCCTTTTCGTTGTATCAAAACAACACGGTAGAAGTAAACAGAAACCATAGTTGTTGTTTTTTATTTCTAGATCAACATAATTTGACAATCTGTTTCCATCCTTATCTGTCCTAAAGTTGCTACAAAGTCTCTCTCTCTCTCTCTCTTGGTTATGGAAGACGGTCTCTCTCTCTCGTCTGTCTCTCTCTCTCTCTCTTCATTTTCCGTCCCCCCTCTCCCTCTCTCTTCTACTAGTCTCTTTAGACGTATTTGAAATTGTTAGGGAGTCTGATGACTTAGAAACTCACTCTCTCTCTCTCTCTCTCTCTCCTCTCTCTCTCTCTCTCTCTCTCTCTCTCTCTCTCTCTCTCTCTCTCCTCTCTCTCTCTCTCTCTCTCTCTCTCTCTCTCTCTCTCCCTCTCTCTCTCCCTCTCTCTCTCCCTCTCTCTCTCTCTACTTCTCTCTCTCTCTCTCTCTCTCATCTCTCTCTCTCTCTCTCTCTCTCTCCTCTCTCTCTCTCTCTCTCTCTCTCTCTCTCTCTCTCTCTCTCTCTCTCTCTCTCTCCTCTCTCTCTCTCTCTCTCTCTCCATACACGGTTGCCCTGTTTGCATACAAAGGTCCCGCTGGTCAGATGGTTACAAACTCACTGACGAGAAGCCTCTTCACTTTTCAGGGCCCCACATCCAGTTGTTTGAAAACCACTCCTCCATACAATCGCCCTCAAACGAACCAGACCACAGCACATTAGGCTCGGTGTACATCTTAATGTGTCCTGCATCTGTTTTGCTTCATTCCGAGTTTTTGTTTCCACACCTGCTGCCATGTCATTCACACCGACTGGCGTGCGTTTGGTCCTCTGTCGCCCATGTTGTTTGGGTCTTGGGGAAGGGAGACCAAAATAAGCAGAACTGCTTGTGTGTATAACCTGTGAGCGTGTGAAAAGCAACAAGGCGTGTGCTACCTTTCACACGATTGCTAAACATGATGGGTCCTCTGTAGAACACAGATGGACACCGAGCTTTACAACAAAGCGAAGCAAAGCAGCGCTGCAACGACGCACTGGTTCAAGTCTTTGAACAAACATCGTCGCGTTCTCTAACTTTCCTGCATTATTATTTTTTACTCTTCCAAGTTCTACAGATCCTTTCTTGCATTTTTGTTGTTGTGCAGTCTCAGTTCTTTAAACGCTGAAGTGCGTTGCAACTATAAAGAGGACTTGTGCGGGTTTGGAAGCTCTGTCTGTCTGTGTCTGTCTGTTGTGTGTGTGACAAACATGATAATGTTAGCACTAAAAACGGGACCTCTGAAACCTAAACTGCTGAACCAATCGTGTATGGAAAGTGACTGAAACGTTCCTTCTTGTGTCCAGACAGTGATGCTCTTTATGTTTGTTTTAACCAAATGGCAGGCCATATTATGCATGTTCCCATCGAGCTTGATATTTTTTATAGCAAATAATATTTTTTAAATACGTTCAGCTAGTCATAATGAACCTTTGCAGAATTGTCTCCGATAACCAAAGGATGATGCTCGAATAGTTGAACCAAACAGTAGCCTATCCAATACAAACATTTAGGGCTGAAGAAGAGACTAGAGATGGAGTATGGAAACGAAAGGTCACGATTTTGTTTTCCTTAATGAGATCTATTTTAATATATTCAATAATGTCAGTACATATTGTTTAACCCTTTCGCCGCCAGCCATTTTTCAGCCCATACAATTAAACTTAGTAACTGGGTAGAGAAAAAATGCATCTGCAATATTGGGATTTCCTCTATGTCATGTATAACATTAGGCTTATCCTTACCTCCCAAAATTAAGAAAATAGGGTCTTCGGATAATAGGCCCTGATTTGATGCCTTTTAGTGACATGGGTGTTAAACCATTGTGGTGCTAAAATGTGACATTGGCGGTGAAAGGGTTAAACCCGCGACCGGACTATAAAAGAGGGGAGGCGCTGGGCGCGCTTCCCAAATATGTCCCATATGTGCCTTCCCAGGTCGAGAGGACGTAAAACTCAAATTTACTATACGCGCGCTTCCCAAATCGAGAGGACGTTAAATCCAAATTTACGATACGCGCGCTTCCCAAAACGTAATAAGGATGAATGTCCCACATGTGTCCGCTGGACCGGAGGACGTCAAACGTAATATTCGTTCGAGCATGCGCCATATTTGAATCACAGCTGGCGAGAGAGACGGTTCGCCCTTCTTTGTTCCCTGTTGTGCGAGCCACCGCGAGGCAGAGCTTTTCTGACGAGCAGGACCCGATCCCTGGGATCGGTTGTTTTCCCTTTAAGATACCGAGGCGAACACTGTGAAAACTTGCGGACTTGCCCAAGGAAATCCCGACGAGGCGACATCTGTTATCGCAGTATGTCAAAAGTCAACCAATATAACCACCCTCCTGAACATTTACACAACTTCAAGGTGTACATTCACATAGCTAGGCATAGTGTTTTCCATGCCCTTACCCACCCCCCTCCCATTTTCTCTTTCTTTGTAATCTCTGAATTCTTTGACCACGATTTTAGGAACAATAGACTGTAAAAGTCGAAGTATTTCAATATACGGTTTTTTCTTCTTAAAAAACAAAACAGAGAGAGAGAGAAACTGGGAAAGGGGAGGGGTGTAACCTCTACCCACTGTGCCCAGTAGACTATCCACAATCCGTCAGTTCACAGTCTTCTTGCCTTCCTCCATGCATGCATATGAGCGTGTACATTAACACATTTCTCTCTCTCTCTCTCTCTCTCTCTCTCTCTCTCTCTCTCTCTCTCTCTCTCTCTCTCTCTCTCTCTCTGTCTATCCCATTGTAATAACCCCAAAGAAGCAAACACAGCCGGCGGGCAACTCGCGCACTGAATGCAGCCTTCTGAAAACGGTCACGCTCTGGTAACGAGGGCGCGTTCAGTGAAACCGTTTACCCGCGATGCTGTTTACATACCCTGTTGACCTAGAGCAAAACGGAGAGCATTAACGATTGTAGGGCCTATGATTTTCTCTGGAGTGGGTTTGGTCATCTACATTCTCCCATAAGAACTTTGAAACACCCTTTTCCAGTGTTCTCGACCTATCCTCTCTGAAGCTAACTAGACCTTCGCCTAGGAAGGAAAGGGAATATTGGTGAATCTGCTTAGATTCGCCTCGAGGCGGACATACAGAACGATGGAAAAGACAATAAGGTGGACTTTAACACCTTTCTCAAATGTACACCCAGAGTAGGCCTACGTCTGGGCCAGGATGGTCTTACACACGGCAGCTAGAACTGAACACCACACCCCATCCCCGCTCTGTCACTAGCGATGGGACGTTAAACTCGACCTGAACTACCTAACTAACCACTCTCTCTATCTCTGTCTCTCTGTCTGTCTGTCTGTCTGTCTCTCTCTCTCTCTCTCTCTCTCTCTCTCTCTCTCTCTCTCTCTCTCTCTCTCTCTCTCTCTCTCTCTCTCTCTCTCTCTCCCCCAGTTGACGTAATCTACAGACTGTGTCAACAACAACACACTTACACACACGCGAGCGAGCGCCAACACACACACACACACACCACACACACACACACACCACCACCACCACCACCACCACCACCAACAACAACAACAACATACGGTATTTATACGGCGCTGAATCTTGATATAAATCAAATCAAATCACACACACACACGCGCGCGCGAACAGGGGTAGTTTGGGGCTAGCTTGTATGTACCTCCCCCATCCCACCTCCCCCAATTCTCTTAACACAGGTGGATTTAAAAAGGGGATAGTTCGGCCACAAAAGATGGTAAAAAATAACTTAGTAGATTGCTCTCTGTCGGTGCACCACGATTCCCATAATCACGATTCCCAGAATCACGATTCCTATAATCACGGTTCTCAAAACAGTATTTCTTTTCTCAGCCTCCATCACGTTTCACATAATTTAAAATACGGAAAGCAAATGCCGTGTATGCATATTTAATTCGCAAAGGAAGTGAATAAATTATACATCAAAGCACACGCGGGTACACACACACAATTAGAGAGAGAGAGAGAGAGAGAGAGAGAGAGAGAGAGAGAGAGAGAGAGAGAGAGACAGACAGACAGACAGACAGACAGACAGACAGACACAGACAGACAGACAGACAAACAAACAGACAGAGACAAGACAGCCAGAGCTTTTACCTTGATCATCTCTTCTTCTTCTCGTGTCACGCACGTCAATTTGCACCCGGTGAGAGAACATCACCAATACACTATTGCACCAACTTTTCTGTTGTAATGAAACTTAAATCCGTCGATAAATAATAATTTTCCACCACGTTTGCTCTTCTCGAACTTCAGCTCCATTTTCACCGGTAACAGTTTGGTCAATGTCAGTCTCCCTCAATCGAGATAGCCCAAGAATGTTAACTGTACTCACCTTCAGAACGTTTTATTATGCAAACGATAGTCGTTATAAACTGCCTGGGAGCAAAACAGTTCAGGTTCATCAGGTTCATCATTGGTAGCTGAAGCGACAACAAATAGACGACAGCATTCGGTGAACACCTCATCAGTCCTTGATTATGGGAACCGTGATAGAAAGAGTAAGAAATGGCTATGGGAACCGTGATTTTTTTACGGGAGCAATTCCGGGAAGGGAGATCTCGCGGTATTTTGTTGAGAACAAAGGATTATGGGAATCGTGATTATGGGAACCGTGGTGTATCCCTCTCTGTGGATCGCTGGTTTCAGGGTTGGCCACGTGACAAACCAGGGTGTTGCTGTGAGTTGGGACTCGAAGTGAGCCGTGCTGAGCAATGGCACTGTATGACCAACAAGAAGTGGGACAGCACAACTGGGATTTAGCATACTCTTGTGTACGGATTTGGTATTTTTGGTATTTGGTATATTCTTTCCCCCGGAGAGCGCGTCGCCGCATGTGCAGCGCGTACCCAATTTTTTTTTAATATATTTTCGGGGGGGGGGGGGGCACAGGGTGAGGAGGGGGTGTGGGCACACTTGGAAAACCTAGCTATCAATTTGGCCATGCCAGGCAGCGGGATTTCTCCCTGTTCTTACCGACGTTCAACTGCCGTGGGATTTTTACATGCGCAAAAAGCGCACGGGTCAGACTAGCTTTAAGTCCCCATCCGAAGAACTGGACGTTCAGTTCGATTTTCCTGTCAAACTAGAAAGGGCGAGGCCGGGATTCGAACCCGGGTCATTCATGTTGCAGTCACGCATTACATTTGGCAGGCGAACGTCTTAGCCACTCTGTACCATACAAGTCTTCTATAGAACAGTTTGAAACGGCTGGTCAGTAAACATTTCACACGAAAACCACAGGCAGCAACAGAACACATCCTTTATCGTTGTAGCGAACACGTGTTTCCCCGCTGTTCGAAAACAAACAGACTGCATCCATTCACCCCAACACCCTAACCCTCACCCCCTACAGTCACAAAAGAGCCGGAAGTGCGAAGCTTTGCACTCTAGGTGGCGCAGCAGCCGTTGATGCGATCAAGATGGCGGCGCTTTGAAGTTTAAGTTCAGGCCGTTGGGGTCTGAAGACAGTGGGCGAATCAACAAACACGCGCTGTCTTTGTGTGTCCATTGTAATTAGCTGATGATAGCCCCACCAATGCCTTGGGGGTGTCCGTGTCGGGGGCACACAATGCACGTGTTGGCGAGAACAAAGACAAACTTGCTCTCCGTGTAATAGCAGTTCAATAAGGTGGCATATCAGGGCCGGATCTAGAGGGGGGGGGGGGGGGGGGGTCCTGGTTTCCGGAAACCCCCCTCAGCCCCAAGCATGTACCTTATACAAGGGTGAAAAGTAAGAAAATGGCTCGATGTTTGCTGTAATAATCACTAAATTGCACTACCCCTCAACCGGGAATCTATGCAGCTCCCTTGACCCCCCCCCCCCCCCCCCCCCCCCGCCACAAACCCCCTCCCCTTAGGAATCACTTGGTCCGGTTAAGTAGACAGGTAAATAAATGACAGGTGTTAGGTCAAATAATGTCAAAAACGTTTTCTTTTTATAGTCTATCAAAATCTCTCTCTCTCTCTCTCTCTCTCTCTCTTCTCTCTCTCTCTCTCTCTCTCTCTCTCTCTCTCTCTCTCTCCTCTCTCTCTGTGTAATGCTTTTGTCTGTATTCTGTATACGTCTCCCTCTCTGTGCGTATGCCTGTCTATCTGTGTCTTGGGCACGGGAGGAATGGACCACCGTAGCCCTAATCGCAAGACAAACTGTATAAAGGGTCAGCCACACGTCCACTAAAATCGCACGACTGAACGATACGATTCGATCACGTGGTCTCCAAGAACAAATGTGATTCGCGAATTCGAGACCACGTGATCGAATCGTATCGTACAGTTGTGCGATTTTAGTGGACGTGTGGCTGGCCATTAAGGTAACGCGCCCACACAAGATATGGAAGAGAGTTTATACGATTTGCCATCTCGTTTGGTTGGTTGGTTGCTTTTACCCAGACTTTCGTAACTAGTAGAACCCAAACTCTTTGACATTGGTAGATCATTGAAGTATATTTATTTTAGGCTATGTTTACACTCTCGACTGCTTTCTCCACTCTTCCTAGTAAAATGTATAAAACAGTTATTGATAGACAATTCACATTGATAAACAATCGGGTCTGTCCTAGTATTGCAGTACCTCCAGGATCAACCCATTACCTGTATACGTGTGCAAATGTCCCGTATGTACTTCTTCGAGGTCGGGGGACGTTAAACACACTTTTCTTCTACCTCCACCCCCTGTCGCATGAAAATAGGTAGCTCGTAAAAATAAGTAGCTCGCTATTATGAGAGTCTGTATTTGCGACAACCACAAATTTCACTTGTTCTGTACTTTAACCATTTACCTAACCCTAACCCTAACCCTATCCCTAACCCTAGAAAAAAGTGAAATTTGTGGTTCATGCTCAATGTCGCAAATACACACTGTCATAGATAGCGAGCTACTTATTTTTATGAGCTACCTATTTTCATGCGACACCCCCCACCCTCGTCCCATTCTTTGCTTCTGTTCCATTTCACCCCTCTACCTACCCCTATCGAAACCCCAACCCTTTGTATCCTTCACTTCATCAAACGATTGGTTATATTACGTTAACAAAGCACTGAACTTTCTAAAAATAATAATACTACAAGATTCCGTTAAGTATAACCAAAGATATTCTAGGGGAAGATAAGCATCCGGTCTCTTTTCCCTATATGTGTAGTGAGGACAGAAACACTGGTTATGTCCCTTTTAAACAGGACACATTTTACACATCGATAGGCCAGTTGAATTTTCCGTTCAAGTTCCAGTCTGAGTTTTTGGATAGCCTCCACTGTGGAAATGTACTGTCGCCACTAACGATAACTCTATCAGCCCGGTTCGCCGAGCTCTTTAAGTAGTCCATCTTACCCTTTTAGAATATCTTTGGTATAACTCCATCATTTTGACAGAGACAAGCAAACAGAGTCTGGGTCTGTGTCCAGCATTTAATGCTCGGTGTCCATCTGTGTTCTACCGAGGACCCAGCATGTTTGGCAATCGTATGAAAGGTAGCACACGCCTTGTCGCTTTTGACTAGCTGACAGGTTATACACACAAGCAGGTCTGCTTCTTTTGGCCTCCTTTCCCCAAGACCCAAACAACACGGGCGACAACGGACCAAATGCGTACACAACGCACGCCAGTCGGTGTGAATGACATGGCAGCAGGTGTGAGAAAAAACACAAATATGAAACAAAACAGACGCTTTGTATTAGCCAGGACACAAGATGTACACCGATCACAGTGATAAGCCCCACAGAAGGCCCAGGAGAGATCGGATATAACAGTGATATGGTGTTGTAAGGAAGGAAGAAAGGCAATATACAAAGAATTCCCAAACATTGCCATGTGGGCCTCATCTAGCAGTATTGTTAAAGACAACAGATTTCCGTCACGGATCAGCTCTGGAACGACGCCATTAGGGTAATGTGTCTTTAATGGGACTGCTGTTGTTGTTGCTGCTGCTGCATGCACTCGCGTGCATCTAATTCTTCCACTACTCTCTTCGGTGCTGTTTATAATCGTATACATAAACGCACACGCGCGCACGTACACACACACACACACACACACACACGCGCGCGCGCGCGCGCGCGCACGCGCACGCACACGCACGCACACACACACACTCACACGCACGCACGCACGCACACGCACACACGCACACACACACACACGCACACACACACACATATATATATATATATATATACATATATATATATATATATATATATATACACACATATATATATATATATATATATATATATATATATATATATATATATATATACACACGCACGCGCTCACACACACACACACACACACACACACACACACACACACACACACAAACAACAACCACGGACTTGTCCTGTGCGTCCGGTCCGTGCTTGTTTACCTTTCAGGAGACTCCTTTGATTCATTTATGAAACGATCCTAATACAATTAGGAACGGAGTTCAATTAGGAAAGGAGTTAAAACAATCAACCACTCTATTAGGCCTAGAGTTTGGAGTTAATCACTGTTGCTATTTGACAACAGGATTGGAGATTTTTTTAACACGTCTGCCACAAAAAAGTCGACGTCTTTCTGGTTTAAACGTTTCATTTTCCAAAGAAACACGAGCAAACGCAGCTGCATAACTGACGCACACAAGCAAAGCTTGCGGCGATGTTCAGTGCAAAATGGTCACACAGCATAAACATTGGCAGAATTATACCAGCTTACAAGGAAATAAGTACAAAACAAATAAGAGTAATTGACGCGTATCTAATTTCATCGGACGAAATAAATTATTAGAGGAGAGTGGGATGGGAGAGGAATGATTCTGCGACAACAATATTTGGCCAAATAAATTGCTCCGCAGTTGAAAACGTAATGAAAGAAAAGACACAACGAACATTTGTCCCCATGCGCCAGTCTTTGTATTTCTCCCTTAATTAAGTTATAAAGACCCACCAGATCACGTGTCAAAATCACGGGTTTCACGTGCTTTCCCTCTTACAGCTGGTAAGAAATCTTGTTTTGACCAAGTTTGACTCCCATACAAATGTCCCCAAATTGAAAACGAAACATCATTTTAAAAAGCAGCCTCAATTTGATGTTGGGGACACGTGTATGTGGGTCACAGCTACCCAGAAAAAACACACCCAAGGGACTTAATCGTGGTGGGTCAGTGTGTCTTTACATCCAACCTTTTACTTTTAGTGAAAAGAAAATTCAGTTGTGAACTCTGTCAACTAGTTAATGGCCGTGTGTCGTCCTCACACTATTGGCACTGGCTGTTTCCCACAACAGCCTGAGCGAGTTGGAAGTAAATGGTGCAATCGCCAACGAGAGACTTGGTGCGATTTTTCTCACGCCAGAGGGCATGACGCTCGTGTGGGGCTAATCCTCTCTATATTATTAGTTGGGGATAAAGAAAGAGAGAGAGACAGTGAGTGGTCCTACCATCACTCTCTCTCTCACTACGCCCAAGTAAGAAAATCGCGTGATAAGCCCCTAGTGCATTGACTGCCCTCTGGCGTGAAAAATATCGCCATAGGTTGACCATTCCTTTCCGACCGGTTGGACGTTTTTCAATGGACCAAATTCTGCATTAATTTGTGATTTTTACTCACTCTGTGAAAAGAAAGGGAAAGTGTGGAAAGGTGCCGACCAATTTCATCCGACTCTGGTCGAATCATCTGAGGCGGCTTTTCATGAATAGCCACCATATCCTAACATCGTAGAGTCTTTAATAAGTGGATTGGATTCCAAATTTATACTTATCTGTATTGTTAAAAATTCGGGACTTTACTGATGTTGCACTGCATCCGAGCATTGCCTCCAGGATCGTTCCCACCATCTTTATATCTACTAATGTCCCATATGTGTCTGTTCCAGACCGGAGGGCGTTAACCCTTTCACCGCCAAAGTCGCATTTTAGCATCACAGTGATTTAACACCTATGTCATTAAAAGGCATCAAATTGGGGTTTATTATCCAAAGACCATATTGTCTGAGTTTTGGGAAGTAAGGACATACCTTATTCTAGACTATTTGTCACAGAAGAATCCCCAATACTGCAGATGGATTTTGTTCTCTACCCAGGTAAATTTAATGTAATTTTTTGGCTGAAATATGGCTGGCGGTGAAAGGGTTAAACAGATTTTCACTCACACACATCGTAGAGCCAAATCGCGCAACAACAAAATGGCCCTCTTTATACGCAGAAGCAACGCCAGCTCATCAGAAGTACCCAGCCACCTGGAACAAGAACCCAGCAATCGAGACTTTAATGATTCCACAACTTTCCCAAAGAACCGGGCGTCAAAGAAAATGAGGCGAAACTGTAAATGTGTTTGTCCACGTGCGAAACGGGAGGTAATCCTTATAGTAGTAGGCATTGCGCTTTGGTTTCCTTCTTTCGTGGGCGCTTTCAGCGTCAACTTACAGTAGTTGAAGACCAGCAGCAATGCAATCTGTTTCTCATATTATATATGGCAAAAGTGAGCCAACTTTGGTATACCGATTACGACTAATGCTAGAGAAGGGGGGAAATGATGACAAGTCATGTGAGTGTACTTCCAGCCAGTAGATGATGCGCTCTTTTGTCATAAATTTGACAGTTCATATAATTCGATGGCATTGACAT
The DNA here is from genome assembly GCA_017654935.2 of Phymorhynchus buccinoides. Classification (NCBI taxonomy): domain Eukaryota; kingdom Metazoa; phylum Mollusca; class Gastropoda; order Neogastropoda; family Raphitomidae; genus Phymorhynchus; species Phymorhynchus buccinoides. Next base: position 33,802,134 of record CM065689.1, read on the forward strand.
ATCATTGAGCTATTGCGAAAACAAATCACTTGTATAAAAAAAAAAGACTGCAGAAATATAAAAAACGTAATCCCTATTTTATATTATTTGCAGTTTTCTTAAATACAAGTTCTTAGTTTTCTCAATAACATCAATAATAAGTCAATGGACTATCTTATTTGTGTGATTTTTCAGTCTGTGATTGCCAGCTACTTATTTTGAGTAGGCACACTATAAGCTTTAGGCTTGTTGCTGCCGTCATTCATGTTCATTTTATTTGGTGTATATGTTTTGCTTGTCAATAAAAAAAATCATTTAAACCAATGGACTATCTAAAGATAGTCCGCTTTGACTGTAAGCCATCGCATTATTGTTCTTTTCCCTCAGAAACGCTGTTTATTGCTTCAAGCCTTAAACAGTCAACCTCAGGCGTTGGTCGCCAGAATATTGACAGAAAAAGGGGGCATCCCACTCGAAAACATTGGCTAGCATCTCATTGAAGCATCCAGGTAGTACAGTATGTCTATCAGGTCATGTCCTTCTTCTTCTTCTTCCTCTTCTTCTTCTTCTTCTTCGTCTTCTTCTTCTTCTTCTTCCTCTTCTTCTTCTTCTTCTTCTTCTTCTTCTTCTTCTTCTTCTTCTTCTTCTTCTTCTTCTTCTTCTTCCTTCTTCTTCTTCTTCTTCTTCTCTTCTTCTTCTTCTTCTTCTTCTTCTTCTTCTTCTTCTTCTTCTTCTTCTTCTTCTTCTTCTTCTTCTTCTTCTTCTTCTTCTTCTTCTTCTTCTTCTTCTTCTTCTTCTTCTTCTTCTTCTTCTTCTTCTTCTTCTTCTTCTTCTTCTTCTTCTTCTTCTTCTTCTTCTTCTTCTTCTTCTTCTTCTTCTTCTCTTCTTCTTCTTCTTCTTCTTCTTCTTCTTCTTCTTCTCTTCTTCTTCTTCTTCTTCTTCTTCTTCTTCTTCTTCTTCTTCTTCTTCTTCTTCTTCTTCTTCTTCTTCTTCTTCTTCTTTCTTCCTCTTCTTCTTCTTCTTCTTCTTCTTCTTCTTCTTCTTCTTCTTCTTCTTCTTCTTCTTCTTCTTCTTCTTCTTCTTCTTCTTCTTCTTCCCATTCGTTCCAGGCCATATGGCCAATACGTGTGGTGTTCGGATTTCATTTTCACTGGTCTCCTCACAGCATTCAGCCAACACATTTCGATTTCGGAGAAACTCAAAAACGAAAATAATTACTTCGAATATTTTTTTTACGGCACGAGAATAGTCCATGAGATTGATATATCAGACGAAGTTACTAGCACAGAATTTCAAGAAGGTGGGGGAACTGCTTGTACTGAAAGGTTCCCAGGTATCCCCACGGGGGGGGGGGGGGGGGGTAACTAGGGGGGTATTCAACTGACCTAACCGGCATCACGACCAAGACGCCAGGGACATTTCTGCCAGTTCTCATTATGGTCGGTGCAGTTGTTTTGGCTGTGAGGAGTGGAATACTTTTTTTTAATTGTGTACACACTCAGACAGACGCGCAGGGAGGGCACAGGCCCTGAATCCGTTGCAACATTTTATATATTATTATCTTAGATCTGGAAATACAAAAAGAGAAAAATAAATGGAAATGGAAATTATTTTGTATGCAAGAAGAAGAAGAAGAGGCGGAGGAGGAAGAAGAAGTAGAAGAGGAGGAAGAAGAAAAAGCTAAGAAAATCTTTGGTGTGTACATTTACGCCAAGCATGGACGGAACTGTTTTACCACGTTACGTACGTGCATACAGACGTCAGATGTGCTTGGAATCCTTTCTCTCTGCCTCCTTTCATGTTTGTTGTGGGCCTAAATGGGGTATGACTAGACAAATATGATCTTTAGCCAGGAGAGGGGTCGGGAAAGAGACAAGCAAGATGTCAGTGATTCTGGCAGATGTGAGCAAACAAACATTATGTGAAACGCGAAACCTTCCCAAACGGAACTCTTTTTTTTGTCACCGCTATTGTTTAAAGAAAATGGTAATATTGGAAAACAAAAGTTGCTTCATGTTCCTGTTGATGATAACAAAGAAATGGTCGCTTGCACAGTAAGAAAAGTATACAAACGCTAAAAGTGTCTGCACGCCTGAAACGTTTTCACTCTTTCACCATGGCAACACGGTATGCAAGTCACACTATGACTGGCCTATCACTGTGTTATGTGGAAAGAGTGAAAAATGTTCACTTGTACAGAGACCTTAAGAAAGCAACCGTAGAGTGATTGCGCATTGGAATTATTTCTTATTTACACTGGGAGTTGAAAGCTGTATGCAGGCCTCAGAAACAAATAATGCTCAGCAGTAGTGGAGACTGGAGAATCACTGCTCTGGTGAGACTTTTGTGAAAGACTATGGCTCTCCAATGAGGAGGCGTTTGCACTGGCCCTTAATGCTGCAGCCTTGGGGACTGTTGGCTTCTTTTTTATTTCTTTTTTTTTTGGAGGGGGCGTCTCCAAGACTGAGTGTAGTCTATTAATGTCCTCTTAGCCTAGAAATAAAGAGGGTATACACAATGGGCAATCATCTCCACAAGGGAGAAAGGTGGCAGAGTGGCTAAGAGGTTCGCCTGCCAAATGTAATTCGTGACTGCAACGTGAGTGACCCGGGTTCGAGTCCCGGCCTCGCCCTTTCTTTCTAGTTTGACAGGACAATCGAACTGATCGTCCAGTCCTTCGGATGGGGACTTAAAGCTAGTCTGACCCGTGCGCTTTACGCACGTAAGCATCCCACGGCAGTTGAACGTCGGTAAGAGCAGGGAGAAATCCCGCTGACTGGTATGGCAAAATTGATAGCTAGGTTTTCCAAGTGTGGCCACACCCCCTCCTCACCCTGTGCCACCAAAAAACACCCAATAAATATATATATAAATTGGGTAGGCGCTGCACTTGCGGCGACGCGCTCTCCGGGCCAGAGTCTCTGTGACCAGAATATACCAAATACGCCCAAAATACAAAAATGCCGAAAAGACAAATTCCAGTTAGATATCCGGAATGGTAACTGCCTCTCTCCGCTACGTGGAAGTCATAGTCGGACACCACAAACTGACATGCATAGGGGAAACCGGGGCTGGTTCTCCCCCGGGGCAGATCCGTCATTTCGTTTTTGTTCCCAAGTGCTTTGCTATAGAATCATGTATAGCATGTGATAGCCATATGCTATCCTCCCGCCATGTCCTGTGTAAGTTTTTTTTTTTTTTTTTTGGGGGGGCATCAATTTGAGAAAAGTTGTGAGCAATTAAAAAAAAGTGATTTTTGCTCTATTTTGTGTGTGCAACAAATGAATCCATCATTTAATTTCGGTTGTCATGTTTGTTCGTTTATTTTTGTTCTTGTTTATATGAAGGTAAAATGTGTGTTTTGATATTGCAAGGATGCTTAGTCATTGACGATGATGTGTGATTCTGGATTCTGTGTGATTTCTAGGCATAAGCCCCAGCCAGTGTATGAGGTAGTCTTGCTCC
>CM065689.1:33813077-33823077 GCA_017654935.2 Phymorhynchus buccinoides
GCCACGTGGGCAGCCCACTCTCTCGGCCACAATCACTTAAGGACAATAGAGCTGACTTTGGGGAAGCTCCCTCCCTCTAAGGCCAGCTAATCTCTGATGATGAAAGTTAGGTTTTACGTCCACTCGGCTGCAAAAACAGCACATATGGGACGAACCATCAACCAACCATCATTCAATGCTCGGAGCAGATCCTGGAGGTACTGCAATGCCAGGTCTGATTCTAGGTACTTTTAGCCCATAAGCTCTCTGGCTGTAGCACATGAAATAGCAAGTGCTAATAGTGCCTACTTGCTTGGGAGTCAGTCTTTCACAAGGAAAGGTATTGCATAATAATGTTCCATTATTAGTATAAAGCTATTTGCTGTACCGCTTTCACTTTACTACAGGCATCAACTTCAGACCAATGTCATCCAATGATAAAGGTCATTTGAGTAAAGGTCCAATTGACCTATATACTAATTATAATGTTTCCATCTGTTTACGCAAGAAAACGTAGTTCAATGGCTATTCCCTGCCTTGAAAGCTTATTTTTCTGTCACTGTGTTATAGATATAAGTGTTTTTTGTTACAGATTTACATATTATCATTGGCTATAGGCTGTAAGCCTTTTACCCTCGTTAGTGGAAATTATTTGTTCAAAACTTGATTGTCTTTTCGGCCCGTGGATTTATTCATGACGTTAGTGTATCACAAATGCTCAACTTTACAATTCAAATAACATGTTCAAATAGGATGTTTGGCGAATTCTTTATCAATATGATTTTTAAAGGCATTTACAGATTAACAGTATCATAGGTGGTGTCCTGAACAGGTTCTACTGAACTCCACCGACGTGACTTAGCAGCAGTGCAGTGTCTCCTCGGTTGGTTGCCTCCTGACGGCCTAACATAGATTAGCTCCCCTTGGACTACTGGTCTCGGATTCTGCGACCTGAACGTGCGGAGGTGTGGCTGGGAGTTGGGACTCCGAATGAGCGATGTAGGAGCCCAGAAGATGGGACAGCAAAACAAAATAAAAAATAAAAAGAACTAGAATACTTGCGTAAACTGACCCAGTCGCGACACACGCTTGCACCCCTAACCCTAACCCTAACCCTAATCGTAACCCAACCCTTCACCGCTAACCCGATTTTGCCCAAATTCGAACTTGGCCGAGCTTGTGATCCCTAGTATCCAAATGTAAATTTTCATGTTGATATATCCAAGCGTTCTCGAGTTATTGCTGTCACAGACAGACAAACAAACAGACAAATTTGAACACGGACGGACGGACGGACCAAGTGAAAACAATACCAGTCTCGCTTCGCGACTGGTAAAAAAACAGTATCATAGGACAAACTTCCATAAAATGTATTATTTCTACGTCCAGAGTTTATAACAAAAAGAATTCCTTCCTGTCTGGAACGGGTTCACTCGTGTCTTTGTTTCTATCTGTACGGCCCCTAGAGTTTACTAAGATGATAGTTTATGCGCTCGCCACTTTGCTAGCGTTTAACTGCAGTACACTCGGCCACCCACGAATGGTATGGTTGAATGCAATCGCCAACAACATCTCCAGAAAGAACCTTGGCCACTTAATCCGCTTACAATGTGGTGATGGGTGAGTTTGTTGTTAGGCCCTAGTAGCTTTATAGTGGCGTGCTCTCTCTCTCTCTCTCTCTCTCTCTCTCTCTCTCTCTCTCTCTCTACCTTCGGGTCTTTTTAATTAAGCTTTCAATGGATCACAAATATCCCATCTTAAATTTTTAACACTATTATTATTCTGTTGAAAATCTAATGACATGTCATAGCTCATTCAAAGTACGCCACACGTATAGCTTTACTAAGTGTTGTATTTGACACTTGCTTTCCAAATTTACTTTTCAGTGTTTCTGTGTTTTAAACGCATGCGAATTTTCTGTTGCCAATGCCTTTCAACATTGATATTTTCTTACCGTGATCAACTGCTCTGAAGAGAAGTTTGACACATTTCTAATCTTTTAAATCAAGAGAAATGCTTGCATAATCTGTAATTGCAAAACTGGAATCGCAGGGATGTTCTTTTTTTTAATCCGAAAAGTAACACGACGAGTAACCCTTTGAAAGTCAGGTTTTGTGGCAGACACGCAGATTTTCTCTTTATTTCTACAGAGGAAAAAATAATGAAAACAGTTATGCATATTTGCTGGATATGACATACATCTTGAACAATTTTCTCAAAGAGACAAATCTACGTTACTATTATCATGCACAAAACTACACGGGTTTGTAGATATTATTCATACATACGATAATACTTTTGAACTGGTCAAAAACTGTGTATGGCTTGACGCTCTCGTGTATTGTTCTTCCTGCGGTTTAACTCTTGCTCAACGGAGCAGAGCAGAAGCAGAAGGACTACAATAACTGTTTGGCCTGGCCATTGGCTTGCCAACTGGGGTGGGCTTTTTTCCATTCCATGGGTCTCTAATCACCGTGAAGGTATTACCAGTAGCCAGGTTCGCTTGGCGTTGGGAATTAGTTGTGTGTTTTTGTTTGTGGCTCAAGCCACAAACCTATAACTCACTTTGTCGGTCGGTCGGTCTGTCGGTCGGTCTGTCGGTCTGTCGTTCCAAAATTGTCGCACATTTTGACAAAATTGTCGCACTTCCAATCGAGGCTACACTTCTGGCCGCTCTTAAAATGATGTATTTTAAAAGCGTACAAAATAATAAACATATGTAATACAGACACTACAACAGACACGACGAGTATGCGGTGCTTCTTTCGATGAGTATAAGTAGGATACATAGTTTTAAATGTTTTCCAAAAGATATAAAAAGTTACGAAATGGTGCAGAGATAACATTCTGGTTTACAGATTAAAATTATTGAAAATCCAGGGGAGGTAACTCATGATTGGAGTGGTAAAAATAGACCGCGTGCCACAAACTATTGCGATTTCGCGCTTGTTTTAAAGTAAGTTAGCTGGAATGCGTAGCTATCAAGAATATTAACTTTCACCACCAATGTCGCATTTTTGCACCACAATTACTTAATACCCATGTCCTCAAAATCCTTGAAATCAGGGTCTGTTATTCAATAATTAATAATAATAATAATAATAATGAATATTTAGGGCGCTTAATCTTAACAAAAGCCCTAAGCGCTTACAATCATGATAAAAACAATACTAACAAAATGAAAAGCTAGACAACACACAAAACACTCACACGAACTTGAGATCCAACACACACACACACACACACACACACACACACACACACACACACACACACACACACACACACACACACACACACCACAACAAAACACACACACACGCGCGCGCGCGCACACGCACACACATGACTCAATGGATAACCTTTGCAGGAGGAGGAGGAGAAAGATTATGTTTTGAAGAGAGTTGTTTTGAGGGAGGACTTGAAAGAAGAGAGGCTGTTTGAGGTTCGGAGTGCAGAAGGGAGGCCGTTCCAGGAGGAGGGAGCTTGGAAGGAAAAAGAACGTTCGCCAAGAGTTCTGGCACGGAAACGGGGGATCTGCAGAACGTGAGTGTCAGAGGAGGAGCGAAGCAGTCTAGTGGGAGTATAAATCGATAGAAGATCAGAGAGATATGATGGGGCCAAACCATTCAGCGACTTGTAACATAATAGAGAGAGTTTATACTCAATGCGCTTTTCAACAGGGAGCCAGTGGAGAGATTGAAGCAAAGGAGAAACATGAGAGGTCCTCGGGCATTTCAGGACGAGGCGAGCAGCATTATTTTGGACTTTCTGCAATTTAATCAGGAGATTCTGTGGGCAGCCAGCAAGGAGAGAATTACAGTAATCAAGTCTTGAAAGAACAAAGGCAGAAATGAGGGTTTTGGTGGCTTCTTCAGACAGAAGATGACGTACAGAACTGATGCGCCGAAGCTCCAAATAGCAAGCACGGCAGACAGAAGAAATTTGACTTTGACAAGAGAGTGTCTGGTCCAGTACAACGCCTAGATTGCGCACGGTAGTAGAGGTCTGAATGAGAGAATTTCCAAGTTGGACAGAAGTAGGGACAGAGATTGTAGACATGAGCCTTTTTGATAGAATGACAATCAGTTCAGTTTTGTCGTTGTTTAGCTGGAGTTTGTTGTAAGTCATCCATGCCTTGATGTCAGAAATACATAGCTGTGTACGTTCAGTGATGGAGGGGAGTAGAGAGATATCACCAGAGGTGTAGATTTGGTTGTCATCAGAGAAGCAGTGATGGTAAATGTCATGATGGGCCACAATGTCAGAAATAGGTTGAGTGTATAGAACAAAAAGAATGGGACCCAGAACAGATCCCTGGGGAACTCCATGCTTCAAATCGAAGCATTCGTAGTGTGTTTCTAATTGTAGTGTGTTTCTAAATTTGGGCAGTAAGGATTGACCCTATTCTAAATGTGTCACAGAGAAATCCCACAATATTGCAGACAAAATATTTTCTGTAGCCAAGTAAGTCTAATGGAAATTTTTGGCTCAACGATGGCTGGCGGTGAAAGGGTTAAGGCGCTCCAATGTACGTGTTTGAAGCAAATAAACGTCTTGTGATTGTTATTTAGCACGTTTAGAGGATATCCAGATGCCCATGAATGACGGTGGCCGGTCTAAAGTCAATGTCATGCATCAAAACGTATTATAGTATTATAATTCGCGAAAGGATAAATTTGTAGCAGATAGAAAATTTAAACTATTTCCAGAAGATATTATTATAATTTAAAAATATATATAATGTTTTATCTTCAAAAAGGAAGAAGCAATATTATAATATTTACTGTCGATTGTTCTTTCTTCTGTGAAATTCTGCTTAACGTCCTCCGGTCTGGAACAGACACATCTGGGACATTAGTAAATATAAAGATGGTGGGAACGATCCTGGAGGCAATGCCCGGAGGCAGTGCAACACCAGTAAAGTCCCAAATTTATAACAATACAAATGTGTTTCTTCTGTCTCCTTCTTCCCTCTTGTCTCTTTCTTTCTCCGCCTCTTCCTGTTCTTTCTCCATATTGTTCTTATCTCCTCCTTCTTCTTTGTCTCTGTCTCTTCCTCCTCTTCCTCTTCATTCATTTCTTTTCCTTTTTCCATTTCCTCTTCTTCTTCTTCTTTCACTTAGTCTTCTTAGTCGTTAGAGACTCTTTGTAAAATGTTGTGTTAAGCATTCTTTTTTCTTGTGTTTCAATTTGAGTACCCATAATAAATAGCTGGAATTTCAAGAGTAACGTTTTCCTTTCAATATTGAAATGAACGCAATATTCACATTCTATGTTTGTCCCCACTTTCCGTTGGTCTTTTTGTCTCTGTGTGTGTCACACACACACACACACACACACACACACACACACACACACACACACACACACACACACACACACACACACACACACACACACACACTAACTCTCTCTCTCTCTCATTCACTCACTCACACTACAAGCACCCTCATGTTACTTTTTCCCCACACCAAGCCAAGTATGTGACACAACGTAAACACAGAAGCCTTTTTTTTCGTCATCAGTGCTGATCAATAATAGTCACGTTTGACGACCAAAGTGTATAGTTGACCAGCCCTTTAATACTAATCCTTCTGGCTTTGGCAACACTAAGTTTGTCCCTCTGGCACAAACATCTCACGCCCCAATGGGTTTGGGGCAAAAAGCCTGAACATGCTAAGAGTGAAAACTCCGTAGCTGACTGAAGCCGGGTTTTTTTAGTCCCACCCTTTCACTTACACTACAGGTGGGGATCATTGTGAACTCACTCACTGCCTCTGTTGCCATACTTACAGACCCATCAGGTCACGTGTCAAAATCACGGGTTTCACGTGTTTTTCCTCTCAAAGCTGGCAAGAAATCTTGTTTTAACCAGGTTTCACTCCCATACTAATCTCCCCAAATTGAAAACGAAACATCATTTTAAAGAGCAGCCACAATTTGAAGTTGGGGACATTTGTATGCGGGTCACAGCTACCCAGAAAAAAAACCAAGGGACTTAATCGTGGTGCGTCGGTGTGTCTTTCACACGTCCCACCTTCCACCTTTTCACCTTCCAGGTGGGAAGAAAGAAAGTTGGCTTCATTCTTTGCCAGGTTTGTAGGCTGCGAAGTAATCACTCTTTGTATTTTAGGCTTTTGGGTCTTGGGCCACAAAGTCCTGCTGGAGAAGCCAGAAAGGAAGGGGGGGGGGGGGGAGTGAAGAAGGGGGAAATGAAAGAGACGTATAAAAAGGGAGGTTGGGACAGCTGCCCTGTTTGCTTCATTAGGTCCTTAGACTATACTTATTGGTAAGGTATTGCTCCTTGTGTGGACTCACGCAAAACACCTTTTTGCCTTCAGGGTTTTTCTTTCTCTTGTTCTCTTGTGTCAGTACTCTCTCTCTCTCTCTCTCTCTCTCTCTCTCTCTCTCTCTCTCTCTCTCTCTCTCTCTCTCTCTCTCTCTCTCTCTCTCTCTCTCTCTCTCTCTCTCTCTCTCTCTCTCTCTCTCAGCAATAATAGTACCGTTACACATGAAGGGCGACACTGACAACCCGGACAACTATAGAGGCATATCCCTCATCAGCATTCTTAGTAAAGTATTTACACATCTCATGAATGATAGGCTTACGGTATGGACAGAATCAAAGGGTATAATTTGTGAAGCACAGGCAGGTTTTAGGAAAGGGCGATCCACAGTTGATCACATATTCACACTGCATGCAATTATTGAAAAATATTTAACCAAAAACAAGAAACTATACGTAGCTTTTATTGACTTTAAGAAAGCTTACGACACTGTTAATTGCAATGTTTTGTGGTCAATTCTCCTTCATGCAGGAATCCAAGGTAAAATGTTTAATATGGTAAAGGCAATATACTCAACAGTTAAAGCTTGTGTTTTATGCCATAGTTCAACTGGTTATTCTAAGTTCTTTGAATGCCTTCAAGGACTCAAACAGGGATGTGTACTCAGTCCAATTTTGTTTTCATTATTAATAAACGAACTCGCGCAAGAAATAATTGTGAATGGTAAACATGGGGTTACATTTACGTCAGAGGAAATAGAGATGTTCCTTTTGTTATTTGCCGACGATCTCACTCTTCTAGCTTCAACAGTAATTGGACTTCAACATCAGTTAAGCATTCTTGAAAGAGAGACTAACAGACTACAATTAACAGTTAACTTAGATAAATCAAAGATTATTGTATTTAGGAAGGGTGGCTTCCTTCATTCGAAAGAAAAATGGTATTTTAACGGTAATTTGCTAGAGGTTGTTAATTCTTATAAGTATTTAGGTTTAACCTTTTCAACTAGACACAGTTTCTCGCGGGCTATGGAGGAAATAAAAGTAAGGGGGAAAAAAGTACAAATGACATCCTTGGTACACTGAAAAGAATTGGATGCAACTCTCCAAATGTTTTCTTTAAACTGTTTGACTCTCAGGTTGTTCCTTTGCTGTTATACGGGGCTGAAATATGGGGGTACAAAGCTTACCAACAGATAGAACAAGTACATTTATATGCATGCAAACGATTTTTACACGTTAGGAACAAAACTGCAAATGATATAGTCTATGGAGAGCTAGGTCGTTTTCCTCTAAGTTTAACAGCTGTCGTTCGGTGTGTTAAATTTTGGTTCAGATTGTTGAAACAAACTGATGATAGATATCCCAAGAAATCATATAATATGCTGCTTTCTTTGCACAATAATGGGCATAAAACATGGGTCACTCACATTAAGAATATTCTTTGTGATAATGGCTTTGAAGAGGTGTGGAATGTTGGTTGTGGTAATGAGGCTGAGTTTAATAAAGAGTTGAGAGTTACATTATTTAGTAATTTTTGCTTTAACTGGCGTAATCACCTTGATACAAGCCTACGGTTATCTGTTTATGGGAAAGTAAAACATATATTTGAAAGAGAGAAATATGTTGAAATTTTGTATGTTGACGTTTATAGAAATATATTGGCACAATTCAGAATGGGTGTCTCACAATTAAATTCACATAAACACCGTTTTTCGCCAACGTCAGAACATACTGCATGTCCATGTTGTCAAAATTCAACAGAAGATGAGTTTCATTTTCTCTTCCATTGCCCTTTGTATGACCAAATCCGACATCAAATTCTTGTAAAGGTGAATGCAAATGTTGTTGAAAACTATGACAGTAGATTGGTTCAGGTGTTATCAAACGTTTCAAAGACAGAAATAGTAAATCTAGCCAAATATTTACTGGCAGCCTTTAAGATAAGGGAACATTTCATAGACAATTATGCAAATAGTAACGTTACATAATGTTTACATCTCTGTTTCTTGTCAATACACTTATGATGATTCAGTTAGTGTTTCTGTTTGTGACAGTCTATGCATATTGTTGTAAATGTATTTATGTTCCTTTCAAATTTCAGATAATGTTATCATGGATAATTGTGTTTGTCGTTACATTGCTCACGGTTATTATTGTATTATGTGTTTCCCCCATGAAAGGGGCTGTAGGCCCATATTCATTAAACTTCCGACTTCCGACTTCTCTCTCTCTCTCTCTCTCTCTCTCTCTCTCTCTCTCTCTCTCTCTCTCTCTCTCTCTCTCTCTCTCTCTCTCTCTCTCTCTCTCTCTCTCTCTCTCTCTCTCAAATCTGTGTCAGCTTATCCAATTAGCCTCAATAAAAAAAAGTTCGTATTCGTATTCTCTCTCTCTCCCTCCCTCTCTCTCTCTCTCTCTCTCTCTCTCTCTCTCTCTCTCTCTCTCTCTCTCTCTCTCTCTCTCTCTCTCTCTCTCTCTCTCTCTCTCTCTCTCTCTCTGTGGACTCTTTTAAAAGCATAGATACAACGTAGTTTGCCACTTTAATAGCAATAATAGATTATCTGTGGTGGCCAAAAGGTCATGGGTAAAGAATAATATCAGAGATCATAAGTACTATATATCATCTTTGATTAACTGCATTCGAACCCCCTCCCCCCTTTTTATAACAATTTCTTAATTTACAAATGCACACCTGGCTTGCATCAGTCAAGTGTACCACCCTTCCCATAAAACAAATCAAAGAAATCAGAACTCTGATCCAAACAAGCAAACACATCCTAATAGATTGTTCTCTTTTATGGTTTTGTTTTTCGTTATTGTTTTATTTAATATGTTGTTGCTGCTGTTGTTGTTTTTCTGGGCAGTGGATGGATGCCTCGTGCCTCCATACGGGGAGCTGGACGGCCCCGCCCCTTCCACGAGTCTCTCCCCGTGGGGATACCGGGGGGTCTTTCGTGAAAAATAGTGTACACCCTTATAAAAGGTGTACTAGTTATGCGTATGTGTTTGTGTGTGTCTTTATGCAACACATAAGCGTTTGTACTTGTGTTTGTATGTGGGTGTCGTTGTGTCTTTGCCTGTTTCGAGTCTTTAGACGTGTGTGTCCCCAGGTTGTGTGAAATGTTCTTCTTAGTAGATTCACAAGTTTGGTTTGAATGGACAATAGGCCACAGTCCGGTACTGGATAAATGCGTGTGGGCTGTCCACAGGAGGTGTACACACAATCTTTGTTGAAGCTTTAAGTACCTGGGCCTCTGTGATTAAACACACTCTCAGAGCTGGAGATTGTGAAGTACCACTGCCCTAGTTTTGCCTTCCAGGTATGTTAAATGGGAACTACAGCATTTTAGCACCTTTTTGTTGAGAGGTCTTCTCGGAACTTTTCTTTCAGTCATTCCCTCAGCTGCCCAAGGCTTTAATGGACGGAGATGGTAGGACGTTGTCATTGTTCTGAAAGGAGTTAGGACCATGTGTTGTGAACTTTGAAAGTCTGTCCATAAAGGAGGTTTTAAAGACCCCCCACGTCACGTGTCACATTCCCTCTTAAGCTTGGATGGTTTCTTAAGATTTCTTACCAGCTATAAGAGGGAAAACACGTGAAAACCATGATTTTGACACGTGACGTGGTTGGTCTTTAACATACCATACTAAAGTGGTCAAATGTTTAAGCCAATGCAATTAAACTGTCTGGTAAAGTGACCAATCAGAAACGAAATCCTGATCAGATATCCA